>CM053038.1:24107444-24192444 GCA_028564925.1 Lithobates sylvaticus
TCTCTCTCCTCCCCCTCTCCTCTCTCCTCCCCCTCTCTCTCCTCTCTCTCCCCCGCCCCTCCTCTCCCCCCTCCCTCCTCCTCTCTCTCCCCTCCCCCCCTCCCTCTCCTCTCTCTCCCATCTCCCCTCCCTCCCTCTCTCCCTCTCCTCTCCCTCTCTCTCTCTCTCCCCCTCCTCCCCTCTCCCCCCTCCCCCCTCTCCTCTCTCCTCTCCTCCCTCTCCTCCCTCTCCCTCTCCTCCCCCTCCCCCCTCCTCCCTCTCTCCTCCTCTCCCCCCCCTCCCTCTCCCCCTCCTCCCTCCCTCTCTCTCTCTCCCTCTCCCCTCTCTCTCTCCCCCCTCCTCCTCCCTCCCTCCCTCCCTCCCTCTCCCCCCCTCCCCCTCTCTCTCTCCTCTCCTCTCCTATCTCCCCTCTCTCTCTCTTGCCCCTCCCTCTCTCTCTTGCCTCTCTCTCTCTGCTCCTCTCTCCCCCTCTCTCCTCTCTCTCTCCCCCCTCCTCTCCCCTCCCTCTCCCCTTCTCTCTCTCTCTCTCTCTCTCTCTCTCCCCCTCTCCCCCCTCCTCTCCCTCTCCCCCCCCTCCTCTCTCTCCTCTCTCCCCCCTCCTCTCTCTCTCTCCCCCCCTTCTCTCTCTCTCTCTCGCCCCCCCTCTCTCTCTCTCTCTCTCTCTCTCGCCCCCTCTCTCTCTCTCTCGCCCCCTCTCACTCTCGCTCGCCCCCTCTCTCTCTCTCGCCCCCCGTCCGTCCATATCATCTCTCTATTCTTCTCTTTTGCTCTCTCATTTCTTTCTCTCTTCCTCTCATTCATCCATCCCCCCTCATCCATTTCATTATTTCTCTCTCTGTCTCTTTCCCTCTTATCCATCTATCCCTCGCAGGAATCCATCCATTCATCTCCTTCCTTCCCTCTCATCCATTCATCCATCCATCTTTTTCTCTCCCTCTCGTGCATCCATCCCCCTCTCATCCATCCATTTTTCCTACCCTGTTTTCTATCTATCTTTCGCTCTCTCTCAAATCATAATACGTTTAGGACTGTACCATCCCATGCCCTGTATAATCTCCTATTCAGCAGATCAGTGGTGCCATTACAAGGCCTTGGACAAGCAGAGTTTGGCTGGTCTGTACATGATGCCTGGGCCCTAATCAGAATTCATTGTGAAATAAACCACAAGGAACCTTTTTTTTTCACGGATTAAAGCCCAATCAGCGCAGCAATCTGCCTGGAGTCTGACTCCAAATTATTGACTTGCCAACCACAATTACAGTTCACACCGAAGACCAAGAGTTCCATTCTTCTAGGGAGCTTGTTTACTTCATTTTTCTTTTTGTGCTGCAATCTCATCAAGTTTTACTGGTAGACAAATTCGCTCAATTTTTTCTCCCCCTTGAAGGCCAACAGATATCTGCTGGGGCATGGAGGCAGATACAATGTGTGAGGTCCGAGTATGATTGGGTTTACCAAACTCGGCCAACTACAAATGTCTGTCTATCTTTCATACAGCTGTTTGTCTGTCTAGCCTCATCTCATAGATCTATGTTCTCTCTTTGTCTTTGTCTCTCTCTCTCTTCTGTCTGTCTCTCTCTCACTCCTATAGATCAATCCATCCATCCATAGACCATTTCCATAACTCTCTCGATGTCCATCTATCATTTCTCTCACTCTCTTGATGTCTATCTATCCTCATCTGGTAGATCCATCTTCTCTCTTTGTCATAGATCTATATGTCTATCTTCTGTTTTTGTCTCTCACTCTCTTTTGTCTGTCTTTCTCTCTCTGTCTCTTATGTCTATCTCTCCCACTCCAGTAGATCCATCCATAGACAATTTTCATAACTCTCTTGATGTCCATCTATCTTTCATCTCTCTTGATGTCCATCCATGATCTCTCTCACTCTCTTGATGTCTATCTATCTATAGATCTTCCTCTCATAGATCTCTCTCTTTCTCTCTCTCTCTCTCTCTCTCTCTCTCTCGTTCTCTCTCTCTCTCTCTCTCTCTCTCTCTCTCTCTCTCTCTCTCGTTCTCTCTCTCTCTCGTTCTCTCTCTCTCGTTCTCTCTCTCTCTCGTTCTCTCTCTCTCTCGTTCTCTCTCTCTCTCTCTCTCTCTCTCTCTCTCTCTCGTTCTCTCTCTCTCTCTCGTTCTCTCTCTCTCTCGTTCTCTCTCTCTCTCTCTCGTTCTCTCTCGTTCTCTCTCGTTCTCTCTCTCGTTCTCTCTCTCGTTCTCTCTCTCGTTCTCTCTCTCGTTCTCTCTCTCGTTCTCTCTCTCGTTCTCTCTCTCGTTCTCTCTCGTTCTCTCTCGTTCTCTCTCTCGTTCTCTCCCTCGTTCGCTCTTTCTCGTTCTCTCTCTCTCGTTCTCCCTCTCCATCTCCCTCTCCCTCCCTCCCTCCTCTCTCTCTCTCTCTCTCTCTCTCTCTCTCTCTCTCTCTCTCGCTCTCTCGTTCTCTCTCGTTCTCTCCCTCGTTCTCTCCCTCGTTCTCTCCCTCGTTCTCTCTCTCGTTCTCTCCCTCGTTCTCTCTCTCTCGTTCTCCCACTCCCTCTCCATCTCCCTCTCCCTCCCTCTCTCTCTCTCTCTCTCTCGTTCTCTCTCTCTCTCTCTCTCTCTCTCTCTCTCTCGCTCTCTCGTTCTCTCTCGTTCTATCGTTCTCTCTCGTTCTCTCTCTCTCTCTCTCTCGCTCTCTCTCGTTCTCTCTCGCTCTCTCGTTCTCTCTCTCATTCTCTCGTTCTCGCTCTCTCTCTCATTCTCTCGTTCTCGCTCTCTCTCTCATTCTCTCGTTCTCGCTCTCTCTCTCTCTCTCTCGTTCTCTCTGTCTTTCTCTCTCGTCTGTCTGTCTTTCTCTCTCGTCTGTCTGTCTGTCTGTCTGTCTTTCTCTCTCGTCTGTCTGTCTTTCTCTCTCGTCTGTCTGTCTTTCTCTCTCGTCTGTCTGTCTTTCTCTCTCGTCTGTCTGTCTTTCTCTCTGTCTCTCTTTCTCTCTCGTCTCTTTCTCTCTCGTCTGTCTTTCTCTCTTTCTCTCTCGTCTGTCTTTCTCTCTTTCTCTCTCGTCTGTCTTTCTCTCTTTCTCTCTCGTCTGTCTTTCTCTCTTTCTCTCTCGTCTGTCTTTCTCTCTTTCTCTCTCGTCTGTCTTTCTCTCTTTCTCTCTCGTCTGTCTTTCTCTCTTTCTCTCTCGTCTGTCTTTCTCTCTTTCTCTCTCGTCTGTCTTTCTCTCTTTCTCTCTCGTCTGTCTTTCTCTCTTTCTCTCTCGTCTGTCTTTCTCTCTTTCTCTCTCGTCTGTCTTTCTCTCTTTCTCTCTCGTCTGTCTTTCTCTCTTTCTCTCTTTCTCTCTGTCTCTCTTTCGCTCTGTCTCTCTTTCTCTCTTTCTCTCTCGTCTGTCTTTCTCTCTTTCTCTCTGTCTCTCTTTCGCTCTGTCTCTCTTTCTCTCTTTCTCTCTTGTCTGTCTTTCACTCTTTCTCTCTTGTCTGTCTTCCTCACTTTTGTGGATCTATCTATCTGTCTTCCCCTCTCTTAGATTTATCTTTTTTTCCCCTTTCTCCCATCTATCTCCCTCCTTGTCTGTAGGTCTGTCTAAACTATCACTACTTTTTCTCTATCTCATTTGTCTTGTCATTCTTTTCTCTCTCTCATCTACTCTCTCATGTTTAAATCGCTATCTATCTATCTGTCCAGCCTTCCAGTTTTCCAGCTCCGCTCTGCCGCCGGCAGCAGGTCAGGACATAATGCTTATCGTCTTCTCCTCTGCCCACCCCGGGAACTTCATAAATAAACCAGCTCCTCAAGGACAAGCTTATTTAGATTGACCAGAGTTAATTGGGCACAAACCCCGCTGTCACCAGGGAGTGCTAACATCCCATTGTGGAAAGAAAGAATCACTTGACCCCGGCCTACTTGTGACTGCGACCTCTACGTCCTGGGTCACGCCTTCTACAAGCCCGTCAAAGGAATATTGGGTGACCCCGTGACAGGGTGGGAAAAAAAAAAAAAACCTTCAACCTGTTCATGTTGTCAGGACGACTGTACTGCGAGGGGAACTAGAAGTCATTAAAGTCTTTGAAAATAGAAGGAGTGGGGGGGTGTAGAGAATGATACAACAATTAGAAAATCATTATGTGCTGTCGAGGATGGCCCACAGAAAGAGCTGTTAGCCATAGATTAGCTGTGAAGAATCTCGGATCACACAGTGGCTTCCTGGATTAAGTCACGTTTTAAGGGCCTGTATGACTAGGCCTTTCATGGGGCCGCCACTTCACCTCTGTGCATTATCTTCCTAGTGGTTGGGTCTTGAAAGAACCAGAAAGGAACGGCAGCTGCCTTGTAAGAATTATGAGGGAAGCCAAAAAAAAAATTTCAGTAAGTGGTTAATGAACACCATTTTTTTTTTTTTGTTTTGGCTGGATTGTGGAAGGGTTGAAGCCATGTTAGGTGGTCCTGCGGATTTACCCTCTCTATTTGTCCTGGTGACGACCAGGATGTGAGGATCTTCCAATGGGGCAATGGAGGGGCACCGGTCTAGGACGAGACTTCCCTTCACTTACTTTCTGTTGTGTCACTGGGAAAAGAAAGTAAAAAATCTTAAAGTGGAAGTAAACCCTTCTATCGTTTTCAGCCAAGGAAGCTGCCATCTTTGCCTCTGTTTAATCTTCAACTGCCACGGTGCTGCACATGTGACTTGTTATGACACCAGCCATTGGATGGTTTGACTGTTTGGTTGAGAGCACAGCCAATGTGCAGTTAGCATTCCCGGCATGCCTTTTTTTTGAAACGGTTGAATCGATGGGTTTACTTCCGCTTTAATAAATTACACCAATTTTAACCCTTCTCTATATTGAACATTTCTGGCTTTAGATAAATGGATGATTCCTTTAGGAAAATTCAATAATGCCCCATTGTAGAAATTTTCTATCTGCTAGAACAGACTTTCTCGAACTTTTCAACACAGAGGAACCCTTGAAATAACTTTTCAGTCTGCTAAAAATTACTATATCTACAACTCATGATACATTAGTGCAGTGGTCACCCAACTGTGGCCGGGGGCCAGATGTGGCCCTTGGCTTGCTTTTACCCTGCCCTTGGGGCACTATTTTATCCACTGACCCCAGTGAAGGGGCACAATTCCTCCCATTAACACCAATGATGGACCACAATTCCTCCCAATAACACCAACAATGGGGCACCATTCCTTTCAATTATACCCACAATTGGGCCCAATGACACCAATGATGGGGCACAATTCCTACTGAGGCCTACTGAAGATTGATAGTAGTAACCACATCATCATTCTCAGCATCTTCAAACTGGAGCTGAATGGTGCATTAATAGCTTCAACAAAGCTTTTCAAAACTTGATGTACACCCTCCTGTTATATAAGCTGGACCTCAGAGGCATACCTAGAACCTTCCGGGCCCCAGTGCAAGAAACTATGAAGGCCCCCCCCTAAACCCAGCCAGGGTCCTTCCCTCCAAGCTTTTACCCTGCCCTTGGGGCACTATTTTATCCACTGACCCCAGTGAAAGGGGCACAATTCCTCCCATTAACACCAATGATGGACCACAATTCCTCCCAATAACACCAACAATGGGGCACCATTCCTTTCAATTATACCCACAATTGGGCCCAATGACACCAATGATGGGGCACAATTCCTACTGAGGCCTACTGAAGATAGTAGTAACCACATCATCGTTCTCAGCATCTTCAAACTATAGCTGAATGGTGCATTAATAGCTTCAACAAAGCTTTTCAAAACTTGATGTACACCCTCCTGTTATATAAGCTGAACCTCAGAGGCATACCTAGAACCTTCCGGGCCCCAGTGCAAGAAACTATGAAGGCCCCCCCCCCTAAACCCAGCCAGGGTCCTTCCCTCCGAGCTTTTACCCTGCCCTTGGGGCACTATTTTATCCACTGACCCCAGTGAAGGGGCACATTTCTTCCCATTAACACCAATGATGGAGCACAATTCCTCCCAATAACACCAACAATGGGGCACCATTCCTTTCAATTATACCCACAATTGGGCCCAATGACACCAATGATGGGGCACAATTCCTTCCACTGTCACCAAAGATGAAACATTGTTTTTTCCCACTGATGTCGGGGACCTTTTCTACGCCCAATGGTCGCAGTCCAGTCCCCCTAAAGTCTGTAGGACAGTAAACTGGCCCCTTGTTTACAAAGTTTGGAGACCCCTGCATTAGTGTGCTGGTCAATGGGAAGAATGTTCCTTATACTTGTGGTCATTGGGAAGAATTACCCCCTAACAGATATCTAAAAAGATCAATGGTGTCAAAGGGAACTTATCTGAGAGGTGAAAACCCTTGGATTATATGGAACCCCTAGCAACCTCTGGAGGAACCCTTGGATTGCATGGAACCCTGGTTGTGAAACCCTGTGCTAGACCTTTGAAGGAGCTGGAAGGGTAATACAACTGGCCAAAGCTTACCTTCAATCACAGCAAACCACTGTCCACCATGTTTACCGTCCTCTAGTTTCGAATGGGAAAATGATTAAAATTGGTGGGAAAACTTACCTTATGACTGGCACTGAGGTGGTATCAGTCCACTGCTCGGTTGGTTAAAAGTAGGAAAAAAATGATACTGAAAGGTGGTGGGTTATTGTGGCTGAATTCCGTAGTAAGGATTTCAAACCTAATGGAATACTCCATAAGGCAACTTTAGCAACTAAGGCCGGCCATAGACAGAGTGATTTTCTTTCCTGCAACCACAGTTTAGTGTTGACAGGGGAATCCCTCCTGTGTAGCCACTGCATGATGGTTTCCTCGTCTCTGCTAGGAGAATACAGTGATTATTTCTAGCGTCTAGAACAGCCGTTAGCAATTTCGCATGTGAAATCTGCTAGGCTAGTTGTGTACCCAAGTTGATCAATCAATCAACTTGGATACAGTCAGCCTGCCCATTCATGGTTCAAATCTCAACTCGTTCCTGCTGAGCCGTTCTATGGTTGGCTGTAGTCAGTTGCTAAGGTTGGTTATTTCCAATGAGAGTGGTCCAGCATTGGACATCCATTACCTGTAGTAGTAGTTAGTCACCTGCAACTGGACTTATTTTGTAATGTTGAAGGCCTTTCTCCACTGTGAGAAAGCCACTTGAATTGAGAAGCAAAATGTCTTCAATCTTGGAGAACAAGTTTAGATGAATGTGACCAACTACAATTGGGTATACCATGACCTGGATACATGAGAACCTTCACAGACATGTTCTTCGTGTTTCACCGGAGGCTCTGACATTACAGCTATGACAGCAAGTACAAACTGAAGTTTGCTGAGGCCTACTGAAGATTGATAGTAGTAACCACATCATCATTCTCAGCATCTTCAAACTGGAGCTGAAGGGTGCATTAATAGCTTCAACAAAGCTTTTCGAAACTTGATGTACACCCTCCTGTCATATAAGCTGGACCTCAGAGGCATACCTAGAACCTTCCGGGCCCCAGTGCAAGAAACTATGAAGGGCCCTGCCTAAACCCAGCCAGGGTCCTTCCCTCCGAGCTTTTACCCTGCCCTTGGGGCACTATTTTATCCACTGACCTCAGTGAAGGGGCACAATTCTTCCCATTAACACCAATGATGGACCAGAATTCCTCCCAATAACACCAACAATGGGGCACCATTCCTTTCAATTATACCCACAATTGGGCCCAATGACACCAATGATGGGGCACAATTCCTACTGAGGCCTACAGAAGATTGATAGTAGTAACCACATCATCATTCTCAGCATCTTCAAACTGGAGCTGAAGGGTGCATTAATAGCTTCAACAAAGCTTTTCGTAACTTGATGTACACCCTCCTGTCATATAAGCTGGACCTCAGAGGCATACCTAGAACCTTCCGGGCCCCAGTGCAAGAAACTATGAAGGACCCCCCCCCTAAACCCAGCCAGGGTCCTTCCCTCCGAGCAAGTGCAACCTTTATGACCCTGGTAGTTCTTCCAGTGCTAGAGCCCATATGTACAAGGAAAATTAAAAATGAGTGCTGGTTTCGACAGTCAAGTCAAGGTGGTCCTATCATGTCTGTCTTGAGCCCAGTGGGAGCTGTTTTTGGAAAAAAAAACTGAGAATATCCTGAGAGGAGATTTGTCCAAAGATTTTAGTCTGCTATTGTTCTCTGCAGTGTGTTGTTTTGCTAGATACAAGTAATAAAAATTCTAGACTGGAAAGTTTGATCGGGTCCTGAGATTCTTTACAATATGGGGCCATCTTTATGATCCAGGACAGGCAAAAGCTACTGGTGGGTCACTTCTCCCTGGACTGGGCAGAAGCTACTGGCAGGGCTGCTCACAGTAGAAAAGGCTTTCCTGTTTAGACATTTGCATTCAGTCTGTGGATGTGGTACAATCCAAAAAATAGTGGGACTGTCCTGTTGAAAGATGGACGCTTTGTCTATGTTAGCATTTTACTCCATGCTCCATTGACTAAAAAAGGTCACTTATGTATTAAAGCCAGAGGGTCAGCTTTAATAGCCAGGCACCTTACCAGTTTTCAGAAGGAGCTCAGCAATGGTAGTTCTCTATATTCAGCTTTAAGAAAGGTTTTCTAAACTGCTCGCTCAGGCTGTCCCGACACGTTGCGCTGTGTTAAGGTGCACTGCATCAAGACAGTCCAAGCATGGCAATGCAGGTTTAAAGTGTATAGTTCATTATGTTTGGCATCATGTCTCCATGTATACAGCTCTCTTAAGCAAATTATGTTTTTTTGAATCTATTGCAAAGTTTCTTGCTTGGAGATTCAGTCAAAACTAGACACAGGCTTTACTTAAAGTGCAATTTCAACAGTAACAGCTCGATAAAAAATGTTCTTTAGCAAGGAACGTACATTCCACATTAATTATGCCACCAAAATTAACGTGTGCTTTAAATTGCCTCCAGCATTGTTCCTGTTTCTTCTTGCCGGAGGCTGCCATTTTACTGAAGCCCAGTGCCCGTGAGCAGCAGTAAATCTTGAGGCTGTCAGCAGACTGGCCTCTAGTAGCTCTGAGTTTTGGCACAATGCCGATAATAGAGAATAACTGAGACTGTGCAGAGCAAGATGAGACCATGCATCACTGGATTTTATTCAGTATGGGTACTTGTTTTTAGTGTTTTACATACCTACCCATATGCCTGCAAAAGGGACCAGCATGAAATAATCTATCAGGACTTAATTTTCTGACTAAAGTTTCCCTTTTTAAAGCGGCAGAAGCCTATAGCAAAGGACACATTGGTCTTATGCCTGGCTCTTGCTAGCACCAGTAGTAAATGGATGCTTTGTTTACTACTGAAAAATAGCTATAACTAATTTAGCAGTCATCCTTCCTTATCACCTGTAATGTTTGAGTATTCGAGTAGGGGGGATGCCTCCATGATTGCTGTACCTTGCTATGGGCAGTCCACCTGGAAGAAGAACCTTTCCGGTATGCATCTGGCCCCTAGGTGTCACCGTGTTTTCACGAGTCCCAACTTGTTTTTTGCGGAGCCTACCTATCAAAACTAGACACAGGCTCTCCCAAAATGGTGGCAGAAGCCCAGAGCAGAGGACACATTAGTCTTGTGCTGGGATTTTCGTAGTGGCAGTAGTAAATAGATGCTTTGTTTACTACTGAAAGAAGGAAGTAATTAAGAAGTCCTCCTTTCTGATCACCTAAGAAGCCGAAAGGAGGCCTACTTTCCCTAAGCTCTGTAATGTTTGAGTTTCCCCTATGGGGATGCCTCCATGATTGCAGTACCTTGCTATGGGTAGTCCACCTGGAAGAAGAACATTTCCTGAAGGCATATGGCCACAAGGCTGCAGAGCATTTTAACAAACTCCAGGGGTGCAGCCTTAACCGATGGAGTCCATCGGTCAAAGCTGGACATGGGATCTCCCAAAATGGTAGCAGAAGCCTGTAGCAGAGGACACATTGGTGCTATGCTGGGCTTCTCCTATTGGCAGTAGTAAATAGATGTTTGTTTACTACTGAAGGGAGAAAGCGATTTAGCAATGGTAGGATCACTTCCTGGCACCACTAACCCAACGGAGCAGCAGCAACACTATCACCTGTAATGTTTGAGTTTTCGAGTAGGGGGATGCCTCCATCTTTGCTGTACCTTGCTATAGGCCGTCCACCTGGAAGAAGAACCTTTCCAGTACGCATCTGGCCCCTAGGCTCCACAGCGTTTTCAGGACTCCCAACTTGGTTTTTCAAAGCCTACCTGTCAAAACTAGACACAGCCTCTCCCAAAATGGTGGCAGAACCCCAGAGCAGAGGACACATTGGTCCTGTGTTGGGATTTTCCTAGTGGCGGTAGTAAATGGATGCTTTGCTTTACTACTGAAAGAAAGAAGGAAGTAATTTGGCAGTCATCCTTTTTTTATCACCTAAGAAGACCTACTTTCGTTAAGCTCTGTAATGTTTGAGTTTCCCGTATGGGGATGCCTCCATGATTGGCGATACCTTGCTATGGGAAGTCCACCTGGAAGAAGAACCTTTCCAGAAGGCATCTGGCCACAAGGCTGCAGAGCATTTTCACAAACTCCAGGGGTGCAGCCTTGACCGATGGAGTCCATCGGTCAAAGCTGGACATGGGATCTCCCAAAATGGTAGCAGAAGCCTGTAGCAGAGGACACATTGGTCCTATGCTGGGCTTCTCCTATTGGCAGTAGTAAACAGATGTTTGTTTACTACTAAAGGGAGAAAGCGATTTGGCAATGGTAGGATCACTTCCTGGCACCGCTAACCCAACGGAGCAGCAGCAACACTCCTTGGAGTTGGCAGAGGCTAACACTCTGACCTAACTCTATGCAAGCCTGCATTTGCAAGTGCTATTACTGGCAGGATCTCCAGATCTAAAACTTTGGTTAGGTACTTTGGGGTGCCACTCAAAATGAACGGCACTGCCACGCACTGCACTTAGCTTTGTGGGTTGCACTAACCTTACCTAAACCTAACCTAAAATGTACATTTATACTGTGCTTTATCGCAGTGCATAGTCTGGATGGGCCCTTAAATCTCTATATTTTAACTTGCGTGTCTACAACTTTTTGCAATTTACCTTACAACAGCACCCTAAAAGGCAATGACCTTCAAAATTTCCCAGACCTGACTCCAGTTGATCACTCTGTCACCGATCAGCTCCGTCACCGGTTGCCACTCGCATTAGTCGTAGTCGCACGCTCCCCCCCCCACCCCTTCCCGTACATCTCTGTCCTCTTGCACCTTCCCTAATTACGGCGGCTGTTTAAACAAGCCCAGCGCCCGTCCTTGCACTTTTTCGTAATTAATATTTATCCAGCAAACACACCCGTAGCCACGACCGCTTAAGCGAAAAATGTCAGCCGGGCCATCTGCAGCCCCTCGTTCCCAACCACCGCCTGGCAATTTTGTTTCCCACAGTGCTGGCGCCGTAGATGCGGCATTGTCCTGGCAATTCCCAGGAAACGCCATCGGAAGCTGGGGTGCCATCCCTTAACGCCTGTTAATTAAGCAGACGTGGCCGGGCCGAGGGCGCCATCTTCTGTCTCGTTAAAGGGGTGGCAGGTCGGGTGGCGCTGCTTCATGGGAAATGGGGACTACTTTTTTTTTTCCCTGGCAGCAGGATACATTGCGTCAGAGCCTAATCACGCAGATGTCATGAATATACACACATGTAGAAAAAAATGAAGATGGCCACCGCCTCCCTTACCCCCCCCCCCCCCACCTCCTCTGCAGAGCATGTGAAGGCACTATTTTCACAGTGGCGTTCCTCTGGGCTGCGAGTCAAACGGCCTTTAAACAAAGACGTTCTGTCGAGAGAGGCTTCGCAAGTTCATTGTTTTTCTCTCTCATCCGTATGCAAAACAGGCCTCCGATTTGTGCGCACCATGGCAACGGAGGGGGGCAAGGACGCCTGTGCAGGATTGCCGATGACAAATGTCTCGTTCAGAGCCAAACTCCACCCAGAAAAATTAAAAAATGTGAGATTCTAGCCGGAGGATCGTTTTATTTCATTTAGCGCCAAGTCGCTTTCAAGCCACCCCCGGGCAGTTTGCCCTTTTTAATTCATCTTCCGGGCGAGAAAGTGTGATGGCCAAGCAGTGGGCGCCTTTTGCCTTGTGAAGAAGGATCCCTGGGTTCAATCATGCCAAAGGATGTAATTTGCCTAGCTTTTGCACGTTTGCCGTCACATACAGATTGTGAGCTCCTCGGCCAGGACAGGCTTCGCTGTAAATTAATCTATAGTCTCTATAAGGTGCTGAAAAGGCATTTTCATGCAAGCGTTGCCTCTTTGCCAAGGTTTCTGTGTGTTGTACTGCGCATGGTTAGCAGCTATTGCTTTCTCAACCCCTACACATTCTGGGGCCATTTAGATAAGCCATTCTCAACCAGAGGGTTCCTCCAGGTTGCTATAGGTTTCTTGAGCTGTGGCTAAATGACCTTCTAGCTATTCTCAACCAGGGTTCAGTGGAGCCTTTGGGTTCCTCCAGAAGTTGCTAGAGATTTCTCCAGAGGTTGCCAGGGCTGCCTCCTGAGGTTACTAGGGGCTCCATTGCTTTTCCAAACTCTTCACACCTTCTGGGACCATTTAACTTAGCCATTCTCATCCAGGGTTCCATGGAACCTTTGGGGTTCTCCCTGAAGGAGCTAGGGTTTCCTCTAGAGCAGGGGTCTCAAACTGGTGGCCCTCCAGCTGTTGCGAATCTACAAGTCCCATCATGCCTCTGCCTGTGCGAGTCATGCTTATAACTGTCAGCTGTGCAATGCCTCATGGGACTTGTAGTTTTGCATCAGCTGGAGGGCCACCAGTTTGAGACCCCTGCTCTAGAGGTTGCTAGGGGTTCCATTTCTTTCTCAAACCCTTCACACCTTCTCGGACCATTTAGATTTGCCATTCTCAACCAGGGTTCCTCCAGAGGTGGCTAGGGGTTTCTCCAGATGTTGCTAGGATTTCCATTGCTTTCCCAAACCCTTCACACTTTCTGGGACGGTTTAGATCAGGCATTCTCAACCAGGGTTCCATTAAACCTTTGGGTTCCTCAAGTGGTTGGTAGGGGGGTTCCATTGCTTTCTTAAACCCTCCACACCTTCTGGGACCATTTAGATCAGCCATTCGCAACCAGGGTTCCTCCAGAGGTTGTTAGAGGCACCTTGAGCTGTGGCTGAAAGACCTCCTAGTTGATGGTGATGGTGCCAGCATGGTTCTGGGACCAAGGCCACTTGGCAAAGCCAACCGCAAGAAACCAATAACTTTTTAGCTGTCTTTAAGGGTGACATTCTAACCACCAGTGTAGCTGTTGCATTCTTTCTAAGGACCACCAATGCCATGTGACACCTAATCACCAGGGCTGCTGTTAGAATTCAGGGGCCCCGTACAGCCCTCTTAACGAGGCCCCCCAACCCTGCCTACATCCCGCCCCACCCCCCAGAACAGCAGCACTGACATTTTATTTACCTACCCCCACAATGAAACCCCCCCCCCCCCCGTGCTCCCACCTCCTGGGCCCTTCTGTTGACCCAATGGGGCCCAGGAAAATGTTATTTAAAGCGGAGTTCCACACAGAAGTGTAACTTCCGCTCAATGTACTCCTTACCCCCTCAGGTGGCTCCTTTCGGGGGGAGAGGGGGCATGATACCTGTCTTTCACAAGTATCCTGTTCCCACTTCGGGGAGCCTCAGCCGCTGGTATTGTTGTCACCGCCCGGGCTCCCTCCTCCTTCCCAGGCCACCGGGCCAGTAGGAGAGAGGTGCGGAGCCTCACGCATGCGCAGTAGCGTTCCCTTACTCGCAATGGAGGCAGGATGCCGGTGCCAAAATCGCTGGTCTTCAGGACAGGTAAGTGTCCATTTATTAAAAGTCAGCAGCTGCAGTATGTGCTGCTGGCTTTTAATTTGTGCAGCGGTGGGCGGACCTCCGCTTTAAGCCATGGTAAGAAAATAGGAGTGGGGAGGTGGTCTTATAAAATTGAATTATTAATTTAGGCAGAAATGAACACTAAAGCTGCCCCGGGCCCCCCGTGTTTAGATGATACCTGGGCCCAGGACCAGTTGCATTTATCAGTGGCCCTGCTGGTCACTACCTATTTTTAATCCCCTTATTGATGAACAAACGTGCTGCAACTGCATGCATTGTACGCGATTGGGGGGCGTTTGTAGCGCGTCCACATTTCCTTGAATGGGTCATGTTCAGCAGGCTTGCCGCCTGCCAATCATGACATATCAGATCAATTTTGCCGTGGGCGAAGCATCATAACTACGACATGTGAACATCCTCAGTCACTGCCTTTGCTTGCCCACCAGCCGCCGGGTCAGCACGATCCCACGAATCATCGTAGCTGTACATCGGCACGCTGGATCAGGATAGCAGACACACGCCCGCTGCACTGCGGGGGTGTCGATGCTCGTGGCCGACGTTCACGATGACCGCCGGCCACGAGCAATCACGAGCACAGAACACGGAAGTGTGTGCGTAAAAACCCAAATCCCTGTTCTGTTCTGAGAGGAGTGACAGATCGTGAGTTCCTATTAGCTAGGAACAACGATCCGTCATTTCCTCTAGTCAGTCCACTTCCCCTTCAGTTAGAATCACCTCCCAGGGAACACAGTTAACCCCTTGATCGCCCCCTGGTGTTAACCCCTTCCCTGCCAGTGACATTTATACAGTAATCAGTGCATTTTTATAGCACTGATCGCTGTATAAATGCCAATGGTTCCAAAAATGGTGCCAAAAGTGTCCGATGTGACCGCCATAATGTCGCAGTCCCGATAAAAATCACAGATCGCTCGCCATTACTAGTAAAAAAAAACAATAAATAAAAATGCCATAAATCTAGCCCCTATTTTGTAGACGCTATAACTTTTCCGCAAAACAATAAATATATACGCTTATTGCGATTTTTATTTTAATTTTTTACCAAAAATATGTGGAAGAATACATATCGGCCTGAACTGAGAAAAAATTGTTTTTAAAAAAAAAAAAATGGGAATATTTATTATAGCAAAAAGTACAAAACTTTTTGCTATAATAATGTGTAATGTGTTTTTTTTTTTCAAAATGTTTTTCAAAAATTTTTTTTTTTTCAAAATTATTATAGCAAAAAGTACAAAACTTTTTGCTATAATAATGTGTAATGTGTTTTTTTTTTTCCAAATTGTCGCTCTTTTTTTGTTTATAGTGCAAAAAATGAAAACCGCAGAGGCGATCAAATACCACCAAAAGAAATCTCTATTTGTGGGGAAAAAAAGGACGTCAATTTTGTTTGGGTACAGCGTTGCACGACCGCGCAAATGTCATTTAAAGCGACGCAGTGACGTATCGCAAAAAATGGCCCAGTCAAGTGGTTAAGAGGAGGGTGCTAAAAATGTGTCTCAACCGTGCGTTTTTAATGTGCCCCCCCCCCCAACCACTAGTCTAAATTAAGTTCTATCATTCACAACACAGTTTTTTTTTAATGCATTTTTGCGCTACACGCTTCATTTAAACGTGCCAACGAATCTCTTGCACTTTTATGGGTGTTGAGCTTTGCACTGCGTTTGGGGTGCCATTCCGTGTGAACGGCACCTGCAACGCACATCATGCGTTTTTTGTCAGGATTCCAAATCCCATATGTGAACCGGGCCTTAATGGAACCGCAGGCATGTGACAACACCTGCGTTCCCTGTGCGTGTTCCTTCTGGTGCCGTTCGCACTGAATGGCACCTCAAACGCAGTGCAAAGCTCAACACAAGGTGTGAATAGAGCCTAAAGCCTCATACACACGATCGGACCGTGGACCAACTTTCCCGTGGATTTTTGTCCAAAGGGCGTTGGCCCTCAAGTTGGTATTGCATACACACGGTCGGACTTTTGAGACAACCAACACGAACGTAGTGGCGTTTCAACGTACTGACGACACTTCAAAAGAGGACGTTCAAATACTCCAGCGCCACCTTTGGTCAACTTCTATATTGTTGTCTGATCTTTTGTATTGGTTCTGAGCATGCGTGTTTGTACTGTGGACAAAAGTCCGATGGTTTTCTGTACACACGGTCAGACTTTGGTCCATCGGACTTTTGTTGGCAGAAAGTTGGTCCGTTCACACAGCCAACAAAAGTCCGATGAAACCTGGAAAAAGTTGGTCCGATGGAGCGTACACACGGTCAGATGTTGGTCCAAACCAGCTAATTTGCATGTTGGTTGTCAAAAAGTCCGATCGTGTGTACGGGCCTTAAGCCCTAATTTTAATAATTCTCGTCACCAGCCAACGTCTCACCAGCCAACGTCCCCCCAAAAAAAAAACAATTCCGGACATTTAATCCTAAAGTATCCAAATGTTTCTTTTTAAAGTCCCTTTTCAAAAGCCCCTTTTCAGCATTCATTGGGCCGAATATATTCATGTGCAAAAACAACACCTGTATGTGGGATAAACAGTTTTGTTGCCCTTATTTTGCCCTCCAGGGTCAAACAAGACCTTAAACGGCGGTCTTTGTGCTTTCGGACGGCGGCGTTTTTTTTCCCAAGCTCGCCCAAGAATACGGCCATACGTCGTCTTGTTGGAAATTCCTTTTGTGGTCGGTGTGGAAAGGTCAGTAAGAAACAAGCAGAAGAAAAAAAATTGGCACAAAGGCTAATTAAGAAGAAAGGACTCGCAGTGCGTGTGAGAACTGGAGCCACAGATTTTAGTGCCGGGAGGAAGGATCGTCTCTGATCTAAAGGCCGCATTTACATTGGCGTTTCTTAAAGGGGAACTTCATTCGAGTCCTGTAAATAAAAATAAAAAAAGATGCACTTGTTATAACATTGTTAACCTATTGCTGTCGCTGATGTAAGACTTTTGTCGGTGTCGGCGCGGGCTTTCAGCAGGTGTTGGTGGTTGAGAGTGGAAGGAGATCGCCGAACGTTCATTGATCTGTCCTCCCGGTGAACGAAAGCAGAAGTGATCAGGATTACGCCACTTCTGGGTTCAGCGCTATTGTGCTGTGGCAAGAGAGGGTGCTGATCGGTCACGAACTGTGCTTGATTAGCATTAATGGGTTTCAGAGGTGACATTAGGGGTCTAATAGTCCCAGAGTGTGTGGATGCCAAAAAGTTAAACCACCTAATAGTTTCTTCTCTTATTGGGTTATATTGGTGAGATCTCTGTTCTGAGTTCCCAGGTCTTCACACCTGCTGTGCCCATTATGAGGGGTCCCCATCATCCCTACACTAAGTTCCCGGGTCTGTACACCTGTGCGCCCATCATGAGAGTTTCTCATCGTTCCTTTGCCAAGTTCCTGGGTCTGTACAACTGCTGTGCCCATTTTGAGAGGTTACCACCATCCTTGTGCTGAGTTCCCAGGTCTGTACGCCTGCTGTGCCCATTATGAGGGGTCCCCATCATCCCCACACTAAGTTCCTGGGTCTGTACACCTGTGCGCTCATCATGAGTTTCTCATCGTTCCTTTGCCAAGTTCCTGGGTCTGTACAACTGCTGTGCCCATTTTGAGAGGTTACCACCATCCTTGTGCTGAGTTCCCAGGTCTGTACGCCTGCTGTGCCCATAATAAGGGGTTCCCACAATCCCTGTGCTGAGTTCCTGCATCTGTACACCTGCTGTGCCCATTAGGAAGGGTTCCCACAATCCCTGTGCTGAGTTCCTGCATCTGTACACCTGCTGTGCCCATTAGGAAGGGTTCCCACAATCCCTGTGCTGAGTTCCCAGGTCTGTACACCTGCTGTACCCATTATGAGGGGTCCCTATCATCCCTACAGTAAGTTCCCGGGTCTATACACCTGCTGTACCCATTATGAGGGGTCCCTATCATCCCTACACTAAGTTCCCGGGTCTGTACACCTGTGCGCCCATCATGAGAGTTTCTCATCATTCCTTTGCCATGTTCCTGGATCTGTACAACTGCTGTGCCCATTATGAGAGGTTCTCACCATTCTTTTGCTGAGTTCCCGGGTCTGTACACCTGCTGTGCCCATTATGTGGGTTCCCAGCATCTCTGTGCTGAATTTCTGGGTCTGTACACCTGCGGTGCCCATTATTAGGGGTTCCCACCATCCCTGTGCTCGGTTCCTGGGTCTGTACGCCTGCTGTACCCATTATGAAGGGTTCACACCATCCCCACACTAAGTTCTGGGATCTTCATACCTGACCCGTTCTGAAAAACATACCATACTATGAGGTTTGATGTGCAGAAATGCATGTGTCAGCAGATGCATGCATTTTTAACAATGGCACAGCAGAGCGTGGGCTATAGGGCACTCTCACACTGCCCCACTGCACTTTGGCTGCAGCACAGTGAAAACCGCAGTTTTCATGAGGGCTAGCGGCACTTTCCCATAGACTTCTATTATTAAATATAAATATATTATGCTATAAATGATTATAGCATGACATACAGATGCTTGCTGCAAAAAGAAGTGGCTAATATAATAACATGACATAATGACTAGATGTTATGAGGGTCCTGAGACACCGCAATATAAAATGCAGGCTTCGCACCCAACGCGTTTCAGAAATGACTTCCTTCTTCATGGGTGTAATCAATAGATGCAGACATTCATACTATAAAAGCAAATAGATGAGGTTCAAACCAATGCAGCGTATCAAGGCAAGAACAAAATAGCATTTGCCTATTATGGAAACCAAGTCCAAGGACAGACTTGCATATTGATGATGAAAAATCGCATATTCGCCACATAAGTTTAGAAATTTAAAAACAGCCAAATCCAACCAGGGGTAACCCATGCGCCAAAAGAACCACTAACGGAACAGCTCAGCAGGGATGATGTACAGCGGACAGAGTCCTCCAGACCGGATTTTTTAGTCACTAGTGTGGTGAGATATGCAGCTTTTATATCAAATGACCTGCAATATGTGTATAACATGGAAGTAAAGAAGCTATATCTTTCAGCCGAACCGGTGGTATAGTAGACAATGTGATCCGGATTGCGTCCTTCAACTAAGTCTCCAGGCTCCTCCAGAGAAGCCAGCCTTGCGCACGGCCTTCTCCTGAAAAAAGTCCTCCCCTGGATCCTCCAGTTGCTGGGCCTCTCCTTTCGAATGAGACGGCACCGGACCATCCCTGGATCAATGGGCTCCAATATCCGCTTGGGCCTATCCTCTGTTGTGTCGCCTCGGGCCAGCCAGCCCGAGACACATGACATGTGAAGGACCTAACCCACAGTCCCTTAAGCCATCCATTAAACATAATATCTAACCCCTCCAAATCCCCTCACAAATGACATGACAAGATTTTGGAGTAAATGGCCTTGACGGCCTTTTATTAACAATTACCTTAAAATTAAATAAAAAACATTTTAAATAACTCTTAACCAACTTTATGTACTTTTGGGGTCTTCTCGGGGAACCCCACCCCACTGGTCACTGCGCCAAACTTCTTTAAACTTTAGGCCTCCGGTCGCAAGCCCCCAGACCCGGAGACAGTACTCAACTTTCGCAGTGACCTACCTTTAACCCCTTCCTGGTTAACCCCTCGTTAACCAGAAGGTACCTGATAACCCCCATCCACAGATGGGTACCAACCATGTTAACCCCATCCCACAGATGGATACCAACCATGTTAACCCCCATCCCACAGATGGGTACCAACCATGTTAACCCCCATCCCACAGATGGGTACCAACCATGTTAACCCCCATCCCACAGATGGGTACCAACCATGTTAACCCCCATCCCACAGATGGGTACCAACCGTGTCAACCCCATACCACAGATGGGTACCAACCATGTTATATATGCATATAACTACCATATTCTCTTCCTCCAAAGACCCAACCACTGCCCGGGCTGTCTTTACAGCCCCTATTATAATTGACCATACTCGAGAGGGTGGGTGGGAATCTTCTCCTCCGTCGCTCACTGATGACCTCACTCTCCTTTCTTCTTCCTAACTTCCTAACCGAGCGCCTCCCCTGCTTAGGCCCCTCCCCTTTTCTTAAAGGGGACAACTTTTTTCTCCACAAGCATGACTGTGCTGTCCACACCTGTCATGCAGTCCCTACGCCAATGCTTTTCTGTCCTTCTGCTCCGGGACTCTCTGGATGCACAGTTCCGCACCCCAGGCCAGGAGGGCCACGGGCTGGGTCAGGAGGACCACCAGAACCAAACAGACAGAAAATAATCCCCCCCGCCAACAAGGCGTTGGTACCTTAAATACCACCTCCCCCCCAGAATGCATAGCAGGAGAACACTTCCACTGGTCTGGTTCCGAGCAGTAAATGGCATTCAATGCATCCAGCTAGACTGCGTTTCTACTCTTGCCGGCGACACCTACGGTCAAGGAGAACCCAGTGCAACCCAGCTGGACTGGTACTGAAACCAGAAATTTAAAGATATTAGCCTGAAGCCCAACTGTGACTTCAGGCAACTTAATTTGAGAAAAATAATAGCGCCCGCACGTCGGGAGCCAGCGCTACATATGGGTCGGGCACACACTGGACACCTTCGCTGCCATTGTGCTCTTGGTGGGTGTCCAGTGTGCTCCTGTCCCTTTTAAGGGGGCTAGGGCAGCCTCCAGGCTCACCTGTCCCACATCTATCCATTCCATGCATGTGCTTCCACTGTGGCAGTGGCCAGTTTTTTGTTATGTAATTATATGAGCCACTTTTTGCAGCAAGCTTCTGTATGTCATGTATTTTTTGTAATCATTTATAGCATAATAAATTTCTATTTTTATATATAATACGTATTTTGTTTGTGGTTGTTATACCACCACTGGGGCCATTAAAATCCCATAAGGGGGAACCCTGATCTTTGTATTTTGTACACAGGGATGTTGGCCCACCCTTAGTCCTCTTGGGAGAGCTAGGCACTCGAAAGACTAATGCCCCGTACACACGGTCGGAAATTCCGACCACAAAATCCGTCAGATTTTTTCAGACGGATTTTGTCCAACACTGGTGTTGCATACACACGGTCAGACAAAGTTGTCGGAAAATCCGATCATTCTGAACGTGGTGGCGTTCGTTGCGTACGACGGGACTACGTAGAGGCTAGTAGCCAATAGCTTTGGTCTTGTAATGTGATCTGAGTATGCGTGGCACTTTGTCCGTCAGAATTCGCTACACACGATCGGAAAAAGTCCGATAGGACTTTGTTGTCGGAAAATTTGAGAGCAGGAAATTCCGACGGAAAAAGTCAGATGGAGCCCACACACGGTCGTAATTTCCGACAACATGGTCCGTTAGGACATTTTCCGTCGGAAAATCCGACCTTGTGTATGGGGCATGAGGGCATTTGGTTGCGAAGAAGAGGTATTTTGGGAAGGGGGGGGGGGGGCTGCTACAGGTTAAAGGTGAGTGTTGCAGGCAAAGTTCACCTTGGCCCTTACATCCAAGAAGCACGGGTGATCTCACCATGCCTTACCGCTGCCTCCTGGGATAACTGGGCACTTGTAATCCTTCTTCAGTCTGATGTGACAACCGTGACTAGATTCATTAATTTAAGCATAAGAGCAAACATAACTTGCCAAGGCCAATAACCAACATCAATCCAAGCCCATTGCAAAAATGTATTCTCGTGGGATTACGAGTGGCCAGGAGATGTCACCCGACACCTCCCAGGAGTCAAATCTCGTTGAGGTTCTTATTTCTTGTGAAATATCTATTGTTAAAGTTTTGTTTTGTTTGGGTAGTGGGGGCTGGAAGGGAAACGTCTTTCATTTTCATAGAAGGTCTTGACTGGAGTTCAGCTAAAATTTTGGCAAATTTGAAAAGTTTTCACCCAGCGGTTGATCTTGCTTATTGACCTTGGCGAGTTATGTTTGCTCTAATGCGGCGTACACACGGCCGGAATTTCCGATGGAAACAGTCCGATGGGAGCTTTTCATCGGATTTTCCGACCGTGTGTATGCCCAACGGTCTTTTTCTGTCGGAATTTCCGACGGACTTTGAATTGAGAACCTGTTCTCAATTTTTCCGACGGAAAACCTTTCTATTGGATTTTCCGATCGTGTGTATGCAATTCCGACACGCAAAATTCCGACGCATGCTCGGAAACAATTCGACGCATGCTCGGAAGCATTAAACTTCCCTTTTATAGTGCTGTCGAACGTGTTTTATGCCGCTGTGTTATTGACCGTCGGAATTTTGGGTGATCGTGTGTAGGCAAGACAGCTTGAGCGGAATTACGTCGGAAAAACCGCCAGAGTTTTTTCCAACGAGAATTCCGATCGTGTGTACGCGGCATTAGTCTTACATTAAATAATCCCGTCATGGTTGTCACATCAGACTGGAGTCTGCCCAATTTTGGAAGAGTCTGATCTTTGGACAACTGTTGTCCATACACTCCCGATTCCCAGTGGGGCTTTTTTTTTTATTCCTCCCAACAGGAAAGGTCACAGTACTTACGTATTTATGACCTGTCCCTTCAACCACACCAATTTGTCAACAAGCTGTGGTGTCAATAAAGCAACAATTGGGACAGCAGCTTGCGTCAACTGGGAACAATGCAAGAGGTCACTAGCCTAGAGATGTTCTGTCCAGCCCATTAGTACAGAAGGGCCGGTATCCCCCAATGACCCCAGGCAAATTGAAATAATTGTTCTCCCGGTTGGTTAAGGAGTCAATAAAAATCGACTGGTAGATTTGCTGGTGTTTGTTCTAGACAGCAGACAAAGAATAATTACTTATAGGAGCCGGAGAATAAATGGTTGTTAGAGCAGATTGACTGGCAAGATGGCCGCAGTGGGGCTAATGAAGAGGAATGGACATTTAGGTTTTCAAAGTCTAATTCATTGATGGGATACTACACTGTCCAGTTTACAGTAATTTATTTCCTCCAAGGTTATTGAATTTAACATGTGACAGCAGAAAGACTATGACCTTCTCCAGGAAAAAAAAAATCCTTATATCTGGTGTCCCGACATCCTCACCTGTATGTGCAATTTTAGTTTTTGTTCATGTGTCTATCCTCCCAATATAACTGAACATAGATGAACCAAAGAAAAGCTTGAGGGATAAGTCTACCCAAAGGTGATATTTATGTCCCACCCAACGAGGGTCCTTTAAACTTTTTTTAAAAAGTTATAAAAAACAAATAAAATGGTAAAGAAAAAAATTAAAAACTACTGACATTGGTGGTAAAACTACCAGGGTCACAAAGGTCAAACTTGCGATCGGGCCCTGGTGTTCCGCCACCGTGGCGGGGGGGCCAAGATAACAGTAAGGGGGCCTGCTGTGGGACCATAATAAAGCCGTAGTAAAGGGCTCCGGGATCAATGGGAAGGGCCCCAGACCCAGAGGTAAGGGCCTCAGCTGGTGGTTAGGGGGGCATTTCATGGTTTTCTTGCACCAGGGCCCTGAAGGTTCTAATTATGCCTCTGGATGGTGGGTACCCCTCCTAATTGGACCTTCACCTCCTGCCACATGTTGTTATGTACTGTGGGCTGAACGATGCTGTATTATGTGATGAGCTTTGATGCCAATTTGTGAGTATAATACTTTAACTTTTTACACTTTTAACAATAAAGCTATGGTTTTAGAATAATGCACTAGGTCGGTGCACCCTTTCTTTCTTTCTTTCTTTCTTTCTTTCTTTCTTTTTTGTGGTTCCAGTTGTTGCAGACTTACCCAGTCTTATGAGGGCAACAAGATGAGAGGGATGGTGGTAACCCCTCATGGGCACAGCAGGTGTACAGACCTAGGAACTCAGCACAGGGATGGTGGGATCCCCTCGTAATGGGCCCAGCAGGTGTACAGACCCGGGAACTCAGCACAGGGATGGTGGGAACCCCTCACAATTGGCCCAGCAGGTGTACAGACCCGGGAGCACAGGGATGGTGGGAGCACCTCATAATTAACACAGCAGCTGTGAAGACAAGTGAACTTGGCACAGGGATGGTGGGAACCCCTCATAATGGGCACAGCAGGTGTACAGATCCGGGAACTCAGCAGAGGGATGGTGGGAACCCCTCGTAATGGGCCCAGCAGGTGTACAGACCCAATAACTCAGCATAGGGATGGTGGGAACCCCTCGTAATGGGCCCAGCAGGTGTACAGCCCAGGGAACTCAGCACAGGGATGGTGGGAACCCTCACAATTGGCACATCAGGTGTACAGACCCAGGAACTCAGCATAGGGATGGTGGGAACCCCTCATAATTGGCACATCAGGTGTACAGACCTAGGAACTCAGCACAGGGATGGTGGTAACACCTCATAATTAACACAGCAGCTGTGAAGACCAGTGAACTTGGCACAGGGATGGTGGGAACCCCCATAATGGGCACAGCAGATGTACAGATCCAGGAACTCAGCACAGGGATAGTGGGAACCCACCATAATGGGCACAGCAAGTGTACAGATGCAGGAACTCAGTACAGGGATGGTGGGAACCTCTCATAATGGGCACAGCAGGTGTGCACAACCGGGACATTTGCACAAAGATCTCACCAATATAACACCATAAGAGAAGAAACTACTAGGTGGTCTAACTTTTTGGCATCCATCAAGCATTGAAGTAACAGCAGGATTAAAAAAGAAACAGTCTTTTAAGATAGCCTCATTCATCGTTTTATTTAAATTAAAGGGAGGAAGGAGATTTTGGTAACGGGACTTCAGGGCCGGCATATTTTAGTTGGTCTTCTGTGCAGAGGATCCCAGTGGTGCAGGAGATCTGAAACAAGGGGTTACATTTACTTAGCTTTACTTGAGAGGGCTGGTGTTAATTTTAGGAGTGAAAGTGTTAGGAATACATGGAGGGTGGGTGTGAGGGTTACAGGAAGGGTTAATGTTGGGGTTACAGGGTGGGATTGTGTTGAAGTTACAGGGAGGGTTAGTGTTGAGGTTACAGGGAAGGTTAATGTTGGGGTTAGTGTTGGAGTTACAGGGTGGGTTAATATTAGAGTTACAGAGAGAATTAGTGGTGGGGTAAAGCCAGTGTTGCCAACCGTCAGTATTTTTACTGGCAGCCAGTAAAAAAGAGGCAAATTTCTCCTGCCAGTAAATGCCAGTAAAAGGAAAAAGTTGCCAGTAAAAAATATAACTGTGACACTCGGCTCGGTCTGAAGCCAGCCGAGACCATCCAAGTGCCTGCTACAGTGTGTTAAGGTGGCTCTGGCGGAGGCGGTGCCTGAGCATGTCGTGTGATGTCATAGTGCAATGGAGCCAAGCAGAGCAGCCAGAGCCTCGTGTGCGGGTCAGTGGGACGGGAACAAGGCAGGCCGGGAGCGGGAACGTCAGTGCTGTTTAGACTGGAGTGGACTGAAGGGACCACCTGGCTTGGAGAGAGACGGTCACTGTGACTCAGGAGGGGACATGTTGTGTCAGTGAGATTGCATCATCATCTGTGCTGCTGCACACTGCTGTCAGTGTCCCTTTGAGAGTAAAATTTAATGTGTGCGCCTGACCCATTCTAATTTCTTGCCCTCCTGTCCTTGAGCTACTTACGTACCATATCAAAAATAAATATGTTTTTTTGCCTTATTATCTACCTTCTATCACATTGCTAATTGCATATTGTACTTGTTTGTAGCCTAAATACTTAACTTTGCATTTAAAACAGTAATTTTTAAACTTTTGGAAATGCCAGTAAAAACGTTGCTGTGCCAGTAAATTTTGGGTGTCATGTCAGTAAATTTCAATCTGATAGGTTGGCAACACTGGGTAAAGCTGGTTATGCATGGCTGGATTTCAGCCAATTCCTGCAGAATCAACTGAAATTTGAGCCATGGGATTCCTCCATTCATGCTATTTACATGGAAATCTATTTTGTATGGCTAGCATTGGCATGAGGGTTATTGTTAAGATTACAGATAAGGTTAGTATGATGGTTAGGCTTACAGGGAGAATTTTTTATTAGGAGTACAAAGAGGGTTAGTTAGGAATAAAGAGGGAGTTGGTTTGAGGATTAGTGCTGAGGTTACAGGCAGGGTTCGTGTTACAGGGAGGGTTAGTGCAAGGGTTATAAGAAGGGTTAGGGTTACAGGAAGGGTTAGTGCTAAGGGCCACAGAAAGGGTTAGTGTTGGTGTCAAAAAAAGGGTTAGTGTTGCTGTAACAGGAAGGGTTAGTGTTGGGGTCACTGGGAGGGTTGGTGTTGGGGTCACTGGGAGGGTTAGTGTTGGGGTCACTGGAAGGGTTAGTGTTGGGGCCACTGGAAGGGTTAGTGTGAGGGTTATTGGGAAGGTTAGTGTTGGTGTCATGGGAAGGGTTAGCAATGGAGCCACAGGAAGTTTTAGTAATGGGGTCACAGGAAGGGTTAGTGTGAGGGTCCTAGGGAAGGTTAGGGTTACAGGAAGGGTTAGTAATGGGGTCACAGGAAGGGTTAGTGTGAGGGTCATAGGGAAGGTTAGGGTTACAGGAAGGATTAGTGTTGATGCCACAGAAAGGGTTAGTGTTGGGGGTCGCAGGAAGGGTTAGTGTGAGGGTCATAGGGAAGGTTAGGGTTACAGGAAGGATTAGTGTTGATGCCACAGAAAGGGTTAGTGTTGGGGGTCGCAGGAAGGGTTAGTGTTGGGGGTCACAGGAAGGGTTAGTGTGAGGGTCATAGGGAAGGTTAGGGTTACAGGAAGGATTAGTGTTGATGCCACAGAAAGGATTAGTGTTGGGGGTCGCAGGAAGGGTTAGTGTTGGGGGTCGCAGGAAGGGTTAGTGTTGGGGGTCACTGTAAGGGTTAGTATGAGGGTTATTGGGAAGGTTAGTGTCATGGGAAGGGTTAGCAATGGGGCCACAGGAAGTTTTAGTAATGGGGTCACAGGAAGGGTTAATGTGAGGGTCCTAGGGAAGGTTAGGGTTACAGGAAGGGTTAGTAATGGGGTCACAGGAAGGGTTGGTGTGAGGGTCATAGAGAAGGCTAGGGTTACAGGAAGGATTAGTGTTTGTGTCGCAGGAAGGGTTAGTGTTGGGGTCGCAGGAAGGGTTAGTGTTGGGGGTCGCAGGAAGGATTCGTGTTGGGGGTCGCAGGAAGGGTTAGTGTTGGGTTCGCAGGAAGATTTAGTGTTGGGGTCACTGGAAAGGTTAGTGGTGGGGTTACTGGAAGGGTTAGTGTTGGGGGTCACTGGAAGGGTTAGTGTGAAGGTCATAGGGAAGGTTAGTGTCATAGGAATTGTTAGGAATGGGGTCAAAGGAAGGGTTATTGTAAGGGTCATAGGGAAGGTTAGGGTCACAGGAAGAGTTAGTGTTGGGGTCACAGGAAGGGTTCATGTTGGGGTCAAAGATGGGGTTATTGTCTGGGTAACAGGAAAGGGTTAGCGTTAGGGCTACAGGGAGGTTTAGTGTTAGTGTCACAGGAAGGGTTCATAAAGAGGGTCTCAGGAAGGGTTAGTGTGAGGGTCATAGGGAAGGTTAGGGTTACAGTTAGGGTTGGCGTTGGTGTTTGGTGGTTTTGGAATGGGGTTTAGGGTTGGGGGTCACAGAAAAGGTTATTTCTAGGGTTACAAGGAAGGTTAGTGTAAGGAGAGGGCTCGGGGTGGAGCATTACCTGCTTTGGATATGTGGATGTCTCTGGTAAGGCAGGAGGACTCGGGTCTCGGGACTGAGTGTATTTATTCTGTAGGGTATTACCCAGACCTCAAATATTTAATCAAGTAAATTTATTGAATCTTCTGACTTTACCACAAGTGCGGTTTTAACTTGGTAGCTGAATTTCACTTGCTGGGAATTTTTTTTTTATAAATGCACGTCACCTATAAATGCGTATAGCGGTATGTGATGTCCACTGGACCCTCCTAGGAATTCGACTGTACTGCATACCTCAAGGTCCTCTGATAGCCATAAAGGGTTGAAGTAGTAGCGGGACCCCCGGGCATGACAGGCTCAGGTTCAGACATAGTAAACTTAGTTCTATAAGAGGAGCGGAAACCATTCCAAAGCCAATACCTTCTCCTAAGCTCCATCCCATTGTCAGGAGGGTCCTTCACATTGCGGTAACTGTGACTTCCCAGCACTTCAAGCAATGTATTGTGGATACTATTCTGAAGCCCACAGTGAGCCCTAACCTTGGATTTGTCTTCTAATGGACTGGACTAAAAAATACGCTTGAAAGGGTGTCATAATGGCATCTCTTGTCATTGTCTTGTACCCTCTTCATTTAATGGCAGCAGCCGGCCCTTGCTCAGGGCACTGTAATGGTAATGTAAGGACTGCCATAAGAGGGTCTTTAAAAACACGGCGGCCTTTTGTTCTTCCATTGTCAGGGTCACAGGTTAGAGCCTCCAGGATTTTAGCGACTACTAAAAATGGAGTCCACGGCACTTAGAGGTGGGAAAACTGTAACACCTGCCTCCTTATTCTAATGCATTTCACTCTACTGCCATTGAAGCAAAACTGGGCACCGTAGATGTACCTAGAGAAAACCTGGGTCAAGGAAAACCATGTGAAATTGACAGCTGAAGCCGCCACCATGAAGCGCTTATGTGCAATTTTCAAGCTTGGTCCTAAAGTGGTCAAACGATATTCACAGCACCCCATCCACTTGTTGTGGGACCTGGGGGTGAAAGGGGGCTCCATCAGAGGTGGTGTTGAGGCATCTTAAAACCAGAAAACTGTATACATGTAAAGATAATGCATCCATTACTGTATTGTTAAAGGGACACTTGACACTGGTTGAAAAAAAAAAAATCAAGTACCGTATATACTCGAGTATAAGCCGAGTTTTTCAGCACATTTTTTTGTGCTGAAAGTGCCCCCCGGCTTATACTCGAGTCAAGCACTTTTCTGCAGCAAAAAAAAAAATTTCCGACCCGATTTTGGGGCCCCCTATCTCGGGGCCACTTGGGTCTAGGAGTCCCAAATTTGGCATTCAAACCCAGTTGAACTAGCACTACAACATATCCAAAGATGGGGTTCCTAGCACTAAGTGGCCCCGAGATACAGGGCCCCAAAGTCGGTTCAGAAAATGTCATTTTCTGCTGCAGAAAAGTGCTTGAGATTTTCTGACCCGAATTTGGGGCCCCATATCTCGGGGACACTTGGTGCTAGGAACCCCAAATGTTGTATTCCAACTCAGTGGAATTAGCACTACAACATATCCAAAGATGGGGTTCCTAGCACTAAGTGGCCCCGAGATACAGGGCCCCAAAGTCGGTTCGGAAAATGTCATTCTCTGCTGCAGAAAAGTGCTTGACATTTTCTGACCCGAATTTGGGGCCCCATATCTCGGGGACACTTGGAGCTAGGAACCCCAAATTTGGCATTCAAACCCAGTTGAACTAGCACTACAACATATCCAAAGATGGGGTTCTTAGCACTAAGTGGCCCCGAGATACAGGGCCCCAAAGTCGGTTCAGAAAATGTCATTTTCTGCTGCAGAAAAGTGCTTGAGATTTTCTGACCCGAATTTGGGGCCCCATATCTCGGGGACACTTGGTGCTAGGAACCCCAAATGTTGTATTCCAACTCAGTGGAATTAGCACTACAACATATCCAAAGATGGGGTTCCTAGCACTAAGTGGCCCCGAGATACAGGGCCCCAAAGTCGGTTCGGAAAATGTCATTCTCTGCTGCAGAAAAGTGCTTGACATTTTCTGACCCGAATTTGGGGCCCCATATCTCGGGGACACTTGGAGCTAGGAACCCCAAATTTGGCATTCAAACCCAGTTGAACTAGAACTACAACATATCCAAAGATGGGGTTCTTAGCACTAAGTGGCCCCGAGATACAGGGCCCCAAAGTCGGTTCAGAAAATGTCATTTTCTGCTGCAGAAAAGTGCTTGAGATTTTCTGACCCGAATTTGGGGCCCCATATCTCGGGGACACTTGGTGCTAGGAACCCCAAATGTTGTATTCCAACTCAGTGGAATTAGCACTACAACATATCTACAGATGGGGTTCCTAGCACTAAGTGACCCTGAGATACAGGGCCTCAAATCGGTCAACTGTGTCCATCTGCATGGGCACAGTGAGGCTGCAAATGGGCATCGTTGACCCTCTTTTCCACTTACAGTAGCTGCGCATTTCTCACCCTAGGCTTATACTCGAGTCAATACGTTTTCCCAGTTGTTTGTGGTAAAATTAGGTGCCTCGGCTTATATTCAGGTCGGCCTATACTCGAGTATATACGGTATTAGCTATGTATTAACTTGAAAAAAGTATCTTCTATTGCTCTCCGCCTCCTCCAAATCCCCCCTTTTTTTACTGCTGTAATCCACCGTCCTCTTAGAGGGTATCTACACTCATTCTTCATGGTCCCACTGTATATAGGAAGGTAGCCACCCTCTCTTGCTCCCACTGAGTGTAAGAGTGCAGCCACCCTGTCTTGGTCCCACTGCATGTAGGAATGTATTATAAAATGAAATGAAATGTAGGTGGCACCCTCTTTGGCACGTTCTTAGCAAGATGGTACTCTTGTAGGGTATTTCTCTCTATTGGGGTACAAGAAACTCTCCATGCCAGTTGGAGGAAGAGTTGGGCTTTAATGCAGTTTCTCAAAACTTTTTCTAATGAGGCTGGTGCATTTCATTTGACAAGTCTATTTTTTCTTTTTAAATCACTGAGCCAGATATCCACTTCATCCACCTAAGTAATCAGCTTGTCCCTCGTGGAAACAGCTTATTACAGCATCATTCCACCTAAGCGATCACTTTGTTTTCCTAGGATCAGTCACTCCTCCTCCTTGTGTTTTGCTCAAACCTCATCCCTCTCATTAGACCATTGTCCCCACTGTCCCCATATGGTGCCATGTCATTATCATCCCTTACAATTGCTCCTTAAGTCTTACAGGTGTCACGCGGATACCGCTCGTAGGGGGACACAATGGGAGCCACAAAACAGATCATTACTTGGCCCCGACACCCCTCTAGGGAGCAGCTGGCGGCTGACAAGGGGTCATCTGCCATTAAAGCAAGGTGCACAACGCTGCAACTTTTTATGTGCGCAATAGCGCCTCCTTTGTCTCGTAACTCTCATTCCTACCTAAAACATAGTTAAGAAACATTTTTTTATCAATGTATTAAAGTGTATGTAAATTAGGGGTGCAACAGGTTAAAAAACTCACGGATCGGATCGATCCTCGGATCAGAGTCACGGATCGGATCATTTTTCGGATCAGCAAATAATAATTGAATTTGCAAAAACCTGTGAAAATTCCACCACCATATAGTCCCCACTGTAATATCCACAATCTCCCCCACTGTAATATATACATCTCCCCCACTGTAATATACATCTCCCCCACTGTAATATCCACAATATCCCCCACAGTAATATCCACGTCATCTCCCCCACTGTAATATTGGCTGGGTATGGCTGGGTATTACCGAGTATGGCTGGGTATTACCGAGTATGGCTGGGTATTACCGAGTATGGCTGGATATTGGCAGGGTATTGGCAAGGTATTGGTAGGGTATTGGCAGGGTATGGCAGAGTATTGGCAGGGTATGGCAGAGTATTGGCAGGGTATGGCAGGGTATTGTCAGGGTATTGGCAGGGTATGGCAGAGTATTGGCAGGGTATGGCAGAGTATTGGCAGGGTATGGCAGGGTATGGCAGGGTATGGCAAGGTATGGCAGGGTATTGGCAGGGTATTGGCAGGGTATGGCAGAGTATTGGCAGGGTATGGCAGAGTATTGGCAGGGTATGGCAGAGTATTGGCAGGGTATGGCAGAGTATTGGCAGAGTATTGGCAGAGTATTGGCAGAGTATTGGCAGAGTATTGGCAGAGTATTGGCAGAGTATTGGCAGGGTATGGCAGGGTATGGCAGGGTATGGCAGGGTATGGCAGGGTATTGGCTGGGTATTGGCTAGGTATTGGCTGGGTATTGCTGGGTATTGCTGGGTATTACCGAGTATGGCTGGGTATTACCGAGTATGGCTGGGTATTACCGAGTATGGCTGGGTATTACCGAGTATGGCTGGGTATTACCGAGTATGGCTGGGTATTACCGAGTATGGCTGGGTATTACCGAGTATGGCTGGGTATTGGCAGGGTATTGGCAAGGTATGGCAGAGTATTGGCAGGGTATGGCAGGGTATTGGCAGGGTATGGCAGGGTATTGGCAGGGTATTGCTGGGTATTGGCAGGGTATTGCAGGGTATTGGCAGGGTATTGCTGGGTATTGGCAGGGTATGGAGGGATGGCTGTGACTGCAATTGTCACAGAGCAGCGCTGTGGGCACTACAGATCCAGCCCACAGCACTGCTGCCATCCGATCTCTCATCTCCACTGTGCAGATCTGTACACAGAGGGGAGAGAGGAACCGGTTTGTTGACAAGTGATCTCTCTGTCATTTGACGGAGCGATCACATTGTAAACGGCCGACGGGTGCACCAAGGTGGCCGTCGCCTTTCTTAAGGCCGAGGCCGCGGAGTGCTCCGCGGATCTCGGCTTGTGCCGATCCGAACAGGGTGACCCGTTCGGATCACGGATCGGTGACGATCCGTTGCACCCCTAATGTAAATCCTAAATCTGTTTTCCAGTATGTTTTGGCGTCGTGCCTCAATGTATAACGTTTTCCAAAACAAATAATTTGGGAAATCTGTTGCAAGTGTAGCACTTACCCAGGGGCGGACTGACAACTCATGGGGCCCCCGGGCAATAGAAGATCATGGGGCCCCCTTGGTCCCCACACTCAAGGGGACCAAGCGCACACACAGGGGGGGGGACACGCACACACAGGGGGACACTGGAGGGAGAGCACACACACACAGGGGGGGACACGCACACAGGGGGACACTGGAGGGAGAGCACACACACACAGGGGGGGACACGCACACAGGGGGACACTGGAGGGAGAGCGCACACACAGGGGGACACTGGAGGGAGAGCGCACACACAGGGGGGCACTGGAGGGAGAGCGCACACACAGGGGGCACTGGAGGGAGAGCGCACACACAGGGGGGCACTGGAGGGAGAGCGCACACACAGGGGGGCACTGGAGGGAGAGCGCACACACAGGGGGGCACTGGAGGGAGAGCGCACACACAGGGGGGCACTGGAGGGAGAGCGCACACACAGGGGGGCACTGGAGGGAGAGCGCACACACAGGGGGACACTGGAGGGAGAGCGCACACACAGGGGGACACTGGGAGAGCGCACACACAGGGGGACACTGGAGGGAGAGCGCACACACAGGGGGGCACTGGAGGGAGAGCGCACACACGGGGGACACACAGGGGGACACTGGAGGGAGAGCGCACACGCGGGGGGGGGCACGCACACACAGGGGGACACTGGAGGGAGAGCGCACACGCGGGGGGGGCACGCACACACAATGGGACACTGGAGGGAGAGCGCACACACACACACAGGGGGGCACTGGAGGGAGAGCGCACACACGGGGGACACACAGGGGGACACTGGAGGGAGAGCGCACACGCGGGGGGGCACGCACACACAGGGGGACACTGGAGGGAGAGCGCACACGCGGGGGGGGGCACGCACACACAATGGGACACTGGAGGGAGAGCGCACACACACAGGGGGACACTGGAGGGAGAGCGCACACACACAGGGGGACACTGGAGGGAGAGCGCACACACAGGGGGGCACTGGAGGGAGAGCGCACACACAGGGGGGCACACACACACAGGGGGACACTGGAGGGAGAGCGCACACACAGGGAGGCACACACACACAGGGGGACACTGGAGGGAGAGCGCACACACAGGGAGGCACACACACAGGGGGACACTGGAGGGAGAGCGCACACACACAGGGGGAAACTGGAGGGAGAGCGCACACACAGGGGGGCACACACACAGGGGGAAACTGGAGGGAGAGCGCACACACAGGGGGGGACACGCACACAGGGGGACACTGGAGGGAGAGCACGCACACAGGGGGACACTGGAGGGAGAGCGCACACACAGGGGGGCACACACACACACACACAGGGGGACACTGGAGGGAGAGCGCACACACAGGGGGACACTGGAGGGAGAGCGCACACACAGGGAGGCACACACACAGGGGACACTGGAGGGAGAGCGCACACACAGGGGGACACTGGAGGGAGAGCGCACACACAGGGGGGGACACGCACACAGGGGGACACTGGAGGGAGAGCGCACACACAGGGGGACACTGGAGGGAGAGCGCACACACAGGGAGGCACACACACAGGGGGACACTGGAGGGAGAGCGCACACACAGGGGGACACTGGAGGGAGAGCGCACACACAGGGAGGCACACACACAGGGGGACACTGGAGGGAGAGCGCACACACAGGGGGGGACACGCACACAGGGGGACACTGGAGGGAGAGCGCACACACAGGGGGACACTGGAGGGAGAGCGCACACACAGGGAGGCACACACACAGGGGGACACTGGAGGGAGAGCGCACACACAGGGGGGGACACACACACACAGGGGGACACTGGAGGGAGAGCGCACACACAGGGGGGGACACGCACACAGGGGGACACTGGAGGGAGAGCACGCACGCGGGGGGGACACTGGAGGGAGAGCGCACACACAGGGGGACACTGGAGGGAGAGCGCACACACAGGGGGGCACACACACACAGGGGGAAACTGGAGGGAGAGCGCACACACAGGGGGGGACACGCACACAGGGGGACACTGGAGGGAGAGCACGCACACAGGGGGACACTGGAGGGAGAGCGCACACACAGGGGGACACTGGAGGGAGAGCGCACACACAGGGGGACACTGGAGGGAGAGCGCACACACAGGGGGACACTGGAGGGAGAGCGCACACACAGGGGGGGACACGCACACAGGGGGACACTGGAGGGAGAGCGCACACAGGGGGGCACACACACACACACAGGGGGGACACTGGAGGGAGAGCGCACACACAGGGGGGGACATGCACACAAGGGGACACTGTGGGCTGGGGGGGTGACACTGTGGGCTTGGGGGGTGACACTGTGGGCTGGGGGGTGGGCTGGGGGGTGACACTGTGGGCTGGGGGGGTGACACTGTGGGCTGGGGGGTGACACTGTGGGCTGGGGGGGGTGACACTGTGGGCTGGGGGGGTGACACTGTGGGCTGGGGTGACGCTGGGGGGCTGACACTGTGGGCTGGGGTGACGCTGAGGGGTGACACTGTGGGCTGGGGTGACACTGTGGGCTGGGGTGACGCTGGGGGGTGACACTGTGGGCTGGGGGGTGACGCTGGGGGGGTGACACTGTGGGCTGGGGGGTGACTGTGGGCTGGGGGGGTGACACTGTGGGGGACGCTGGGGGGTGACGCTGGGGGGGTGACACTGTGGGCTGGGGGGTGACGCTGGGGGGACCCGGGGCCCGTGACTCACCGATGCCGATGCTCCCCGCCGGCCCCTCCACTCTTTCCTTCCATTAGGGGCCCGGACTCGGCAGGTTGAAGCGGCTGTATTACATGCCGCGAATACTGCTAACAGCGCGCGGCTCCCCACCGGCCCCTCCTTCCCTCCTGTCCGTCCCAGGTGACGTCACGACGCATACAGTAGAAGCACCTGGGACGGACAGGAGGGAAGAAGGGGCCGGCGGGGAGCCGCGCGCCGATAGCAGTATTGTTAGCGGCATCGCGGTATGTAATACAGCCGTTTCAAGTGGCCCCTCATGTGGCCGAGTCCGGGCCCCTAATGGCCCCGGGCCCTCGGGCGGAGCCCGAGTCACCGACCTGTCAGTCCGCCCCTGCACTTACCCCCGAAGGAGCTGCTGGTATTTGATTGGGCTTACCGTTCCTTTACTGTTCCACCATATCCATCATAGGGGTCCCATTAAAGACTTCTTTCCACAGATTTTAGCTCCGACACATTAGTCTCTTTTTCCAATGCTTTATTTAAGAAAGACACATGCAATAGAATAGAGGGATGAAGGGTTTAAGGGAATTCAGGTACCTTTGAATTGCAGATCAGGAATACTTTCTTTGATCCAGCGGGCAACAGCTCCACCACTGGATTCAACAACCACCGGATAGGCTTCTCTCACTGACCTAGCAGCCGATGCGATGCTCGGTCATAGTCCCTACCACAGACTTTAAGATTTGGTATAACCGTTACACAATCCCCTGCTACAGGATTGGGTTATTAGCAACTTTTTGCAATGTCGAGGCTTGATCACATAATACCAATTCCCTTCTTCCGAACCTACGGTACTGTGTGGTAGGTGACCTGGTATACATCCTCCAACTGAGTCTCCAGGCTCTTCTAGAGGCACCGGCCTTGTTGCTCGGTCCTCTCCTGAAAAGTCCTCCCCTGGATCCTCCAGTCGCTCGGCTTCTTCCAGCAGGCAAGACAGCACAGGACCATCCCTGGATCGGCCTACCTTCAGTAACGACGCCTCGAGCCAGCCGGCCCCCCGAGACAATTCAGCGGCAGCAACACCCCTTAGACCAGGAGGGCCATTAGGTCAGACTCTTCCCTGTCACGGGGTCTGTCCCTTAAGTACTCCCGCCCAGAAAGCACAGCAGGCAGACCACGCCCACTGACCATTTCCGGGCAAAGAGGCACTCAATACACCCAGCTTGTTGCAATTTTCAACCTTGGCCGAAACAATAGGGCGCCATCCCTAGGCCAAGGGGAAAACAAAAACCAGCCAAGCTGAAACAGAACCAGAATTTACAATAATGGCAGTCTGAGCTAAACTACAGCTTCAGACAAACTACATTTTTATTTATAGCGTCTGTATTGAAGATACCAGCGCTACACAAGGTTTTGTTTTACATGAAGATCCTGCCAGTAACGGCGGTTCCCGTTGAAGGCTGACAACACTAAGCCACTTGACATATGAAGAACAGATACCGCCAGTTTTACCCAACTTTATTGTACCATAACCTCCAAACCCCCCAATTACGCGATAAATGACGTGACAAGGTTTTGGAGTAAAATGGCCTTACGGCCTTTTATTTAACAATTAACGTAACTTAAATAAATAACATTTAAAATAACCATTAACCAAAAACTTCTCTATACCCTGGTGGTCTTTGAGGGCAATGACACACAACTTGGTCACTGCGACAAACTTCTTTAAAAACTTAGGCCTCCAGTTGCAAGGCACCGACTCGGAGACGGTACTCGACATCCGCAGTGACCGACATTTTTTACCTTGGTTAAACCCCTTGTTAACTGGAAGGTACCCGAGAACCCCATACCACAGATGGGTCCCAACCATGTTATAAACCAGCCTTCTTCTCTTCCTCTTATATCTTTGGTTTCAGTGGGTTCACAATAGTTGGCGTCAGTAGGAGGAATTGTGCCACATTGTTGGTGTCAGGGGGCTCAATTGTTGATGTAATTGGGAGGAATTGTGCCCCATTATTGTGTCAGTAGGAGGAATTATGCCGCATCGTTGGTGCCATTGAGCCCAATTGTTGGTGTCATTGAGAGGAATTGTGCCCCATCCTTGGTGTCATTAGGCTCAATCGTTGATGTCATTGGGAGGAATTGTGCCCCCTAGTTTGTGTCAGTGGGCGGAATTGTTCCACATCGTTGATGCCATTGGGCCCAATTGGTGGTGTTATTGCGGGGAATTGTGCCCCTTCATTGGGGTCAGTGGAAGAAATGGTGCCCCAAGAGCCGGATAAAAGCACGCAAAGGGCAGCAGTTTAGAGACCACCATTTCTTTTCTGACCATCTCTTACCCCAAGAAGCCTTGGTGAGTTCTATGAGAAGGGCCTCACAGACAAAAAAACTGTATTCCGATTTCGCCTTAGCTAGCTAGCTGGGTACCTCTATAAAAGTTCTCCTTCATCAGGATCCATCAGTTCATACACCCTCTTAGAGGTAGAGGGCGTTGGCTACAGATACAAGCCTAGCCCATGCTCTAGATCAATCATTCTCAACCAGGGATCCTCTAGAGCAGTGTTTCTCAACTCCAGTCCTCAAGGTGCCCCCAACAGGTCATGTTTTCAGGATTTCCCTCAGATGAAACGGCTGTGGTAATTACTAAGGCAATGAAACGGATCAAATCACCTGTGCAAAATAATGGAAAGCATGAAAACATGACCTGTTGACTCGCCTTGAGGACTGGAGTTGAGAAACACTGCTCCTAGAGGAGCCCTGGTTGAGAATGACTGATCTAGAGCATGGACTAGGCTTGTATCTGTAGCTAACGCCCTCTACCACTGAGAGGGTATATGAACTGATGGATTCTGATGAAGGAGAACTTTTATATAGATACCCAGCTAGCTAAGGCCAAAATCGGAATACAGTTTTTTTGTCTGTGAGGCCCTTCTCATAGAACTCACCAAGGCTTCTTGGGGTAAGAGATGGTCAGATAAGAAATTAAGCCTTTTTTTGGTAACTATCATTGTTCCTAAGATAAGCCAGATGCATTCACAGCAAGCCTCTACCCCCCCCCCCCCCCCCCCCCCCCCCCCCAAGTGCAAACAATTGCCTACATGTCCAACAGCAGGCATGTACTGGCCATCGGGACTACCGGGAGTTTCCCGGTGGGCCGATGGCTCAGTGGGCCAGTTTCAGTGACAGCCAGTGGCATCGCTAGGGGGGGACTATTGGGGCTATAGCCCTGAATCTGGGGCCCGTAGCCCAGAGTCAGACCAGGAGTCCCCAACCACAGGGTCCCGGCCCACTACCGAGCCATGGGCTCTCTGGGACCCTGATTTAAGGCGGAGGCTCTCTGGGACCCTGATTTAAGGCGGAGGCTCTCTGTTGACTCTGATGTAAGAGGGGCTCTCTGGGGACCCTGATTTAAGGCGGAGGCTCTCTGGGGACTCTGATGTAAGAGGGGCTCTCTGGGGACCCTGATGTAAGGGGAAGGCTATATGGAGACCCTGATGTAAGGGGGGCTCTTTGGGGACCTTGATGTAAGTGGGGGGTTGTCTGGGGACACTGATGTAAGAGGGGCTCTCTGGGGACCCTGATGTAAGGGGAAGGCTATATGGAGACCCTAATGTAAGGGGGGCTCTTTGGGGACCTTGATGTAAGGAGGGGCTCTCTAGGGACTCTGATGTAAGGGGGAGGCTTTTTTTGCGCAATTGCGTACAGTTTATATACTGTTTTTGTGTGTGTTTGCAAAATTAAAGTGGGCCGGTCTGGATGAAGTCCAGGGCCAAATGTTTGTCCCAGTCCAGTCCTGTCCAACAGCCCTCTTATGTTCTTTACCTGATTAAAATCTTCAAGAGACAAATGCTCATCTATAAATAGGAGGACCTTTTGCATACTTTCCATATATTCTGATGACTGGGAACTATTAACAATAAGCAATCAACGGATGTCTTGTTTATGTTCTGTATGGTGGTCCTCATCATTAGACCAGGATTTGCTCACCCCCTGACCGCACATGCTCACACAGTACCTGGGCTAGATTTGATTTATCAGCGGTTGGTTATCCTCTGATTTATGTAGATTTACCATTAAAAATGGTGCAGAATGTGGCGATTGTCAACTAGTTATCGGAAATGAGCAGTTTTGTGGCTCTAGCAGGCTCCAGGCCTGAAAAAGAGAGTGATTACGGGACTGCAGATTACATTAGGGACATCTGCATAAGGGGTTCATTTAAAACACAGCTTGACTCTCCTTAAATGAGGTACTGTACGTAGAGTTATTACGAGGGTTTTTCTTCCGGTGAGGTGTGAGCAAATTAGAGTAAATTATACCAATGGGCAAGCCGGCGTAGATCCGTGCCTAATCTTATGCATGTTTCCATGGAGCTCATTTATTTAGTCTCCTCATTTATAGAGCTCTGAAAGTTTCTCCGCCACGGTTTGCAAAGTACATTATGTCAGGTCATCAGTCCTTGATGACTTAAGAGCTTACAATCCGATGTTCTCATCACTGCCGTGCCGGCAAAGTATGTCATAAGGCAAAGAGCCTTCTAAGACGAGCATTAAGAAGATCTGAAATATATTCTATCCATCCTATGATGTTACAAATGTTGGCCGTACAGTTTCGTTGTTTTTATGAATAATTTATTTATCTACAACTGGTATGACATACACTATATTGTCAAAAGTATTGTGACGCCTGCCTTTACACGTATATATGAACTTTAATGGCATCCCAGTCTTAGTCCGTAGGTTTCAATATTGAGTTGGCCCACCCTTGGCAGCTATAACAGCTTCAACTCTTCTGGGAAGGCCGTCCACAAGGTTTAGGAGTGTGCATATTGAAAGGTTTGACCATTCTTCCAGAAGACCATGTGTGAGGTCAGGCACTGATGTTGGACCAGAAGGCCTGGCTCGCAGTCTCCACTCTAATTCATCCCAAAGGTGTTCTATCGGGTTGAGCCCTGGACTCTGTGTAGGCCAGTCACGTTCCTCCACCCCAAACTCGCTCATCCATGTCTTTATGGACCTTGCTTTGTGCACTGATGCACAGTGATGTTGGAAGGAGCCATCCCCAAACTGTTCCTACAAAGTTGGGAGCATGAAATTTACCAAAATGTCTTGGTATGCTGACGTCTTAAGAGTTCCCTTCACTGGAACTAAGGGGCCAAGCCCAACCCCTGAACAACAACCCCACACCATAATCCCCCCTCCACCAAATGATTTGGACCAGTGAACAAAGCAAGGTCCATAAAGACATGGATGAGCGAGTTTGGGTGGAGGAACTTGACTGACCTACACAGAGTCCGGAGCTCAACCCGATAGAACACCTTTAGGATGAATTAGAGTGGAGACTGCGAGCCAGGCCTTCTCGTCCAACAGCAGTGCCTGACCTCACACATGGTCTTCTGGAAGAATGGTCAAACCTTTCAATATGCATTCTTCCAAAAGACCATGTGTGAGGTCAGGCACTGCTGTTGGACGAGAAGGCCTGGCTCGCAATCTCCATTCTAATTCATCCCAAAGGTGTTCTATCGGGTTGAGCTCCGGACTCTGTGTAGGCCAATCAAGTTCCTCCACCCCAAACTCGCTCATCCATGTCTTTATGGACCTTGCTTTTGTGCACTGGTCCAAATCATTTGGTGGAGGGGGGATTATGGTGTGGGGTTGTTGTTCAGGGGTTGGGTTTGGCCCCTTAGTTCCAGTGAAGGGAACTCTTAAGACGTCAGCATACCAAGACATTTTGGTGAATTTCATGCTCCCAACTTTGTAGGAACAGTTTGGGGATGGCCCCTTCCAACATCACTGTGCATCGGTGCACAAAGCAAGGTCCATAAAGACATGGATGAGCAAGTTTGGGGTGGAGGAACTTGACTGGCCTGTATATTAGTGCCCATCAGTGCAGTTTATCAGTGCCGCCTCATCAGTGCAGCCTTATGTCACTGGATTAGTAAAATTACTCCCATCTGGTAAGATATTTGAAATTGTGTTTGCTGCCACTGATTGTAATCATAGGATTATTTCACTTATTTATATAATGACTAGGAAGTCCCTAGTCATTATACAAAAAAAGTGAAATAATCAGTGGCAGCAAACACAAGTCCAAATATCTTCTAAAATAGGAGTAATCTTACTAATCCAGTGACATATTGTAAGTCTTAATTGTATATGATGCAATTCAATATGCTCACAAGGATGTTTAATGAAATTAATTCTATTGAAGTGATGCCATACCTGGGGGCTCTGGCTTCCCTCCTTTCTTCTCCACGCAATTGACACAGAACCCGGAACACATAACATTTCGTAACTTCCTCCCAAGGATGCCGCAAAGGTAGGTAGGCGGAGCATTAGGCTGCAGTGCCACACTTCTAATCGGCAGCCGCCAGACCAGTTGTATTAAGTGCGGCCGGCGGTCTGTCCGAACATCCTCACCGGCCGGTATTCTAATAATGGCAGGCGGCAGTGCGGCCGCTTATGGGGGCACCAGACTGATTTGCCTCCTGGACCCTGCCCCCCGACCCAGTCTGCCCCATAAGACTGGCACTACACTAAAAGCGCAAGCTGGCAGGGACTCTTTTAATGCAGGAGCAGGGAGGAGGCTGGATTTATCGTGGGGGGGGGGGGGAGGGCAGCTTTTCTGCCACCCTTCTGCAAAGTGCCGCCCTAGGCCTGGGCGCTGCCCCCCCCCCAGTAACAATAATAGACCTCCACAGCAAAAATAGATGTTCTTCAAGAACAATAGATCCCCCAGCAGCCATGAAACCTCCAGCATACCCCCAGCACCTCTTGCCATTTCATACATTCTGGGCTGGAGGTCCCAGGACTGCGTTCCCCCTGCGTTCCCGCTGAAAAAAAAGCCCTGGTACTTGGTCATTAAAAAAAAAAAAACAATACACTTGTTCTAGAAATGCCCCTTTACATTGGGGGTTAGTGGAGAAATACCCCCTTACATTGGTGGTTAGTGGAGAAATGTCCCCTTACATTGGGGGTTAATGGAGAAATTCCCCCTTACATTGTTGGTCGCTGGAGAAAATGCCCCCTTTCATTGGTGGTAGGTGAAGAAATGCCCCCTTAGATTGGTGTTTGCAAGGAAATGTCCCTTACATCGGTGGTCAGTGGAGAAAAGCCTCCTTACACAGGTGGTAGGTGCAGAAATTCCCCCCTACATCAGTGGTCCTTAAGAAATGCCCCCTTACATTGGTGGTCAGTGGAGAAGCCCCCCCCCCCCCCCCTTTACACTGGTGATCAGCAGAGAAAGGCCTTTTACATTCATGTTCCATGGACCAGGGACCCCTCATTTTACATTGGTGGATAGTCAAGGATCCCCCTAGCAAACTTTGGAGGAACCTTAGGCTTCCAAAGGACCCTGGTTGAGAAAAGCCGCCCTAACTCTAAGCCACAAAGGATAGGCGCTGCTTTTTTACAATGTATAATAAATTACTGTATACATATCTATAATTATTACAGCAGTTGGGCAGGTACAAGAATCTGACCACATCTTTGCAAGGTTCAGCTTGTTAGGCTACATTTGCACTATATTCCAACCATACTGGACCTGCATCTGGCCAATGAGGCATAAAACAATGGTTTGTATGGTTCCACTCACTGTCCTAAAATGAGGAATAACCCAATTTTTTTTTTTGGCTATATAATGTAGTGAGCTTCCTTATTATATTGCCTCCTGCACACTGCCTGCCAGCTACAGAGGTTGCATAACATTGTACAAATATCAAATAATTAAGATTAATGGCATACATCTATAGCAGTGGCGGCTGGTGAAGTTTTAGGATGGGGTGCGCCAGACCCACCCCTCCTTTTTGACCTCTCCAACTTATAAGCACCACCCCTTATAGAATCCACCCACTTTAGTGTATTCCACTTGCTTCCACCCATAGTGTCAGGAGTATACAGCTCAGCATCACAGGACAGAGTATACAGCTCAGCATCACAGGACAGAGTATACAGCTCAACATCACAGGACAGAGTATACAGCTCAGCATCACAGGACAGAGTATACAGCTCAGCATCACAGGACAGCGTATACAGCTCAGCATCACAGGACAGAGTATACAGCTCAGCATCACAGGACAGAGTATACAGCTCTAGAAGCACAGGACAGAGTATACAGCTCTAGAAGCACAGGACAGAGTATACAGCCCCAGAATCGGAGGACGGAGTATACAGCCCCAGAATCGGAGGACGGAGTATACAGCCCCAGAATCGGAGGACGGAGTATACAGCCCCAGAATCGGAGGACGGAGTATACAGCCCCAGAATCGGAGGACGGAGTATACAGCCCCAGAATCGGAGGACGGGGTATACAGCCCCAGAATCGGAGGACGGGGTATACAGCCCCAGAATCGGAAGACGGGGTATACAGCCCCAGAATCGGAGGACGGGGTATACAGCCCCAGAATCGGAGGACGGGGTATACAGCCCCAGAATCGGAGGACGGGGTATACAGCCCCAGAATCGGAGGACGGGGTATACAGCCCCAGAATCGGAGGACGGGGTATACAGCCCCAGAATCGGAGGACGGGGTATACAGCCCCAGAATCGGAGGACGGGGTATACAGCCCCAGAATCGGAGGACGGGGTATACAGCCCCAGAATCGGAGGACGGGGTATACAGCCCCAGAATCGGAGGACGGGGTATACAGCCCCAGAATCGGAGGACGGGGTATACAGCCCCAGAATCGGAGGACGGGGTATACAGCCCCAGAATCGGAGGACGGGGTATACAGCCCCAGAATCGGAGGATGGGGTATACAGCCCCAGAATCGGAGGACAGAGTATAGCATTTCTCACAAATCCTGGGATATAGCATTTCTCACAATCCTGTGCCGTCTCATCTGTGCCCACCAGTGTCCTCTCATCTGTGACCTGGCTGATGGGCTTCTCCTTCCGCCAACCAGCCAAATGGCAGCAAGACTTCAGATCTTCTCCATCAATAATGCTATGCATGCAGCTATTAGATTAGGATTCATTTTCTAGTAGGATGCAAATCATCCAGTTATTTATATATTCTACAGTATTTATACACTTGGCTACAAAGGAAACATGAGCTCCCACAGCAGGTTATTATAATCACCACCTGTCAAAGTCCACCAGCAGAGCTTTGTTAAGAATCATCTTACGCCTAATTTCTTCTTCTGAAAAAAAACAAAAATATACAGTCAAAGGTTTGCAGAGTTTAATCAGTCTGTTCTCCTTTAAAAGTATTTGATGACATATTTTCTATCCTTCAGTTTATGTTCACCTCTCGAGGACTCAGAGGAGAGACGTCACTTACCAATGTGGCCAACCGATTCTGGGGGGGAAAAAAGCTCCGCTTGGGCCGCGTTCCACTGACGTCACTTCCGGATTTATCACTGGCACAGATAAACCGGAAGTGACGCCGTAACCGAGGGAAAGCACCACCCATGTCCTAGGGTGGTGCCAATCAAAAAACAGGCATCCATAACAACACTATGGATGGGAGCAATACGGCGCAATGGATTGCGCCACAGGCAGAGCTAAATGAGGCAAATGAAGCGTCTCGTCTGCAATCACGGGATTGCACAGACGTCACGCTTCCCATGGTGCACTGTGTCCGGCGCCCAAACACTTAAAGGACCTTTATTATTATTATTTTCTTTTTTTTAAGGGTCCGTTTTTGTTTTTGTGACTGCCTTGGGGGGGCGTCGCCTGTGCGCCCCTATGGAGGGGCGCCGGACCATCGCATCTACAGAATAAAGCCAAAAAGTATAAGGACTCCCCTCCAAATTATTAGGTTCAGGTGTTTCCACTGAAGGGTACTGTTACTGCTGCTGCATCCAAAGACATATTAGCCCGGACATTCTCAACTGGGGTTCCTTGAGCTACGGCTGATTGACCTCCCATCTGATGATGCCTGCATAGTGCTGGGTACAATGCCCCTTGGCAAAGCCAGTAGCATGACCCCAATAATCTATTAAGCTGTCTGCAAAGGTGGCATTCTCCCCATTGATCACCAACATAATGGGGGCATTCTTCCCACCAGCCACCAAAATAAGAGGGGAATTCTTCTCACTGACCACCAATGTAAAGAACATTCTTCTCACTCACCACCAATGTAATGGGGAATTCTTCCCACTCACCACCAATGTAACGGGGGGTATTCTTCCCACTGATCACCAGTGTAATTGGGGCATTCTTCTCACTGATCACCAATGTAATTGGGGCATTCTTTCCACTGACCACAAATGTAACGGGGGCATTCTTTCCACTGATTACCAATGTAAGGGGCATTCTTCCCACTGACCACCAATGTAAAGAGCCCTCTTCCCACTGACCACCAATGTAAAGAGCATTCTTCTCACTGATCACCAATGTAATGGGGTATTCTTCCCACTGATCACCAATGTAATGGGGTATTCTTCCCACTGATCACCAATGTAACAGGGGCATTTTTTCCCCTGATCACCAATGTAATGGGGTATTCTTCCCACTCACCACCAATGTAACGGGGGGGGGGGCATTCTTCCCACTGATCACCAATGTAATTGGGGCATTCTTTCCACTGACCACAAATGTAACAGAGGCATTCTTCCCACTGATTACCAATGTAAAGAGCCCTCTTCCCACTGACCACTAACATAAGGAGCATTCTTCTCACTGACCACTGACCACTAACCACTAACATAAGGAGCATTCTTCATACTGACCACTAACATAAGGAGCATTCTTCTCATTGACCACCAACATAAGGAGCATTCTTCTCAATGACCACTAATGTAAGGGGGCATACTTCTCACTGACCACCAATATCAGGGGAACATTTTTTTCCATTGACCACCAATGTAATTGGGGCATTCTTCCCACTGACCACCAATGTAACAGGGGGCATTCTTGCCACTGATTACCAATATAAGGAACATTCTTCCCACGGACCACTAACTTGAGAAGCATTCTTCCCACTGACCACCAATGTAACGGAGAGCATTCTTCCCACTGACCACCAACATAAGGAGCATTCTTCTCACTGACCACTAATGTAAGGGGAAATATTTTTTTCCATTGACCATCAATGTAAGGGGTGTTATTCCCACTGACCCCCAATCAATTGTTTTAGCTGGGGGGGGGGGGGTTCCCCGAAATCTTAAAACGATTCCTCTGGGATCAAAAGATCGAGAAAGGCTGTTTAGGACAATTGTGCGCTTCCAACTTTGTGGGAACAGTTGAAGGAAGGCCATTTTCTGCTCCAGCATGCTTCAAAAAAAAGACCGGTTGGCTGTGGTGGAACTCAAGTGGCCTCCAAAGAGCCCCGACCTCAACCCTACTGACTACCTTTGGGATGAAATTGAGCGTTGATTGAGAGCTTGGTCTTCTTGACCTCACAGATGCTTTTTTGTGGCTGAATGGGCACCATTTCCCACAGTCACCCTTCAAAATTGTATGGGAACTCCTTCCCATCCTTGGACCATAGACCACAGGCCTGATGGTCAGGTGTACACATACTTTCGACCATATAGTGTATTTGTCATCTGCATTATATTGTACAAAGAAATGTCGGGATGGGGGGGGAGGGTAATATTCTTCCTCACTTAGCACCCTCCACCTCTAACCAGTCCTACATGAAAAATTATCATTCAATATGTGCTGACTGGCTGAGCTGTGTAATTAAAGGGGAAGTACTCTCCATTATCTCTTCCCGTCTGCTCGGTCTCTCTCTGTGCACATGTCTCGGTAAACAAAAGGCTGCGTGTCCGAAGGAGGGGGGCCGGGAGAGATTCTCACGCTGTCACCACCAGTGTGCGGCTGCAGATGATGGGGGGTGAGCCAAGAGGGAGAGAGAGCCGAGGATGCACCAGGGGCCACTGAGAATAGGCCTACTCTGGCATAATTAACTGTCAAGGGGCTTTATGAATGCTACATACGGGTCAGGTTGCCATTTCAGATAATTCGGCGATAATTCTGCCATTACAAGTCGCCGCGCTCAAAACCCCCTTCTTTTTTTTTTTTTTGCGTGAGAATCTTCAGCGAGCAAATGGGCCGACGTCACGGTTGTTTCTCTATCAATGCAAAATGGCGGCTCGTAAATTAAAGTGATTAATTGCCCGTGCGGTTATTAGGCGCTGCCTTTAGGAATGCAGAAGACGAGTTTTTTATTAATAACGTCATGTTTTATATTGTGAAGAGGGTGTACAGCTTTAAATGAGAAATGGCAGCTATGGTCCTTCCACCAGTGCCACCGCCACCGCCACCGCCACCACCACCACCACCGCCGCCACCACCACGATTCTCACCGGGATTAACTCCTTCCTCCCTCTTCATCCACCAGTAACCACACCCATACCGCCACATTAACTCCTTCCGGCACAGATTTCTTTGCCTCCGGCATCAGTCCCTTTGGCCACCAGCTACATTGTCTTCAGCTGTTAACCCTTTCTGACACACGCTTACCTTCTAGATTGGCATTAACCCCTTCCATCTCAGACTTCTCCAGCTCGGCATTAACCCCTTCTGTCGTAGACTTGGCTCAGCATTTAACCCGTCCTGTTTCAAACTATTTGCCAGCTCAGCGTTAACCCCTTCTGTCCCCGACTTTTATAGCCCAGCATTAACCCTTTCTATTGCAGAATTCTTCAGCTTCGCATTCGCCCTTTCTGTCCCAGACTTTTCGACTTCAGCACTAACCCCTTCTTTAGCAGACTTCACCAGTGCAGCATTGACCCCTTCTGTCCCTGACTTTTCCAGCTCAGCACTAACCCCTTCTTTAGCAGTTTATTAGTGCATAATTAACCCCTTCTGTTAGACTTTTCTGCCTCAGCATTAACCCCTTCTGTTACAGACATTAGTATTAACCCTTTCTATTGCAGAAGTCTTCAGTTCAGCATTAACCCCTTCTGTCCCTGACGTTTCAAGCTCGGCATTAACCCCTTCTGTCCCCGACGTTTCTAGCTCGGCATTAACCCCTTCTGTCCCAGATGTTTCTAGCTCAGTATTAACCCTTACTATTGCAGAATTATTTAACTCAGAATTAACCCCTTCTGTCCCAGACTTTTCAAGCTCGGCATTAACCCCTTCTGTCCCAGACTTTTCTAGCTCGGCATTAACCCCTTCTGTCCCTGACTTTTCTAGCTCAGTATTAACTCTTACTATTGCAGAAGTCTTCAGCTCAGCAATAATCTTCTATCCCAGACTTTTCAAGCTCGGCATTAACCCCTTCGGTCCCAGACAGTATTAACCCTTTCTATTGCAGAAGTCTTCAGCTCAGCATTAACCCCTTCTGTCCCAGACTTTTCAAGCTCGGCATTAACCCCTTCTGTCCCAGACGGTTCTACCTCAGCATTAACCCCTTCTGACCCAGACTTTTCTAGCTCCACGTTAACCCCTTCTTTAGCAGACTTCACCCAGTGCAGCATTAACCCCTTCTGTCCCAGACATGTCTAGCTCAGTATTAACCCTTATTATTGCATAATTTAGCTCAGCAATAACCTTCTGTTCCAGACTTTTCCAGCTCAGCATTAACCCCTTCTTTAGCAGACTTTATTAGTGCATAATTAACCCCTTCTGTCAGACTTTTCTGCCTCAGCATTAACCCCTTCTGTCCCAGACATGTCTAGATCAGTATTAACCCTTTGTAATGCAGACTTCTTCAGCTCGGCGTTAACCCCCTCTGTTCCAGACTTTTTCAGCTAAGCATTTACCCCTTCTATAGTAGACTTTCATTATTGCAGCATTAACCCCTTTCTATTGTAGACTTCTACAGCACAGAAATAAACTCTCCTTCTGCAAATGTCTCCAGTTCTGTATCACCCCTTTTTGTCTCAGCATTAACCCTTTCTATCTCAGCCTTCTCCCGCTCAGCATTAACCCCTTCTATCTCAGCCTTCTCCCGCTCAGCATTAACCCCTTCTATCTTAGTCTTCTCCCGCTCAGCATTAACCCCTTCTAGCTCAGCCTTTTTCCGCTCATCTTTAACTTCTTCTATTCTATCTTAGTCTTCTCCCGCTCATGAATTAACCCTTTCTATCTTAGTCTCTTCCCGCTCAGCAGTAACCCTTTCTATTGCAGTCTTCTTCGCTCAGCATTAACCCTTTCTATCGCAGCCTTCTCCTGCTCCGCAAGGATGAGCTCAGGCATGTTTGCAACCCGCACGTGCACGAGCCTGCCAGGAAGTCGGCACTGCACATCGCTAATCGCAGGCAGTGAGTGATTGAGAAATGTTAATGCTGAGCGAAGAAGACTAATCGCAGGCAGTGAGACATTTTCCCGATCCGCGGCTGCAGTGATTGAGAAATGTCTCACTGCCTGTGATTAGCGCTGTGCAGTGCTGACTTCCTGGCGGGGTCGTGCACGTGCGGGTTGCAAACACGCCTGAGCTCATCCTTACTGCTCAGCATTAACCCCTTCCATCGCAGCTTTCTCCCACTCACTTTTAACCCCTTCTATCGCAGCCTTCTCCCGCTCAGATTTAACCCCTACCATCTTAGTCTTCTCCCGCTCAGCATTAACCCCTTCTATCTTAGTCTTCTCCCGTTCAGCTTTAACCCCTTCTATCTTGGAAAGGGTTAACGCTGAGCGGGAGAAGACTATCGCAGCTTTCTCCCACTCACCTTTTAACCCTTTCTATTCTTAGTCCTCTCCCGCTCAGTATTAACCCCTTCTATCGCAGCCTTCTCCAGCTCAGATTTAATCCCTACCATCTTAGTCTTCTCCCTCTTAGCATTAACCCCTTCTATCTTAGTCTTCTCACACTCAGCATTAACCCCTTCTATCTCAGTCTTCTCACGCTCAGCATTAACCCCTTCTATCTTAGTCTTCTCACGCTCAGCATTAACCCTTTCTATCTCAGCCTTCTCCCGCTCAGCATTAACCCCTTCTATCTTAGTCTTCTCACGCTCAGCATTAACCCTTTCTATCTTAGTCTTCTCCCACTCAGCATTAACCCCTTCTATCTCAGCCTTCTCCCGCTCAGCATTAACCCCTTCTATCTCAGCCTTCTCCCGCTCAGAATTAAGCCCTTCTATCTTAGTCTTCTCCCACTCAGCATTAACCCCTTCTATCTCAGCTTTCTCCCACTCAGCATTAACCCCTTCTATCTCAGTCTTCTCACGCTCAGCATTAACCCCTTCTATCTCAGTCTTCTCCCGCTCAGCATTAACCCCTTCTATCTTAGTCTTCTCACGCTCAGCATTAACCCTTTCTATCTTAGTCTTCTCACGCTCAGCATTAACCCTTTCTATCTCAGCCTTCTCCCGCTCAGCATTAAGCCCTTCTATCTCAGCCTTCTCCCGCTCAGCATTAACCCCTTCTATCTCAGCCTTCTCCCGTTCAGCATTAACCCCTTCTATCGCAGCCTTCTCCCGTTCAGCTTTAACCCCTTCTATCTTGGAAAGGGTTAACGCTGAGCGGGAGAAGACTATCGCAGCTTTCTCCCACTCACCTTTTACCCCTTTCTATCTTAGTCCTCTCCCGCTCAGTATTAACCCTTTCTATTGCAGCCTTCTCCCGCTCAGCATTAACCCCTTCTATCGCAGCCTTCTCCCGCTCAGATTTAACCCCTACCATCTTAGTCTTCTCCCTCTTAGCATTAACCCTTTCTATCTCAGCCTTCTCCCGCTCAGCATTAACCCCTTCTATTCTATCTGTCTTCTCCCGCTCAGCATTAACCCCTTCTATCGCAGCCTTCTCCCATTCAGCTTTAACCCTTTCTATCTTAGAAAGTGTTAACGCTGAGCGGGAGAAGACTATCGCAGCTTTCTCCCGCTCACCTTTAACCCTTTCTATCTTAGGTTTCTCCCGCTCAGTATTACCCCTTTCTATTGCGGCCTTCTCCCGCTCAGCATTAACCCATTCTATCACAGCCTTCTTCTGCTCAGTATTAACCCCTTCTATTGCAGTCTTCTTTGCTCAGCTTTAACCCTTTCTATCTTAGTCTTCTCCTGCTCAGCATTAACCCTTTCTATTGCAGCCTTCTCCAACTCAGCTTTAACCCCTTCTTTCGCAGTTTTCTCCCGCTCAGCATTAACCCTTTCTATCCAGGTCTCCTCCAATTTATCATTAACTCCTTCTATTACAGACTTCCTCACTTCCATCTCTACATTAATAACTCCTGTCAGACATGTCTGACTCAGCCTTAACCCCATGTATCGCAACCTCCTTCTATGTCTGCTCTATCCTAAATCGGGATCAGGGTGATCAGGAAGGCACAATATAGGTTTCCGGGATGCTGCCCGGGACACGGACATTCTGTGACGGCTTAGTAAAAAGCATGACTGTCCTGGCCAATCCGGGACAGTTGGCAAGTATGATGTAATGAGAGATTATCAAGGGGCCCCCATGCACCTGGGCCCCCCCGGGCAATGCCCGGGATTGCCCATGCATTAAGACAGCCCTGCTTTAACAAAGTATTAGTGTAAGGGTGTGCACACTTATGCAACCATATTTTTTTATGTTTTAAATTTTATTACCCTCCACCTAAAAAAATTTGAGTTGTACATTTTATAGTTAAAGTTGTAAAAATTATTAATTTGTCTCTTTTTTTTTTTTTTTCTTTACATCACAGAGACCTGCCATTTTAACAGGGGTGTGTAGACTTTTTGTATGCTCCATGCGCACCCATTGAAGTCTATAGGGACAAAAAAAAAGAAAAAAAAAAAGCTGTGAATGAATATAATTTAGTGCCAAAGTTTAAAAAAAATAAAAATAGTAATGGGCTTGATGACATTTAAGACAATGGACATGAATTTGGTGGAATACAGCTATTTCCCATGCCCAGGGTTCACCTTAAAGATGGCTGCCATTCACCCTCAGCCACCAGTGACAGGTGTCCCTCTCCTTTAATTAGCTAGGGGAGCTGCAAATTTATAAAAAAAAAAAAATGGTGGCCTTAAATTTGACAAAAACCCAACTTCCTTTCTCCTCCAGCTGCTGGACTGGCCAAATAGAGGAAGAAAAAAAAAAGTTTAAGGGAGAAAAGGGATTACAGGCCCCCGAAACAATGGCGTTTAAAACAGATAAAGGAAAGGAAAGTCCAGTGACCCAGGCCGAGGCGACCTTTTGAGGGCCCTGGGCCCAACCTAACATTTAGGCATTTCTATACTGCATGGGGCTAGTGGGATTATTTTGGTTGGTTACACCATCTGTTTTTTTTTTTTTTTCCAAACTATGATCATTATATCAAACCTGGGAAGAGCAGTGCCCCCCCGCCGAGAAACAATTTGTTCAGTGTCTGAACTTTCCAGCCCCCTGCCCTGCTCTCCATTACAATCCGCCTCAGACGGGGCACGCTGCTTACTTTCAAAACGATTCACTTGCTGAACAGCGCGGTCACAGGCCTCGGACCCCTCTGAAGAACGTCTATGGCGCTCGCACGTCTCAGCGCAGGATTCTTTTGTTTTCCATTCAACATGCCAATAATTAACGGTAATCGGAATGTCGTAACCGTATTAACATATCGGAGCTTTTCACAAGCTGAGAATTTTTTTTTTTTTTTTTTTAACTTTGGGGTTGACGCTGGGAAAAAGAAAAAAAAAATTAACAAAGTGGTTGAAGCCTTAGGAATAAAGTAAAGAATGGATTAAAAAAGATACTTAAAAAAACAAACATATTAAAACAGTGAAAAAAGTAAAGAATGGCTGAAAAGATACAAAAAAAAAAAACATATTCTTGGTTAAAAATGGATTAAAACAGTGAAAAAAGTAAATAATGGATAAAAAAGATACATAAAATAAAAACTTATCCTTGATTATATATTAAAACAGTGAGAAAAGTAAAGAATGGATAAAAAAAAAGATACTTAAAATAAAAACATATCCTTGGGTAAAAATGTATTACAACAGTGAAAAAAGTTAAGAATGGATGAAAAGATACAAAAAATAAAAACATATCCTTGGTTAAAAATGGATTAAAACAGTGAAAAAAGTAAATAATGGATAAAAAAGATACTTAAAATAAAAACATATCCTTGGGTAAAAATGTAATGAAACATATCCTTGGTTAAAAATCTATTAAAACAGTGAAAAAAGTAAAAAATGGATAAAAAAAAGATACATATCCTTGGGGGAAAAGATGGATTAAAACAGTGAAAAAAGTAAAGAATGGATGAAAAGATGCAAAAAAAAACATATCCTTGATTAAAAATATATTAAAACGGTGAAAAAAGTAAAGAATGGATAAAAAAAAAGATACTTAAAATAAAAACATCTCATTGGGTAAAAATGTATTACAACAGTGAAAAAAGTAAAGAATGGATGAAAAGATACAAAAAATAAAAACATATCCCTGGCTAAAAATGGATTAAAACAGTGAAAAAAGTAAAGAATGGATGAAAAGATACAAAAAAAACATATGCTTGGTTAAAAATGGATTAAAACAGTAAAAAACTTAAAGAATAGATAAAATGATACTTAAAAAATATAAATATATCCTTGGATAAAAATATAATAAAACAGCGAAAGTAAAGAATGAATAAAAAAATAAATAAAAAATAAATGTTTGGATAAAAATACATTAAAACTGTGAAAAATGTAAAGAATGGATCAAAAAATGCTTAAAAAGAAAAAAAATTGTGAAAAAAGTAAAGAATGAATAAAAAGATACCTTTTTAAAAAAAACGCAAAAACTTGGATAAAAATATATTAAAACAGTGAAAATACAGACCTATACCAGGATAGTATAAACCGCATAAAAAAAGAGAAAGCTCTAAAAACATATACTTAAAAAAAATAAAAAAGGGAGGGACATTTTGTATAAATGGATATAAAAGGGATTCTTTAAAAATGTATACAATGCCTTGAAAAAGTATTCATACCCCTTGAAATTTTCCACATTTTTGTCATGTTGCAACTAAAAACGTGAATGTATTTTATTGGGATTTTATGTGATAGACCAACACAAAGTGGCTCATAATTGTGAAGTGGAAAGAAAATGATAAATGGTTAAACATTTTTTACAAATATGTAAAAAGTGTGGGGGGCATTTGTATTCAGCCCCCTTTACTCGGATACCCCTAACTAAAATCTAGTGGAACCAATTGCCTTCAGAAGTCACCTAATTAGTAAATAGAGTCCACCTGTGTGTCATTTAATCACAGTATAAATACAGCTGTTCTGTGAAGCCCTCAGAGGTTTGTTAGAGAACCTTCTGAACAAACAGCATCATTCAGGCCAAGGAACACACCAGACAGGTCAGGGATAAAGTTGTGGAGAAGTATAAAGCAGGGTTAGGGTATAAAAAAATCTCCCAAGCTTTGAACATCTCATGGAGCTCTGTTCAATCCATCATCGGAAAATGGAAAGAGTATGGCACAACTGCAACCCTACCAAGACATGGCCGTCATCCTAAACTGACCGGCCGGGCAAGGAGAGCATTCATCAGAGAAGAGCCAAGAGGTCCATGGTAACTCTGGAGGAGCTGCAGAGATCCACAGCTCGGGTGGGAGAATCTGTCCACAGGACAACTATTAGTCGTGTTCTCCACAAATCTGCCCTTTATGGAAGAGTGACAAGAAGAAAGACATTGGTGAAAGAAAGTCATAAGAAGTCCAGTTTGCAGTTTGTGAGAAGCCATGTGGGGGACACAGCAAACATGTGGAAGAAGGTGCTCTGGTCAGATGAGACCAAAATTGAACTTTTTGGCCTAAAAGCAAAATGCTATGTGTGGGGGAAAACTAACACTGCACATCACCCTGAACACACCATTCCCACCGTGAAACATGGTGGTGGCAGCATCATGTTGTGGGGATGCTTTTCTTCAGCAGGGACAGGGAAGCTGGTCAGAGATGATGGGAAGATGGATGGAGCCAAATACAGGATCTTAGAAGAAAACTGTTGGAGTCTGCAAAAGACTTGAGACTGGGGCGGAGGTTCACCTTCCAGCAGGACAACGACCCGAAACATACAGCCAGAGCTACAATGGAATGGTTTGGATCAAAGCATATTCATGTGTTAGAATGGCCCAGTCACAGTCCAGACCTAAATCCAATTGAGAATCTGTGGCAAGATTGAGCTATTTTGCAAAGGAGAAGAATGGGCAAAAATGTCCCTCTCTAGATGTGCAAAGCTGGTAGAGACATCCCCAAAAAGACTGTAATTGCAGTGAAAGGCGGTTTTACAAAGTATTGACTAAGGGGGGCGCCATACAAATGCACCCAACACTTTTTACATATTTCTTTGTAAAAAAAAAAATTTAAAACCATTTATCATTTTCTTTTCACTTCACAATTATGTGCCACTTTGTGTTGGTCTATCACATAAAATCCCAATAAAATACCTTTTACTTTTTCAGTCTTATCATGACAAAATGTAGAACATTTCAAGGGGTATGAATTCTTTTTTAAGGCACTGTATACCATAGTTTGTGGACTCTGTAATAACCGAAACAAAGAAAAACTTGTTTTATTTTTTCAGAATTTAGCAACATTTTTTCCTTTATTTAGCAAAAAAAATAAAAAAACCTAGTGCCCCTAATGACTTTACGGTGATGAAACGCGTAGGTAAAAGCCTAATTGACCCAGGAGAGAGGGCGAGACACAAAGACTGTTGGTTCCTACTGATCTCTGAACAGTGTGGCTTGTCCATATGCTTAACTGAGATATGTATTATTTTAGCAATAAAGAGATTTTAAACGGTGTGCACTATGATGGCTTTTTTTTCTTTTTGAGCTGGGCTTCTGTCTAAGGCCGAGTCTGTTGAGCGCACCAACCATCCATAAAGAGTGTTTACATGTCCATGAGATATCTGCCTGTAGCAGCCAGTTAAAATCCTTGGCTCATTTGTTAAAGGCTCCATTGGGCCCTATAATAAGTGCCCATCTTTGAGGTGAGCGCATACCCTTGAGGGTTTCTGGTTGGTAGTCTTCACTCTATCTTTAATTCATCTTGGACTGGATCTTACTTCGCACACCAATTTATTTGGACATTGATGTGATTGGATTCACAGTTTTGACCACAGATTGTTTCGGACTTTAATAACCACAGGACTCACAATTTATGTGTTTTTATATAATTTTATCGGATTGCCTTTTTATTAAATGGTGATATTAATCTTTAACATATTTAGAAAGTATTTATTTTTATTTGTTTGTGCTTGATATTGATATTGAAGCACTGAACACACCAAAAGATAAAATATGCTAAAGAATTTAGATTATAAATGGTTAAAAAAAATCATTAAAAAATGAAAAATATTAAAAAAATGGAGTATACTTTTAAAAAAGACACCTAATAAGAATAAAAATATATTTTAAAAAAGGAAAACCATGTCTATAAATGTATAAAAAATATACCATTAAATTAGAACTATAAATTAAAAAAGTCATATACTAATAAATTCAATCCTAACAAAAACAGTTGTGGAAGTTGGAGAATTTAAGTGATTTTTTTTCTGCTGCATTTTTTATTTACATTTTAAAATTACATTTGGCTTTAAACTCTCCTGAATATATTCTAATGGTAAAAAAATACATTTTTACAAAATAATAAAAAAAAAAAGAAAATGTTCTGAGTCTTATAAAAGGTCCTGTTTTCATCAAGATGAAAAAGTGTAAAAAAAAAAAGTGTGTGTTTATTATTATAAAAGGATTATTATGTAACTGTCACCTTACATACATCATTTTCAATTACGTGGGTCTTGCGTGCTTTTGAAAGTGCTGTTTCCTTTATGCCAAGAGTGTCTGAATGGGGTTTTTGACTCCCATATGACCCCCCCCCCCGGGCACCTTTTTAGAGAGTTTTTAAAGTGAAAATGTTTTTGTAGTGAGCACATATTTAGAATTGTAGCAGTTTTTTTATTTTTTTATTTTTTAAAGCAATTTTGGATGTGACTTTTTTGCATTTTAAAATGCTTATTTTTTGTTACTGTAATAAATATAGACCTGTTTAAATTGGCCACTAGAGGGAAAGTAGTTATTACAATGACTTTACAATTTAATGTTAAATTTATGTTAATGTAACTGCAAATTATAGATGCAAACAAACCTCAACATTCTTATTTTGATGTCTAAAAAATTAAGACTTTATACTCCCTTTTTAAAAAATTTAAATTGGATGAGCCCCAGTACTGTTTTTTAGCTGGTAAAAGATATATTTCTGAAATATTGTTTTAAAAGAAAATTCTCACACCTTCAGTAGGGTTTTAAAAATGTGTTAATATACCTTGCAAAATCACAACATATTCACGTTAATAAATATAATAGTGTAAGTTGATTGCACCTTGTGACCCTCTGTAAAAGCAAACCCATTACAGAGCACATTCAGTCCTTAGTAGTGTTTTAAGTAAATTTATTAAGTAGTTTTATTAAGTATATTATTAAGTTATATTATTATTTATGTATATTTATTTTACTTTATTATTAAATGTATTAAATATACTTAAGTAGTGTTTTACATGTTGTAAAAAGTAACCAATCACTGATAAGAGTGCCGTAGTTGAGTACAGTCAGGCTGTGAAGGATAAGGCGTTTGATTATTTTTTTTGCTGCTGAAACAATATTGCTAATTCTTTTTTTTTTTTTAACATTGTATATTTAAATCCAAGAACAAAAATCTTAAATATTGCAGCATACCAGTTCTTAGATGTGGTTGCCGCATTCGTTGGATACAGTGGGTAAGCGTGTCACCCTAGGAAAGGAATCATGTTGCTGTTATAGGGGGGGGAGCCTGAAATTAGTAGGGTGCAAAATGTATCTTTTTGGGCTAAAAAGCCTTAGAAAAAATAAAAATAAACGATCTACTATTTTTTTTGTTTTGTTTTTTAAATCATTTTTTAAAACTAGCCTTATAAAAAAAAAAAAAAAACCTAAACAGTCTACTAATTTATTTTTTTTGTTTAGTTTTTTTGTAAAAAACGCCTTAGTTAAAAATAAAAAAAAAGAAACAATCTACTATTTTGTTTTTTTTAAATAAAGCCTTATTAAAAAACTACCTAAACAATCTACTATTTAGTTTTTTTTAAATAAAGCCTTATTAATAAACTACCTAAACAATCTACTATTTAGTTTTTTTTAAATAAAGCCTTATTAATAAACTACCTAAACAATCTACTATTTTTTGTTTGTTTTTTAAATACAGCCTTATTAAAAAACTACCTAAACAATCTACTATTTTTTTTTTTTTTTTAAATAAAGCCTTATTAAAAAAAACTACCTAAACAATCTACTATTTTTAGTTTTTTTTTTAAATAAATCCTTATTAAAAAAACTACCTAAACAATCTACTATTTTTTTTTTTTTTTTAAATAAAGCCTTATTAAAAAAACTACCTAAACAATCTACTATTTAGTTTTTTTAAATAAAGCTTTATTAAGAAACTACCTAAACAATCTACTATTTTTAGTTTTTTTTTAAATAAAGCCTTATTAAAAAACTACCTAAACAATCTACTATTTAGTTTTTTTTTTTTTTAAATAAATCCTTATTAAAAAAAACTACCTAAACAATCTACTATTTTGTTTTTTTTTAAATAAAGCCTTATTAAAAAAACTACCTAAACAATCTACTATTTAGTTTTTTTTAAATAAAGCCTTATTAAAAACTACCTAAACAATCTACTATTTTTTTTTTTTTTTTTAAATAAAGCCTTATTAAAAAACTACCTAAACAATCTACTATTTTTTTTTTTTTTAAATAAAGCCTTATTAAAAAACTACCTAAACAATCTACTATTTTGTTTTTTTTTTTTTAAATCAAGCCTTATTAAAAAAACTACCTAAACAATCTACTATTTTTTTTTTTTTTAAATCAAGCCTTATTAAAAAACTACCTAAACAATCTACTATTTTGTTTTTTTTAAATAAAGCCTTATTAAAAAAACTACCTAAACAATCTACTATTTATTTTTATTTTTTTCTTATTTTATCTTTACTTCGCCACCTGTTTTTTTTTTTTTTTATCGTCGTCTCATTTGTTCTTTCTTTTTCTCTACCCTTTTGCATATGCATTATTCTAAGCAGTAAAATAAAGGAATGTACGCAAAAAAAAAAGTCTAGACAGACAACACACACACACATACACACAGAAAGACGTGGCGGATTGTGGTCTATGCGTCGGGCGGCACAATTATTTCTTTATATCAATGAAGATATTGTAGGCTTGACTTGGCTTATTAGGAGGGAGAAGAACGGGGCCTGGGGAAGAGGGGTGGGGGGGGGGGGGGGGAAGAGTAGAGGTGCCTTTAAATCCGATAACAAAACACAACAGGTTTGCGTTGGGGTTGGCGCACCATTTCAGCAGGTTTTTTTTTTTCTTTCACATAGACCTCGAGTTGTGTGGAGCGAGAGGCATAAGCTCAGTGTAAAAGACCCTTTTCTCTCGGCTCCACAGGTAGCCTTTGAAGCCGGCCGTGCCAATGTTAGACGGGGGAAACCCAACAAAAGACCCGCGGACAGCCCTGGTGGAGAAAAGGGGGGCGACAGGATATTGGATCCTTCCTTTAATGAACTCCAACAAATCTGTGTATTAATGGCTCGCATAGTGTCACACCGGCCAGGACCCCGGGTTCATCAAAGAGAAAGCCTAAGTTGGACCTTCTTTTATCAGTGGAAGCCTTTATCCATCCCCTGTAATGATGACATAATGGGAGCTTTAAATCAATAGGCTATTTTAGAGGTCTAGGCAATAGATAAGATTAACTCTTTGTGTTGCCCTGGTTGGGAGGGGGGGGGTCAACAGAATCATTGATCTTACTTCGCGACGGCGTCGTCGGCAGGAGTTGATGGAGGTACGGGATGTTATGGCCAAGTCGTGACAAGAGGTCATGCTGGGATTGAATGTTCAGTGGATTTGCAAAAGATTAAGAAGCTGGGCAGAAATGGGATTGAGGTTTTACGAGGATCGATCCTCTAAGGAGACCACTTAATTTTGCTAAATGTTTAGGCAATCCATTAAGTGGTGGCTTTGCACAAAATTGAGGGTGTTGAAATAAGTCTTATTACAAGGTGAAGAGCTGGAGGGAGTAGCAGAAGTTCATTTTACAAACAAGTGTGGGGTAGTACACAACTACGTGACTAGAGTGATCAGATATAGGAGGTGCTTCAAATGACACGAAAAGTCCACTGGGGGGGCAAAAAGCCTGTCGGAATCTGATATTCCTAGTGAAGAACTAAATCAAACATTCCTATAGCTCCTTGCCTAAATCAGACCAGCAAGTACAGGTCAGACAACACAAAGGGTCCACTGGGAACGCATGAAGTCCACCAAACATCACATGGTTCTTCTTTGGTCTCCTCGCATGGTCCTAATGGGGTCTCATCGCATGGTCCGAATGGGGTCCCATCGCATGGTCCTAATGGGGGTACCATCGCATGGTCCGAATGGGGTCACATCGCATGGTCCGAATGGGGTACGATCGCATGATCCTAAAGGGGTCCCATCGCATGGTCCGAATGGGGTCACATCGCATGGTCCGAATGGGGTACGATCGCATGGTCCTAATGGGGCCTGATCGCATGATCCTAATGGGGCCTGATCGCATTATGATCCTAATGGGGCCTGATCGCATGGTCCAAATGGGGTACGATCGCATGGTCCGAATGGGGTCCCATCGCATGGTCCGAATGGGGTCCCATCGCATGGTCCGAATGGGGTCCCATCACATGATCCTAATGGGGCCTGATCGCATAATCCTAATGGGGCCTGATCGCATGATCCTAATGGGGCCTGATCGCATTATGACCCTAATGGGGCCTGATCGCATAATCCTAATGGGGCCTGATCGCGTGGTCCGAATGGGGTACGATCGCATGATCCTAATGGGGCCTGATCGCATGATCCTAATGGGGCCTGACCGCATGGTCCGAATGGGGTACGATCGCATGGTCCGAATGGGGTACGATCGCATGGTCCGAATGGGGCTTGATCGCATGGTCTTAATTAGGTCCCATCGCATGGTCTTAATGAGGTCCCATCGCATGGTCTTAATGAGGTCCCATCACATGGTCTTAATGAGGTCCCATCGCATGGTCTTACTGGAGAACAGTGAGCCACAATCCTGCTTCTCCTAATAATATGGATCCTTACAAATCCAACTTCTGATGATGACAAGGTCCACCGGGAAAGTCCACCAAACTTCATATGAACCTAATAGGGTCCCATCAAATGGTTCTAATGAGGTCCCATCAAATAGTTCTAATGAGGTCCCATCAAATGGTTCTAATGAGGTCCCATCAAATGGGTCTAATGAGGTCCCATCAAATGGGTCTAATGAGGTCCCATCAAATGGGTCTAATGAGGTCCCATCAAATGGGTCTAATGAGGTCCCATCAAATAGTTCTAATGAGGTCCCATCAAATGGGTCTAATGAGGTCCCATCAAATGGGTCTACTGAGGTCCCATCAAATGGGTCTACTGAGGTCCCATCAAATGGTTCTAATGAGGTCCCATCAAATAGTTCTAATGAGGTCCCATCAAATGGTTCTAATGAGGTCCCATCAAATGGGTCTAATAAGGTCCCATCAAATGGGTCTAATGAGGTCCCATCAAATGGGTCTACTGAGGTCCCATCAAATGGGTCTACTGAGGTCCCATCAAATGGTCCTAACTGGGTTCGATCGCATGGTCCTTAAAGGCGAGCAATCCTGCTGCTCCTAATATGGATCCTTGCAAATCCAGCTTGCGATGATGTTAGCATAGGTTCATGGATGCTATCTTCCTAAATGTTTTAGCTAAAATGAAAGTGTGGGTGAGGGCATAGGCAGTGTGCTTTATAGGCAGATCTTTAGGAAGCTTTAAAGTGACCTTTCTCCCGTCACAACTTCACCCACATATACAGTACTTACCTTGGTAGAGTTTCCTGCCGCTTCTTCCTCCCTCCCAACCACACCAAAATTGTTGGTTGTGACAGAGCTTACACAGGGCCAAGATGGCACCCCCTCCATCATGTGACAGAGTGCAGGCTTTGGCTATTAGCCGCTAAACCAGCGCACCCAATACCCATACCCAAAAGCATCAAGTATTTTGGGGTTGCTGTGAAGGAGGAGGGAAAGGCGGGCGAGAGCTGCTGTGATGAAGAAAGGAGAGGCAGAAGAGCACTGTGAAAGTGAAGATAAGAGGGTCAGCTGATGAGATTTAAAGCGACTCCATCACTATTAATGTCTGTAAATTCCTGTCTCAGGGAAAACCAATGCCCCCCCCCCCCCCCCCATTGCTTGTATGTTTCACAGGGACGTGTTTACCAACATTATGGTCCTGGCACAAGATTATCCCTCCTATGGTCCATATTTCACCTATGCACTTTCTATGTAGCTGAACCCAAGTCAAGGCCACTCTATGGGTTGGTCTTGACCAGTCCCCACCTCTAAATATGAGCATCACGCCCACTTTATGAATTGTCCTTGTCTAGACCCCCACCTGTAAATATGTAGGGCCCATCCACTTGCCACCTCAATTCCTGCAACAAATTACTTTTTAAGTTATGGCACAGGTTGATGCTGGGATCTCGAGACATTGGCCTGGACACAGCCTTAATGGGACCAAGAGCCAAGATGGCGGTCTATCCCAGCAAATCCAGAACAGCTGGCATCGGTATATCTACTTTCCTGTCTGGGCAAAAAAACTCAATTCCTGTTACAAATTACTTTTTAGGTTATGGCACAGGTTGGTGCTGGGATCTCGAGACATTGCCCTGGACACAGCCTTAATGGGACCAAGAGCCAAGATGGCGGTCTATCCCAGCAAATCCAGGACAGCTGGCATCGGTATATCTGCCTTCCTGTCTGGGCAGAAAACGACCCCCCCCCCCCCCACCATTTGTTTTATGTGTGTACAGCAAGTGAAGGAAAATCTCCCCAATGGGGTCACAGATCTAAATAAAAAGCCGTCAAAAATAGTAACTCAATCAGGGGGACGAACCTGCGCTGCTGACGGAAGAAGAGTAATGCCCCGTACACACGGTCGGAATTTCCGACGGAAAATGTCCTATCGGACCATGTTGTCGGAAAATCCGACCGTGTGTGGGCTCCATCGGACTTTTTCCGTCGGAATTTCCGTCTGAAAAAATTTGAGATCCTGCTCTCAAATTTTCCGACAACAAAGTCCGATCGGACTTTTTTTTTCCGATCGTGTGTAGCGAATTCCGACGGACAAAGTGCCACGCATGCTCAGATCACATTACAAGACCAAAGCTATTGGCTACTAGCCTCTACGTAGTTCCGTCATACGCAACGAACGTCACCACGTTCAGAATGATCGGATTTTCCGACAACTTTGTCCGACCGTGTGTATGCAACACCAGTGTCGGACAAAATCCGTCAGAAAAAATCTGACGGATTTTGTGGTCGGAATTTCCGACCGTGTGTACGGGGCATTAGACTCTTTTGCATGGGCTGGAAAGGAAGGCGGTCGTGCCATAAAATCTATTTATTTTTTATTTTTGTTATATTCAGTGACCTGAAAATCCAGTAGAACAAATACTCCACCATATTTAAGAAGAGTTTTGGATAGACGATCCCTCTTTAAATCGAGGTCCTTGAACGATAACAAGACGTCATGACCTGTTAATTGGCATGGGCCCCAGACATATGGTTTCCAAGCCAAGGTATTCCCTACAAAATCCCGCCAAGTCATCAACACGTCTTCCCTTTTGATGTTTGCCAGTGTTTCATTAATGTACAAAATTCTACACAAGAGGAAGGGAGAGGCGATCGCAGGCGCCATATGTTCACTCTGCGAGTGGGGAAAACACCGGGGCACAATGGAGGATTGATCACTGGAGAAGAAGGTGTGAACAAGCGAGCGCTGTATGTATACAGAACAGAACCGAGGCCTACTGCGGCCAGCCGGCATTGCACAGTGCAACCTCGGTGGAGGAGCATGTAGGGAAAACCCCAAGACCTGCCTCACGATCCTATAGTAATTAAATAAGAGGGATATGTGTGGCTGTCCATTTTTTTAAATGAAAATTGATTTTTCATTTCTGTAAAAGGCGCTGTCACACAATCGTTTTTTTTTTTTTTTTTAATGTTTACTTTTTTTTTTTTTTCAGGCATTTGATTTGTAAAAAACAAATAATAAAGATGATCACACAGGTGATCGATTATGGAAATACTGTTGGGTTCAGAATAAGTGTGAGGCTCAGAGAGATGTTGCAGCCAGGGCCGTCTTTAATATTAATTGGACCCTGGGCAAAACTTTTCTTGGGCTCCCCCCCCCTCCCATGCAGTTTCGCTCTCCACCTTCTCTGAGACATACAATAAATAGCAGCTAGACTCAAAATCAGTTTACTGAATCAGATCAGGCAGCTATTGCGATTGGTTGCCAGAGGTTACAGTGTATCATTACCGCTCATTGACTGGTTGCCAGAGGTTACAGTGTATCATTACCGCTCATTTCCTGGTTGCAAGAGGTTACAGTGCATCATTACCGCTCACTGACTGGTTGCCAGAGGTTACAGTGTATCATTACCGCTCACTGACTGGTTGCCAGAGGTTACAGTGTATCATTACCGCTCATTGACTGGTTGCCAGAGGTTACAGTGTATCATTACCGCTCATTGACTGGTTGCCAGAGGTTACAGTGTATCATTACCGCTCACTGACTGGTTGCCAGAGGTTACAGTGTATCATTACCGCTCACTGACTGGTTGCCAGAGGTTACAGTGTATCATTACCGCTCATTGACTGGTTGCCAGAGGTTACAGTGTATCATTACCGCTCACTGACTGGTTGCCAGAGGTTGCAGTGTATCATTACCGCTCACTGACTGGTTGCCAGAGGTTACAGTGTATCATTACCGCTCACTGACTGGTTGCCAGAGGTTACAGTGTATCATTACCGCTCATTGACTGGTTGCCAGAGGTTACAGTGTATCATTACCGCTCACTGACTGGTTGCCAAAGGTAAAGCACACATTACGGCTCACTGATTAGTTGCTAGAGGTACAGCACATGATTTCTGCTTGTTGATTGGTTGCTAGAGATTACTGTGGATATGACCTCATGGAGGCATGATATACATATCAATGCCGATGGCTGCCACAATTTACATATGAATGCATACGCTATTTACATATCAATGCTGGTAATTTACATGTAAACACAGGGTCTGGAGACGAGTCATCTGTAACATTACTAGCAGCACTTCACACTGAGATATTGGGACACAGCACGGGACTAAAACCTCAAGGGAATTTAAACCAGGATAGTTGGCAAGTATAAGGCAGCTGCTTTGGGCCCTACAACAATGACAGGGCCCAGGGCAGCTGCCCCTTTTGCCCTGCCTTAAAAACGGCCCTGGTTGCAGCAGGTAGTGATCATCACACATACAGCACCATTCATCATAAGTCTGCTGCACAATCTCCCCCCCCCCCCCCCCCCCCTGTTTCTTCCCACACAAATGCCACAACAAGAGCTCTTACACTAAACTGTATGTGGCCATTTACAGCAAATTAGGAGTCTACTGTAATGTAATCTATCTCACTCTCTCAATGTCAGTCTATCCTTCTATCCATCCATCCATAGACCATGCCTATGACACTCTTAATGTCCATCCATCCACCAACCATCTCCCTCACTTTCTTGATGTCCATCCATTCATCATTTCTCTCACTCTGTCAGTATCTGTCCAAATCTATCTGTCTCGGTGTCTGTCCTTCCGTCCATTCATGCATCCAACATCTCTCTCTTCTTTGATGTTTATGTATCCATCCATCAATCGATCATCTCTCTCACTCTCTCAATGTCCATTCATCCACCTATCTATCATCTCTCTTGATGCCTGTCCATCTGTACATCCATACATCCATCATCTCTTTTACTATTTCGGCACTGCCCGAGGGCCCCGGGCCACTAGGGGGCCCCATCAGGGTTGCCAGCCTCAGTAAAACCAGGGACAGTATGTAAAAATCTGTGTTTTTTTTACATCTGTCTCTGAAATGTCCCTTACCGACATCCTTTTGGTCTAAAAATCCAGAGATTATAGCTGCCCCGCCTCTCCGGTACCTTCTCATCCAATAGAAACATGTCTGTGTATACTGTGTGATTGTATACTGTGTGTGTGTATACTGTGTGGCCCCATAATCTCTGATTGCCTGGGGGCCCCATAATCTTCTATTGCCCAGGGGCCCCATGAGTTGTCAGTCCGCTCCTGCATCCACCTATCACCCCTCTTGATGTCTGTCCGTTTGTCCATCCATCCATCATCTCCCTCACTCTCTTACTGTCTGTCTATCATCTCCATCAGTACCTCGATGAATGTCCATCCATCCATCTACCATCTCCCTCACTTTCTTGATGTCCATCCATTCATAATTTCTCTAACTCTCTGTGTCTGTCCGTATCTGTCTGTCTCGATGTCTGTCCTTCCATCTCTCAATGTCCATCCATCTCTCTCACTTTCTCAATGTCCATCAATTCATCATTTCTTTCACTCTCTGTGTCTGTCCATATCTGTCTGTCTCGATGTCTGGCCTTCCGTCCATTCATGCATCCATCATCTCTCTCTCCTTTGATGTCTATGTATCCATCCATCTATCGATAATCTTTCTCAGGCCACTTTCACACTGAAGCGCTTCTAAACTGCCAGTAAAAACACTGAGCGCTTTTGAAGAGCTTTTCAGGCGCTTTTGAAGAGCTTTCCATTCATTTCAATGGGGTGGGGAGTTTTTCACAGCCCCGACAGCACACTGCCCCAGTGTGAAAGTGTTCATTGATTTTAATGGAAATAAGTTTTCATGAGCTTTTTAGGCGCTGTTTTTAGCGTGAAAGCGCCTGAAAAGCGCCTCAGTGTGAAAGTGGTCTCACTCTCTCGATGTCCATCCATCCATCCACCTATCTATCATCTCTTGATGCCTGTCCATCTGTACATTCATCATCTCTCTCACTCATGATGAGTATCAAAGGCCGCAGAGAGGTCACGTAGTAGGAGTATAGAGTACTGGCTGTTGGTTTTAGCAGTTAGTAAATCGTTAGTAAGTTTTAGTAAGGCAGGTTCCATGGAGTGCTGCGAGCGAAAGCCAGACTGTACGGGGTCAAGAAGGTTATTTTCACTGAGGTAGGAGCCAAGACGGTTGTAGACTATCTATCCATCTATCTATCTCCATCAGTATCTCAATGTTGATCTATCCCTCTCTCAATGTCCATCCATTCATCTACCATCTTCCTCACTTTCTCGATGTCCATCCATTCATCATTTCTCTCATTCTCTCAGTGTCTGTCCATATCTATCTGTCTGTCTCGATGTCTGTCCTTCCGTTCATTCATGCATCCATCATCTCTCTCTTCTTTTGATGTCTATCCATCCAACTATCAATCATCTCTCTTACTCTCTTGATGTCCGTCCATCCACCTATCTATCATCTCGATTGATGCCTGTTCTTCTGTACATTTATCCATTCATCCATCATCTCACTCTCTTACTGTCCATCCATCCACCTATCTATCGTCACTCTTGATGATTCATGCATTCATCATCTCTCTCTTCTTTTGATGTCTATCCATCCATCTATCAATCCATCCATCTATCAATCATCTCTTACTCTCTTGATGTCCGTCCATCCATCCACCTATCTATCATCACTCTTGATGCCTGTTCTTCTGTACATTCATCCATTCATCCATCATCTCTATCACTCTCGATGTCCATCCATCCACCTATCATCTCTCTTGATGCCTGTTCTTCTGTACATTTATCATCTCTCTCACTCATGATGAGTATCATAGGCCACAGAGAGGTCACGTAGTAGGAGTATGGAGTACTGGCTGTTGGTTTTAGCAGTTAGTAAATCGTTAGTAAGTTTTAGTAAGGAAGGTTCCATGGAGTGCTGCGAGCGAAAGCCAGACTGTAAGGGGTCAAGAAGGTTATTTTCACTGAGGTAGGAGCTAAGACGGTTGTAGACTATCTATCCATCTATCTATCATCTCCATCAGTATCTCCATCAGTATCTCGATGTCCATCTATCCCTCTCTCAATGTTCATCCATTCATCTACCATCTCCCTCACTTTCTCGGTGTCCATCCATTCATCATTTCTCTCACTCTGTGTCTGTTCATATCTAATTGTCTGTCTCAATGTCTGTCCTTCCGTTCATTCATGCATCCATCATCTCTCTCTTCTTTTGATGTCTATCCATCCATCTATCAATCATCTCTCTTACTCTCTTGATGTCCGTCCATCCATCCACCTATCTATCATCTCTCTTGATGCCTGTTCTTCTGTACATTTATCCATTCATCCATCGTCTCACTCTCTTACTGTCCATCCATCCACCTATCTATCGTCACTCTCGATGTATCTATCATTTCTCTTGATGCCTGTTCTTCTTTTCAAGACGGTTGTAGACTATCTATCCATCTATCTATCATCTCCATCAGTATCTCGATGTCCATCTATCCCTCTCTCAATGTCCATCCATTCATCTACCATCTTCCTCACTTTCTCAATGTCCATCCATTCATCATTTCTCTCCTTCTCTCAGTGTCCGTCTCGATTTCTGTCCTTCCGTTCATTCATGCATCCATCATCTCTCTCTTCTTTTGATGTCTATCCATCCATCTATCAATCATCTCTCTTCCTCTCTTGATATCCGTCCATCCATCCACCTATCTATCATCTCTCTTGATGCCTGTTCTTCTGTACATTCATCCATCATCTCTCTCACTCTCTTACTGTCCATCCATCCACCTATCTATTATCACTCTTGATGTATCTATCATCTCTCTTGATGCCCGTTCTTCTGTACGTTCATCCATTCATCCATCATCTCTCTCACTCTCTCGATGTCCATCCATCCACCTATCCATCATCACTCTTGATGTATCTATCATCTCTCTTGATGCCTGTTCTTCTGTACGTTCATCCATTCATCCATCATCTCTCTCACTCTCTCGATGTCAATCCATCCATCTATCCATCATCACTCTTGATGTATCTATCATCTCTCTTGATGCCTGTTCTTCTGTACGTTCATCCATTCATCCATTATCTCTCTCTTGATGGCCATCCATCCACCTATCATCTCTCTTGATGCCTGTTCTTCTGTACATTCATCCATCATCTCTCTCACTCTCTTGATGTCCATCCACCTTTCATCTCTTGATGCCTGTTCATCTGTACATTCATCATCTCTCTCACTCATGATATCTATCCATCCATCCCTCCCTCTCACTCTCCTGATGTCCATCCACCTATCTTTTTCTCACAGATCTCTCTCTGTCTTTGCCAAAGCTCGGCCATGTTGCCTCCTCTGCGGGTGAGAAGAGGAGACCATCTCTCACATAAATAAGACTGTTTCCCAAGACAGTAATGCAGGAAGTAAAAACAGAAATCTTGCGTTTCCAATGCCCAGGAATCCCGGAGCCATCACCCCAATATCTCTGCCCATACACACAGACATGGACAGGATGGCGGTGAAGTAGCAGGCCTTGGGAATGCATCTTGTATCAGCCTCCTCCCCCCTGGGGACCTCTTTCTCCTCATGTTTGTTGGGAAATGCTGACACTTCCCCCTCGGCAGGCGTGAGAAGTAGGTGTGACCCAGCTGTTTGCAGTAATGAGCCCGTGTGCCTCAGATGAGACAAAATAAAACGCCACACGGGGGGGCTCTGATCGCACTCTGTTGTCTCCATCATAAGGGGAGAGGAAAAGGGGGGGGGGGGGACGACGACAAAATTGTAGGATTAGTCATGGATATAATATGATGAGGAGGTTGGACTCTAATCAGCTTTTAACAGTGCAGCAATTTTACATGACAATGGGCCAGAAGCGGCCATGTTTTCGCGATTTCAACCTGAATGGTGCTGCAATCAGAGGCCCGGCCTTGTTTGAGGCTCTGACAGCGATCCCTGCTGCTATCGCCCCTCAGAAGCTGTAAAAATATTTCTTCCCAGGCTTCCCCCTCACCTGTCAGGACTGGTTCCTCGTCCCTCATCCTCATCACCCCTCTAATAGTAATTCCCAGGTTCCTTTTGTGGTAAAGGCTGCTGGATTGTGTTTCCGGCAACTAGGCCTCAATTACAGAGCAGTGAGGGACCTGGCAGCGGCCGTACGGGCCTGTAAGACTAACACCTCAGCCCCTCCTCCCTGGTCCTCACCCGTTATGGGCAAAAATGGAGATTGGATCATGGCGATAGCTGGTACTGTGCAAACGTTTTAGGCAGGCGTAAAAAAAATTCCGTAAATTAACCAGCTCAATATCGGACACTTTCGCGCCCAGGTAAATTTTCAGCTTTCAGCGCTGTCACATTTTGAATGACAATTCGTAGCATTTTTCTGAGACCGATAAAGCCTTCTTTTGGTGGTTATTTTTTGCTAAATAAAAGAAAAAAGGATGAAATTTGTTTTTTTTAAAAACACGTTTTTCTTAGTTTCTAGTTTATAGATGTAGCAGGGTTGCTAGAAAATGTACCTGCCAAGTGATAGTTGCCTTGGCCATTTGATAGGCGATCAATTAATTTCCCCCTAATTCTGGAATTGCTGCACTTCTCTCTTCTGTCACTAGGTGGCCGGGTATCTGGTGGCATTAGATAAGACAAGGGCATTGCAGGACAGATTAGGAATAGATGGGGTGTCTCAGCCAATGGACAAGGATTTTCTTAGGTCCCTTGGCCTGCTGGGAGAGCCTATTTATTTGGGTGAGGTCAGATGATCGGGGGTTCTGTGCCACCTGGACGGCCGTCTGGGTGGACGTGTGTTGTGCTGCCCCGGGCTGCTATGCCAGAGCCTGAGGCCTATCCTGGGGACATCTGGCTGCTAGGCTGTCTGAGGGCCTATCCAGAAACAAGAGAGCAGCATAGGGTTGGGATTGCGGCTTGCAGTCCAACCAGAAGTAACGGTTCTGCCGGCCGGAGAACGTGCCGTGGTGGGAGGTTGAGGGGAAGCTGTCACCTCTAAGGGGCCATCCACCTTACTACCAGGGGCCACTTTGAGCAGCTGAAGCAAGTACCAGAGCCATGTTCTCACCAACCAGGGATGATGAAGGATTGGGAAACTTCAGCAGGTGTCAAGCCAGGGACCCAGCCAGTGGAGGTGACGCTTGCAGAGCAATATTGTGTGCCAAGCCAGGGACCGAGCAGGCCAGTAGTGTGACGCTTGTGGAGTATCTGTGAGTGCCCAGCTAGGGCCACAGCAAAGATGTGGGGGGTGACTCTTGAGGAAGATACTGAGTGAGAAGATTGGAAGAGCTCAGGAGATCCAGTGGCAGTGGATCAGCGGGTCTAGGTTAGGGATGAGCCGAAAACACCCCCCCTGTTCGGTTCGCACCAGAACCTGCGAACAGACCTAAAGTTCGTGTGAACTTTAGAACCCTATTAAACTCTATGAGACTCGAATGTTCAAAATCAAAAGTGCTAATTTTAAAGGCTTATATGCAAGTTATTGTCCTAAAAAGTGTTTGGGGACCTGGGTCCTGCCCCAGGGGATATGTATCAATGCAAAAAAAACTTTTAAAAACTACCGTTTTTTCGGGAGCAGTGATTTTAATGATGCTTAAAGTGAAACAATAAAAGTGTAATATTCCTTTAAATTTCGTACCTGGGGGGTGTGTATAGTATGCCTGTTAAGGGGCGCATGTTTCCCGTGCTTGGAACTGTCCCTGCACAAAGTGTCATTTTTGCAGAAGAAAAAGTCTTTTAAAATCATTAGCGGCTAATAATGAATTGTCGGCTCCCGTAATACAGAGAACAGTCATTGAAAGTCATTGATAAAAAAAAAAATATGCGTGGGGTTCACCCCACATTCAATCACCAGGCCCTTCAGGTCTGGTATGGATACTAAGGGGAACCCCGGGTCAAATTTAAAAAAAAAAGATGTGGGGGTTCCCCCTAAATATCCATAACAGACCATTCAGGTCTGGTATGGATTTTAAGGGGAACTCCACGCCAAATTAAAAAAAATGGCGTGGAGTTCCACCCAAAAATCCATACCCTTTATCCGAGCATGCAACCTGGCAGGCTGCAGGAAAAGAGGGGGGGACAAGAGAGCGCCCCCCCTCCTGAACCGTAACAGGCCACGTGCCCTCAACATTCGGAGGATGCTTTGGGGGTCTGTGATGTGCCATGTTGATGGGGACAAGGGCCTCATCCCCACAACCCTGGCCGGTGGTTGTGGGGGTTTGCGGACGGGGTGCTTATCAGAATCTGGAAGCCCCCTTTAACAGGGGGACCCCCAGATCCTGCCCCCCCCTGTTTGAAATGGTAAGGGGGTACAAAAGTACCCCTACCATTTTACAAAGAAAGTGTAAAAAAAATTTAAAAAACACACTGACACCGTTGGGAAAAGTCCTTTATTAAAAAAAAAAAAAATAAAGATTCCAGCGGTGGTAATCCACTCTTGCTATCCAGCGATGGCTGATCTCTTCCGACGATGTGCAGCGCATCCTGTCTCCACGGAGACACTGCGGGAATTCCATCTTAGCTGAGGAGGACCGTGCCACCCGTCAACTGACCTCGCCCCCCCTCTGACGCAAGGGAAAAGCCGGGCTTCCCCAGTGATGTACGGGGTGACCCCGCCCCCCTCTGATGTAACTCAGGTTTCCGTTACATCAGAGGGGGCGGGGTCACCCGTACGTCAATTTTTTTTTTTCATTTGGCTTGGAGTTCCCCTTAAAATCCATACCAGACCTGAAGGGTCTGGTATGGATATTTAGGGGGAACCCTACGTCATTTTTTTTTTTATTTGACCCGGGGTTCCCCTTAATATCCATACCAGACCTGAAGGGCCTGGTAATTGAATTTGGGGGGAACCTCACGCATATTTTTTTTTTTTTTTTTTTTTTTATCAATGACTTTCAATGACTGTTCTCTGTATTACGGGAGCCGACAATTCATTATAGCCGCGAGTGATTTTAAAAGACTTTTTTTTGCTGCAAAAATGACACTTTGTGCAGGGACAGTTCTAAGCACAGGAAACATGCGCCCCTTTACAGGCATACTATACACACCCACCTGGTACAAAATTTAAAGGAATATTACACTTTTATTGTTTCACTTTAAGCATTATTAAAATGACTGCTCCTGAAAAAACGTGGGGTCCCCCTCAAAATCCATACCAGACCCTTATCCGAGCACGCAACCTGGCAGGCCGCAGGAAAAGAGGGGGGACGAGAGCGGCCCCCCCCCCTCCTGAACCGTACCAGGCCACATGCCCTCAACATTGGGAGGGTGCTTTGGGGGTCTGAGACCCCCCCAAAGCACCTTGTCCCCATGTTGATGAGGACAAGGGCCTCGTCCCCACAACCCTGGCCATTGGTTGTGGGGGTCTGCGGGCGGGGGGCTTATCGGAATTTTGGAAGCCCCCTTTAACAAGGGGACCCCCAGATCCCGGTCCCCCCTGTGTGAAATGGTAAGGGGTACAAAAGTATCCCTACCATTTCACCAAAAAAGTGTCAAAAATTGTAAAAATGACAGGAGACGGTCTTTGACAATTCCCTTATTAAAATCTTCTTTCTTCTGGTCTTCCTTCTTCCTTTCTTCATCCTTCGGTTTCTTCATCTTCTCCTTCCGGCATCTTCTTCCATCTTCTTCTTCCTCCGATCCGCTTCTTCTTGCTCTGGTCTTCTCGTCCGTCATCTTCTTCCACGGCGTCCGGGTCTCTTCTTGGGCCGCTCCGCGCAATGGGAGGCTCCCGCTGTGTGAGGCTTCACTGCGTCTGACAGGTCTTTTATAACGGAGGGCGGGGCCACCTGGTGACCCCACCCCCTCTGACCTCATGGGGAAAGCCATAGGGAATTCCCTATGACGTCCCCGTGGGTTCGAATCGAACACCGGGCTCATCCCTAGTGTCTACACGTGCAGATGTGGTGTCTTGCTGGATGCATTTCCTTGCATGGATGTCTACCTATAGAAATCTTGGAGTATGCTAAATTAACATTGCAACTACTAAAGGGTGTCCTGGCTCTAACCCTCCCACAGTTCTGTTCAAGAGAAAATAAACCTCTTTGCATTCAAGAAGTGTCTGGCGCCCATTAATCTACCTTGCACTGCAGCCACCATGCCTCATGACCCACTCTACACAGAAGGATGTTGGCTGTCCTTGACTCTGGAGGTCACCATTGGGCCTGGAGAGGCTCGGGCTACATAAAATTTAGCAAACAAGTCATTTTTCTTCATAAATTTAGGCTAGTATTCACTCTGCTGAATTTCTTTGGTAAAAATAACCCAAATCAGTGAATATTTGTTAGTCTGTGTGAAAGTCATAGAGCCTACAATCTATGGTACATGTATATTTCTTGAGGCCCTAAGATGCCAGGACAGTATAAATACCCCCCAAATTACCCCTTTTTGGAAAATAAACAGTCCAAGGTACAGTGCCTTAAAGTATTCATACCCCTTGAAATTTTGTCATGTTACAACCAAAAACGTAAATGTATTTTATTGGGACTTTATGTGATAGAACAACACAAAGTGGCTCATAATTGTGAAGTGGAAGGAAAATGATAAATGGCTTTCCAAATGTTTTACAAATATGTGAAAAGTGTGGGGGGCATTTGTATGGCGCCCCCCTGAGTCAATACTTTGTAGAACCTCCTTTCACTGCAATTACAGCTGCAAGTCTTTTTGGGGATGTCTCTACCAGCTTTGCACATCTAGAGTGACATTTTTTCCCATTCTCCTTTGCAAATTAGCTTAAGCTCTGTCAGATTGGATGGAGAGCGTCTGTGAACAACAATTTTCACATCTTGCCACAGATTCTCAATTGGATTTAAGTCTGGACTTTGACTGGGCCATTCTAACACATGAATATACTTTGATATAAACCATTCCATTGTAGCTCTGGCTGTATGATTCGGGTCGTTGTCCTGCTGGAAGGTGAACCTCCGCCCCAGTCTCAAGTCTTTTGCAGACTCTAACAGGTTTTCTTCTAAGATTGTCCTGTATTTGGCTCCATCCATCTTCCCATCAACTCTGACCAGCTTTTCTGTCCCTGCTGAAGAAAAGCATCCCCACCACATGATGCTCCCACCACCATGTTTCACAGTGGGGATGGTGTGTTCAGGGTGATGTGCAGTGTTAGTTTTCCACCACACATAACGTTTTGCTTTTAGACCAAAAAGTAAAATTTTGGTCTCATCTGATCACCTTCTTCCACATGTTTGCTGTGTCCTCCACATGGCTCCTCGCAAACTGCAAATGGGACTTCTTATGACTTTCTTTCAACAATGTCTTTCTTCTTGTCACTCTTCCATAAAGGTCAGATTTGTGGAGAGCACGACTAATAGTTGTCCTGTGGACAGACTCTCCCCCCTGAGCTGTGGATCTCTGCAGCTCCTCCAGAGTTCCCATGGGCCTCTTGGCTCTTCTCTGATGAATGCTCTCCTTGCCCGGCCGGTCAGTTTAGGTGGACGGCCATGTCTTGGTAGGTTTGCAGTTGTGCCATACTCTTTCCATTTTCAGATGATGGATTGAACAGAGCTCCGTGAGATGTTCAAAGCTTGGGATATTTTTATATTACCTAACCCTGCTTTATACTTCTCCATAACTTGATCCCTGACCTGCCCGGTGTGTTCCTTGGCCTGCATGATGCTGTTTGTTCATGAAGGTTCTCTAACAACCCTCTGAGGGCTTCACAGAACAGCTGTATTTATACTGAGATTAAATTACACACAGGTGGACTCTATTTACTAATTAGGTGACTTTTGAAGGCAATTTGTTCTACTACGTTAAAGTAAAGGGGGCTCAATACAAATGCATGCCACACTTTTCAGATATTTATTTTAAAAAAAAAAATATTTATAAAAAAAAATGAAAACCATTTTATCATTTTCCTTCCACTTCACAATTATGTGCCACTTTGTGTTGGTCTATCACATAAAATACATTTACATTTTTGGTTGTAACATGACAAAATGTGGAAAATTTCAAGGGGTATGAATACTTTTTCAAGACACTGCATTTAGTAAGAGGCAAGAGTTTTTGGAAGTTGTGTTTTTTTTTTTTTTTTTTTTCACTATTTTTTGGAAAATTAAGAACATTTTATTTGTTTTATTTATTTTTTGTTCAATTTTATAAACTTTTTTTTTCTTGTCTTTTACATTTTTTATTTATTTTTTGTTACATACTGTGACCAGAACAGTCTCACCATAGTTGACACTACTACTCAGTCATAGTACTACAATTTTGAAGAGAATCTATAGGTAATTAAGATTTTTTTGTTTTGTTTTGTTTTTACACTATGAATGCTTTTAACAGTGGTGATCACCATTATAAGCAATCATTTTAATGAATGGCATCCATTCATTCATTGTGTGATTGGTCGCAGCTATCACATGGTACAGATGCACTGTGATTTGGCCCTGTCTGCACCATGTGATCACTTTGACCAATTACAGAGATACACACAATAGTACACAATGATTGAAAGCCATTGTGTACAGGTGCCATGTGAGGCTGTGATTGGTCACAGCGATCACATGATACTGAGGCTGGCCCAGTACACTGATCTGTCATCCGATGTGTCGCAGTTGCCAGAATCCACAGAAGGCACGCAACTGGGAGGATGTCATAGGATGTCCTCCCGGAAACGGGGAGCTCCCGTCTTGCTATCATATTACAATAGGCTGGGCAGAAGCAGTTAAGGATTCTTTTTAGAAATAAAAGTGTTAATAGTTTTTATTTTTTTATCAATTAACAAAATGGAAAGTAAATGAACAGAAGAGAACTCCAAATCCAATCAATATTTGGTGTGAACGCCCTTTTACCTTCAAAGCAGCATCAGCTCTTCTAGGTAGACTTGCACATGGTTCGTGAAGGAACTCGGCAGGTAGGTGGTTCCAAACATCTTGGAGAACCAGCCACAGATCTTCTCTGCCTCAACTTCTTCTGTCTCTTCATGTAATCCCAGAAAAAAATCCATGAAGTTGAGATCCGGGCTATGTGGGGGCCAAACCATCAGTTCCAGGGCTCTTTTATTTATTTTAGGCTAAAGATAGTTCTTAACCACATACAGACCGGACCAATTGGCAGCCAAAAGGACCAGGCCCCTTTTTGCGATTCGGCACTGCGTCGCTTTAACTGACAATTGCGCGGTTGTGCGACGTGGCTCCCAAACAAATTGGCGTCCTTTTTTTTTCCCACAAATAGAGCTTTCTTTTGGTGGTATTTGATCGCCCCTGCGGTTTTTATTTTTTGCGCTATAAACAAAAATAGAATTTTTTGTTATAATATCCCCAAAAAATATATAAAAAAAAACGTTTTTTTCCTCAGTTTAGGCCGATACGTATTCTTCTACATATTTTTGGTAAAAAAAATCGCAATTAGCGATTATTGATTGGTTTGCGCAAAAGTTATAGCATTTACAAAATAGGGGATAGTTTTATAGCATTTTTATTAATATTTTTTTTTTTACTAGTAATGGTGGCGATCAGCAATTTTTATTGTGACATAACCCACACCTAAGACGGCCTATTGACAATAGACATGTGCGGTTTGTTTTGTTTTCCGAATTAAAATTCAGACGAATTTTTGTTCTTTGGACATTTGGATGTATCCAAATTTCCGAATTAGAATAGTACCAAATTTAAACGATTCTGAAATAACGTAGAAAAAAAATTCGGGGGGCGTGGCTAGCCGTGAGGAGAGATGGCTGCTAAATCCACTAGCTCTGTCGGACCGGGACCTTTTCTATGCCTGAACGGGGATTTTAAGCGATAATTTCGCCCCACAGAGTATGGGGACAGCCTCCCGCAGTTCATCGACATCTCGATCGAGATCCCCAAGAAGAAACAGGGTGCTGAACAGCCAGAGTATCCCTGAGGTAACCGGAGCTCATAGGCCCAATATGGAGTCATTTACCTCAGCCACCTCACAGCAGCAAGAAGGCATTCTTCTGACACCAGCATTACAGGCGCCTGCTATGATGGCACAAACTGTGAGTACTTCTCCTCATCTTACTCTACAAGATTTGAGAGCTGTAGCAACTGATATTAAAGACACTCTCACCACAGCCATTATTGAATTAAAACAAGAACTGCAGGCTATGGCAGGCAGGGTGCAAGAGGTAGAACAGAAAACTGCCATTCACAGCTCTGCTCTGAGGAAAATTGGCGCCTCAGTCAGCACACACTCCATGCAGCTGAGGGAAATACAGAGACATGTGGAAGAACTCGACAACAGAGGAAGAAGGCATAACTTGAGGGTGAGAGGCCTGCCTGAAAGTGTAGATAATGTGCAGCTTCAACCCACAGTGTCAGCCATATTCAATCAGCTACTTGAAAGACCTAGCCACGACACCATTGCAATGGAGCGGATTCACAGAGCTCTTAGACCCAAAGGGAGGGACACAGATCCCCTAAGAGATGTAATCTGCTATATAAATGACTATAAACTAAAAGAAGATGTGCTGAGGCAGGCAAGAGTAAAACGATCGTTGGTTTATGAAGGCCATTCCATTTCCATATACCAGGATCTTTCCGCCATAACCCTTAAGAATAGGAGAGATCTACGCCCGTTACTGGAGGTACTACAAGCGAAGAACATCCCCTATCGATGGAAATTTCCTTTTGCCCTCTCAGCTACTAGCCACGGGCGTACAGCAATACTCAGGGCACCTGAAGAACTGGACTCCTTCTGCCACATCCTCGACATTCCCTTTACTCCAGTACCGAACTGGTATGCGGAATTTCAGATTTCTAGCCCACAGCCCCGGCCTCGTAGCATGGATATGATGGAAACGCAAACCTCTCACTTCCGAAGACGTCGATCACCTTCAACTGAGAGACTGCATACCAATCTTGCTCCATCATCGCAATCTTCCAGTCCTCCGGAGGCTCCGCTGACCAGAAGAGTCCGCAGAGATCGTTAGAAGTATACTCCAACACCCTTCTACCCCCTTCTGTTTTACTGGATCAGTTTAGCTTAACTATGTCTGATGCACATATACTATGTATTACCTTTCATTTCTTTTCAGGTATTCTAACATATAGTCTGCTGAATTATAATTGGAAGGGAAGATGTTGTTTTTTTTTTTTTTTTTTGAGATATTAAAACCCCCTTTTTGTAATTTAAAAATTCAGTTATATATGGGTTTTAGACCCTGCAGACGTTTTACTGAAATAGTTCTGTGATGATTTATCTCCATAGAAAAGTATTTTATTTCTTTGGTCACAGTGCCATCTTGTGGTGAATAAGGTTATTACCTCAATAAGGTGAATGTCTTATATATATTCACACTATTTCACAGTTTCTATTCGAGGGATCCTTTACAAAAGCCTTCAAACGTAAGAATTGCCTGCCTAATATTTAGCTAATATAAAGGTCACTGTTCTTAGGTTGATTGTTACCTATTCATTATAACATTTTTCAGAGGGTTTCCGTTCTTATATTACACCCCAGGTGTTTGCTCTCTGCGTCTGAATATCGAATGTAATATCCTAGATGCAGAACTCTATTCTTAACACCTTACTTTCCTTCTAAGTACACTATTACCAATGTTATTTTTGGTTATAAGTATTAAAGTACACTCATAGTTCCTCATTGATGGATCATTGAACATTACTTAGTTTCCATTCAAGGCAATAACCCCAGTTCCAGATCTATTATATACCCCCCCGTACTTCTAACACATTAAATGTTATTTATATAAAGGTTCATGGTCCGACGTGATAATACAAATAGATTTTCACACATTTCTTCTTATACTGGTCACCTCTCACACAGTGGTTTCTTGACTGTTTACTGTATCACTTAACATTAGTCTGTACAATACCACTGATTTTGACCGGCAGTCTGTCCCTTCCAAGTCAGTAGGTGAGCCGGATCTCACCTACCGCCGGTTCCCCTTACATCCTTTTACTACTCGGTTTCTTATACGTGCCTAAGTCATATTAACCCTTGATTTTCTCTCCCCGAGGCCGTCCCATAGGACTGAACATATCCATACAGTGTTTGTACTTTAGTTCTTTATTTTTTATTTTATTTCCTTGTATTTCATTTTACGATCTCTAGTGATTTACCCCTATTTCTCAGGTATAACTTACCCTTGTATGTCTTCCACACAGCCAATCATGCCTACAACGCCACTGAAAATAGTTTCACTGAACACTAAGGGTTTGAATTTACCTGAAAAAAGATCTCAATTATTATTGACGATGAAACGAAAACGGGCTGATATCATTTTTGTACAGGAGACCCACTTCCGTGGGGATTCTATACCAAAATTATATAATATGAACTACCCTACTGTTTATCACGCAACGGATGCCACAACTAAAACAAAAGGTGTATCTATTCTTTTGGCTAAACATATCCCTTTACAAATCACTGACACATTGATAGACAAATGTGGTAGATATCTATTCTTGAAGGGTACCTTTAAAGGCAATAAAATGACATTAGCTAACATTTATGCTCCAAATTGTGGTCAGGTTTCCTTCTTCCGTAATATCGTTAAATCTTTAACGGACTTCCAAGAAGGTACCCTGATTTTAGGAGGTGACTTCAATCTTCCAATGAATCCTTTGTTAGACACCTCAACTGGCACATCCTCTATGACGTACTCAGCCCTTAAAGCAATCAAATGCGAATTACAATCGTTGCTCTTGCACGATTCTTGGCGTACCATGTATCCAGACTGTAAAGACTATACTTTTTTCTCTATTCCTCACGGTAAATATTCCAGAATCGACTACTTTTTTCTGTCTCAACCTGACCTTCCCTTTCTAGAAAACACGTCCATTGACCCCATGTATCTGTCTGACCACCACCCGATCTCTATTTGTTTATCATTTCCTGAGCACAAGACCCGTTCACATACGTGGAAACTAGACCCATCACTACTTACAGACCTATCTATCTCTGCAGAAATAGAAGACTGCCTGAAACAATATTTCGCAACCAACCACGTCACCGAGACATCTCCGTCTATACACTGGGAGGCACATAAGTGTGTTGTCAGAGGTGTCTTTATTGCCGCAGCTACTAAGAGGCGTAAACTCACACAAAAAAAATTCAACGACTTAACCCGTGACATCCTCCAACTAGAAAAAACACATAAAAGAACGTTGGCTCTCAACACTTTATCTTCCCTGATAACTCTAAGAAAGCAACTGCTTGACTTATTAGGTAAACAAACTAGGCGTAAATTCATGTTACGTCAAAAATCCTTTTATGAATATGGCAACAAAGCGGGAAAACTGCTAGCCAGAGCCCTACAATCTAAGAAAAAGGCTAACACAATCCACTCTATCATAGATGCTAAGGGTCACAAAATATCATCCACACCAGACATTGCTGCGAATTTTGTCCAATATTATTCAAAACTTTACAATCTCACTTCCCCTAAACCTCCAGCACATGACCTAGACAGACACACTCTGATGAAGGAGTTTCTCCATAAATATAGCCCATCACCCATCACAACCGAAATATATCAAACTTTAGACAAACCCTTTACTATAGAGGAAACAGGGGCAGCATTGAAAATGTTGAAAACAGGCAAAAGCCCAGGCCCAGACGGCCTCACGGTAGGGTATTACAAATCTTATGCCCATATTTTGACTCCCTACTTTACTTCTACATTTGATTCTTATGCAATTCCTACTTTACCCCCACGTGATTTATTGACTGCTCACATCACGGTTATCCCCAAACCAGGAAAGGATCCACTTTTAATTACTAATTATAGACCCATTTCATTATTAAATGTTGACCTTAAGTGGTATGCAAAAATTTTGGCCATTAGACTTCAACCTCTTCTCCCTGACCTAATTCATTTGGATCAAGTGGGATTTGTTCCAGGCAGGGAGGCGAGGGATAATACCCTCAAGGCCCTAAATATTCACCATTGGCTAACTACATCCAAAATGAAAGGTTTTTTTTTATCGTTGGACGCGGAGAAGGCATTTGACAGAGTGGCCTGGGACTTTATGATAGCAACCTTACAATCCATTGGTCTACCTGAACGTATGCTTAACTATATCCTCATGTTATACTCTAAACCAACTGCACAGGTCCGAATTAACGGCCACCTGTCCAGTGCCTTCTCCGTGTCCAATGGTACCCGTCAGGGCTGCCCACTATCCCCGTTGATTTTTATCCTGACGTGGAAGCCCTTATTAAGAAACATTAGAGAAAACCCGGACATAAAAGGGATTAAAATAAAAGATCGCACCTATAAAACTGCAGCTTTTGCTGACGATATTTTGCTATTTTTATCTGAACCGCTTATTACGCTCCCAAATCTTCATAAGACCCTTGAAAACTTTCAGTTCTTATCAAATCTTAAGATAAATTTTGCGAAGTCTACAGCCTTGAATATTACCCTACCCACATCACAACGCACACAATGTCAACAAAACTTCCCGTTTAAATGGGATGATAGCTCCCTTACTTACTTAGGCATCAAAATACCTACCTCGTTATCAAATTTATACTCTGCTAATTACCAACCAATATTACGAACTATTACTGAGGATTTAAAAAAATGGTCTGTAGGGCTCTTTTCCTGGTTTGGTAGAGCGGCCATCATTAAAATGAACATTCTGCCGAGGTTATTATACATTTTACAAACAGTCCCCATACACATTCCTCCAATTTTCTTTACAACATATCGTAAAATATGCACAAAATTTATTTGGGGTACGACTCGACCCAGAATAAACTTTGTCAGACTCACTTCCCCAAAATTGAGAGGAGGTTTAGGTGTACCAGACATACACAAATACCAGATAGCCAGTCACTTAAATAGAATTGTAGATTGGAATGTTCACTATTCTACCAAAGATTGGGTCCATCTGGAACATTCTTTCTCCCCGATTCCGTTAGCCCAGGCCCCTTGGATACTTATTAATAAAGTCTCGAAGCTATTTATGGCCCACCCATTGATTCTCCCAACGTTACGAGCCCACACACATGCATGTGATAAATACAAAATATCTTCAGTTAACGGCCCTTTAACTCCACTCAGACTAAACCCTACGTTTCCTCCAGGTATGACAACTTCCTTTCTAAGAGATGTTTGGCCACAGGAAAATGTTAGAGCTATGCAATTTTACAAACAGGACAAACAATTATCATTCTCTGAGATATCTTCCACACTTCACCATAAGAGGATGTCACACTGGATATTTTTACATATCAAACGTTTCTTGGACGCACAAGATCACCATACAACTTGGTCTCGCCCTACAACCCCTTTCGAAGACTTGTGTCTGCAAAAGGAACCCCAACGCCACCTTATCTCCTCTTCCTATACATTATTGTTTCCACAGCAACCATACACTGATCATTGGAGTATCGCTAAATGGCACAAAGATCTTTCAATACATATTCCTGATAACCACTGGGACTCCATATACACAATCACCCATAAAGGTTCCCTGAATGTTTGTGTACAGGAAAACGCCTTTAAAATTCTCTCAAGATGGTATAATACACCTTCTAAGCTACACCAATTCTACCCGTCCCTTTCACCCATGTGCTGGAGATGTGGTACAGATCTAGGGACATTGTTGCATATTTGGTGGTCCTGCACCAAAATACAACCCTTCTGGAAAAAGGTGCATAGACTCATACAAGATATCACATCTTATAAACTGGAATACTCCCCAGCTCAATTTATGTTACACTATCCAGCTCACTCCATGCGCACATATTTCCGTTCCTTGCCCATGCACATGATTATGGCGGCAAATATGTGTATCCCCCGAAACTGTCGCTCTACTCTTCCACCAACGGTCAAAGATTGGTTTATTCGTATTCAAAAAACAGCTGAAATGGAAGAGATCATACATCAAGCCAAAGAAACGCAATTTAAATTCAACCAAACTTGGTCTTGCTGGCTACAATTCACCCCTACCCAAGAATTTCAAGCTTTACAGGATGATACTCTTCTATCCCACAGCTCCCTTCCCGATACTTAATGTGTAGCTGGTCTACACATTCCCTCCTGATCCTTTGGCTCGGCCTTACATGTTACCTGTCCTCCCCTCCCTTATCTTCCCTCACCTTAGGTTCCCCTTTCCTATTATTAACATTTAGGATAGGATATATCTGTTAGGTTAACTTGTCTTATGTATCGGGTCATTCTATGACTTGTCTTATGTATCGGGTCATTCTATGACTTGTCGATCGCTATACAAGCAATTGTTTAAATGCCAAGTGTGTCCATACCAGTCTCCATTATCTCTTACCTTTTCAGCCTTTTCCATTCTCTCTCTTATGTTAGGACTTCATATCAATTTACATCCATACCTTACAGCTCCATCTCTGTCATAAGTTTAATCCCATTTTAGGTGTCTAGATATAGAATTCCTTCCCATAATAGCAGTTTTGTACTCTTGAGCTTTAGAGATAATAATATTTGTCTACATTTTATCATTTATAGACACAGATCTATTTGTTCTTTTTGGTGAGCATCCCATACATCACCAGATGTTACAAGTAGTGTTTTATGTCCATGCTTTATTATTTTACGTTATGATGTGTTTCCTTTCTGTACACTAATATCAGAAATTTATGTACAGCCATGTATATGCCTGAGTTCATTACGTTCTGTAACACATAAGTTCCATATATTGATTCTGATTGGATGTTACTCCATGTTTGTAATATCTGTATACTTGTTTTATGCTCAATAAAAACTTTTGAAAAGAAAAAAAATTCGGATGGACTTCGAATCTTTTTCGAATACTTCAAATACGTTTCAATAAAAATTTTCCTATTTCCAAATAAAATAAAATAGAATAGCAAATAAAGGAAATGAATAGAAATGTATTTATTTTTTTCTATTCTATTCCTTTATTTTCTATTCTATTTTATTCTCTTTGGAAATTGGAAAATGATTCGAATTGGAAAACTATTGGAAAACTATTTATCATTTATTGATCATTTATTTATTTATCATTTATTTATTTATCATTTTAAAAAATGCTTTTTAAAAAAAAAAACAAAAACAAAATTAAAAATAAAATACTGTATTTTATTACATTTTTTTTCATCCTTGTTTCCATCTGATTTCCTGCAGCCTTTTTGCAGCCACTTCCTGTCATTGCTCAGGATCGGCTTCCTGATGGGGATAATGGTGGAATGTGCCTGTGTAAGGCGCGTTGGCACGGCCGCTTGTATTTTCCACCAGGCGCATGTGT
>CM053038.1:24197444-24247444 GCA_028564925.1 Lithobates sylvaticus
CCATGGCCCCCTGAGAGCACTCAGCCAACCCCAAGGCCCCACGGCCTGCTGCCACCCAGTCCCATCCAGCATTTCAATACATCTTGCATTCCCATCCTTTTATTGTGAGAGTATAAACTTTATTCCTGTTAGGTCATGGAAGGTTTGGTAGAATTTATAAGACCCTGGACCCCCCAAAAAACAGGTTGGTCTAGGGCACTATGGGTGGCTTTCAACGGGCTAATACCAGGTTATTGGCTTGTATTTAAAGACTGGTGTATTATTGAGCTTCAATCATTTATCGCCTTTATATCAGTCTGGAGTTCTGCTTTAATATATCTGCGGCGGTTTGCGTGTAGAGATTTTGGGCACTTTGTAGAACCAATGACTTGGGTTGGCGCTAACACTTTGTATTACTGGAAGTATATGCAAGCAGTGAGCACCCTCTAGTGGACAATGTCAATAATTACAAATAACAACGTTCTACAATTCCCTGTAGGGATTAACCGATTCATTACTAGCGACCGATTGACCCTTATGGAGTGATTTTTACATTCCAGCTATGGACTTGATCATTTGGCAATAATTTGTCGTTTTTTTTTTCCTTTAGAAGTCATTGGAGAAAAAAAAAGGGGGGGGGGGGGAATGGGGCTTTTATTTGGCAATATCCTTATAAGTAACTTGGAATCGTGCGAAAAGCAAACGTGGTGGAACTCAAAATTTCCTCTTTTAAATTTATATTTAAATAATGTCATTCTCATCCCTTAGCTCCTGTAAGCAGCTTGCCAGATGTCTGCACAGAGTTTGAGTTCACAACGCAGGCATCCCCCGGTGTATATCCATGGACAGCCATTGATATCTATGGGAGACAGATATGGACAGCCATTGATCTCTATGGGAGGCAGATATGTACAGCCATTGATTTCTATGGGAGACCGATATGTACAGCCATTAATTTCTATGGGAGACAGATATGTACAGCCATTGATTTCTATGGGAGACAGATATGTACAGCCATTGATTTCTATGGGAGACAGATATGTACAGCCATTGATTTCTATGGGAGACAGATATGGACGGCCATTGATATCTATGGGAGGCAGATATGTACAGCCATTGATTTATATGGGGGACAGAGATGTACAGACAATAATTTCTATGGGAGACCGATATGTACAGCCATTCATTTCTATGGGAGACAGATATGTACAGCCATTGATTTCTATGGGAGACAGATATGTACAGCCATTGATTTCTATGGGAGACAGATATGGACGTCCATTGATATCTATGGGAGGCAGATATGTACAGCCATTGATTTATATGGGGGACAGAGATGTACAGACATTAATATCTATGGGAGACAGATATGTACAGCCATTGATTTATATGGGGGACAGAGATGTACAGACATTAATATCTATGGGAGACAGATATGTACAGCCATTGATGTCTATGGGAGGCAGATATGTACAGCCATTGATTTCTATGGGAGGCAGATATGTACAGCCATTGATTTCCATGGGAGGCAGATATGTACAGCCATTGATATCTATGGGAGGCAGATATGTACAGACATTGATATCTATGGGAGACAGATATGTACAGCCATTGATTTATATGGGGGACAGAGATGTACAGACATTAATATCTATGGGAGACAGATATTTACAGCCATTGATGTCTATGGGAGGCAGATATGTACAGCCATTGATTTCTATGGGAGGCAGATATGTACAGCCATTGATATCTATGGGAGACAGATATGTACAGCCATTGATATCTATGGGAGACAGATATGTACAGCCATTGATATCTATGGGAGACAGATATGGACAGCCATTGATATCTATGGGAGGCAGATATGTACAGCCATTAATTTCTATGGGAGACAGATATGTACAGCCATTAATTTCTATGGGAGACAGATATGTACAGCCATTGATTTCTATGGGAGGCAGATATGTACAGACATTGATTTCTATGGGAGACAGATATGTACAGCCATTAATTTCTATGGGAGACAGATATGTACAGCCATTGATTTCTATGGGAGACAGATATGTACAGCCATTGATATCTATGGGAGACAGATATGTACAGCCATTGATTTCTATGGGAGACAGATATGTACAGCCATTGATTTCTATGGGAGACAGATATGGACGGCCATTGATATCTATGGGAGGCAGATATGTACAGCCATTGATTTATATGGGGGACAGAGATGTACAGACAATAATTTCTATGGGAGACCGATATGTACAGCCATTCATTTCTATGGGAGACAGATATGTACAGCCATTGATTTCTATGGGAGACAGATATGTACAGCCATTGATTTCTATGGGAGACAGATATGTACAGCCATTGATTTCTATGGGAGACAGATATGGACGGCCATTGATATCTATGGGAGGCAGATATGTACAGCCATTGATTTATATGGGGGACAGAGATGTACAGACATTAATATCTATGGGAGACAGATATGTACAGCCATTGATTTATATGGGGGACAGAGATGTACAGACATTAATATCTATGGGAGACAGATATGTACAGCCATTGATGTCTATGGGAGGCAGATATGTACAGCCATTGATTTCTATGGGAGGCAGATATGTACAGCCATTGATTTCCATGGGAGGCAGATATGTACAGCCATTGATATCTATGGGAGGCAGATATGTACAGACATTGATATCTATGGGAGACAGATATGTACAGCCATTGATTTATATGGGCGACAGAGATGTACAGACATTAATATCTATGGGAGACAGATATTTACAGCCATTGATGTCTATGGGAGGCAGATATGTACAGCCATTGATTTCTATGGGAGGCAGATATGTACAGCCATTGATATCTATGGGAGACAGATATGTACAGCCATTGATATCTATGGGAGACAGATATGTACAGCCATTGATATCTATGGGAGACAGATATGGACAGCCATTGATATCTATGGGAGGCAGATATGTACAGCCATTAATTTCTATGGGAGACAGATATGTACAGCCATTAATTTCTATGGGAGACAGATATGTACAGCCATTGATTTCTATGGGAGGCAGATATGTACAGACATTGATTTCTATGGGAGGCAGATATGTACAGCCATTAATTTCTATGGGAGACAGATATGTACAGCCATTGATATCTATGGGAGACAGATATGTACAGCCATTGATTTCTATGGGAGGCAGATATGTACAAACATTGATTTCTATGGGAGGCAGATATGTACAGCCATTAATTTCTATGGGAGACAGATATGTACAGCCATTGATTTCTATGGGAGACAGATATGTACAGCCATTCATTTCTATGGGAGGCAGATATGTACAAACATTGATTTCTATGGGAGGCAGATATGTACAGCCATTGATTTCCATGGGAGGCAGATATGTACAGCCATTGATGTCTATGGGAGGCAGATATGTACAGCCATTCATTTCTATGGGAGGCAGATATGTACGGCCATTAATTTCTATGGGAGGCAGATATGTACGGCCATTAATTTCTATGGGAGGCAGATATGTACAGACATTGATTTCTATGGGAGACAGATATGTACAGCCATTGATTTCTATGGGAGACAGATATGTACAGCCATTGATTTCTATGGGAGACAGATATGTACAGCCATTGATTTCTATGGGAGACGGATATGTACAGCCATTGATATCTATGGGAGACAGATATGTACAGCCATTGATTTCTATGGGAGACAGATATGTACAGACATTGATTTCTATGGGAGACCGATATGTACAGCCATTGATTTCTATGGGAGACAGATATGTACAGCCATTGATTTCTATAGGAGACAGATATGTACGGCCATTGATTTCTATGGGAAACAGATATGTACAGCCATTGATTTCTATGGGAGACAGATTTGTACAGCTATTGATTTCTATAGGAGACAGATATGTACAGCCATTGATTTCTATAGGAGACAGATATGTACAGTTATTGATTTCTATGAGCGGCAGCCGCGTACAGCCATTGATTTCCATGGGAGACAAATATGTGCAGCCATTGATTTCTATGGGCGGCAGCCTGCATACAGCCATTGATATCTATGGGAGACGGATATGTACAGCTATTGATTTCTATAGGAGACAGATATGTACAGCCATTGATATCTATGGGAGACAGATATGTACAGCCATTGATTTCTATAGGAGACAGATATGTACTGCCATTGATTTCCATCGGACACAGATATGTACAGACATTGATTGCTATGTGCGTTAGCCTGCGTACAGCCATTGATTTCTATGAGAAACAGATATGTACAGTTATTGATTTCTATGAGCGGCAGACGCGTACAGCCATTGATTTCCATGGGAGACAAATATGTGCAGCCATTGATTTCTATGGGTGGCAGCCTGCATACAGCCATTGATTTCTATGGGTGGCAGCCTGCATACAGCCATTGATTTCTATGGGTGGCAGCCTGCGTACAGCCATTGATTTCTATGGGAGACAGATCTGTACAGCCATTGATTTCTATGGGAGACGGATATGTACAGCCATTGATTTTTTTTATATTTTTTGGGCGGCGGATATGTACAGCCATTGATTTCTACTGGCGGCAGCCAGTAAAGCCATTGATCTCTATGGGCGGGTGCTACGTACAGCTATTGATTTCTATGGGTGGCAGCCCCATGCGCAGTTATTGGTTTATAGGGTAGCACTAAAATTAAAAATGATGAAAATCAAAAAAAAAATTTCACAAATTTTTGATTTTCATCATTTTTAATTTTAGCGCTGCCCTTTTTAGTTTATTGTATGTATTCTTTGTGTATTTCATAGTTTGGCAGCTGCTTTTATTTTATTTTTTCACTTATGCACTATAGTGCAGTATTTTTTCCATTACTTGAATTGGTTTATAGGGGCAACAGCCACTGATCTTTACAAGCGTCTCTATGCAGAACATGTTGCTCCCTGGTGGGTTAATACGCCCAAATTTTCCATTATACGACTCCAGGCGACAATGTGCATGGGCCCGTAAAGCGGGCAGACCCTCCTACTTAGCCTTCACCTTCATCAGGTGCAACAGCACAGCTTGTCTTAGTACCTACAGAACAGAAGCAGGCAAAAATCTCCACTATGGCGAAAAAACGTTTAGATCTGACCCAGAGGGCATTTTTTTTATTCCTTAAACAAAACCGGACTCTCACCCGGAGTAACGCTGCAATTTGTACATCATTAGCCGGGAGAAAGCGAGAAAGGGGGGGGGGGGGGAATTCCGCCACCACCTCTGCAGTCTTTTTCTTGGTAAGCCCTTGATGTGACGGGTTTGATATCTCTTTCAGATAATTCTCTCCCGGCTGGGCCTGCAGCAATTTTCTCGCTGATCCCGTGGCCCTGGAGAGCCGTCGTTATTACAGGTTACGGCGCGGCGTGCAGAAGATTGGTCTTCACCTGTAATTTGCTCTTAATGTCCCTCTAGTGGCGCCATTAGTCGGCTCCCTCCGGGGGGGACATCTCTGCGTGACTCCGTGCCCCGCTTCGCGAAGCGCTGGAACTACAGAAGCGTGAAAAACACACAGCAAATAAAAGGAGGCCGAGAAACCGAACACGGAGAGGCGGCTCGAGCACGGAAACCCGTTAGAATGCCGATCTAAGGGAAACGCACACTCTGACGCATTGTTATAGGAGAAGTCAGACGCTCTACAAAATAATGGGTTCCGTTATTCTCTATGGAGCTGGACATGTGCTCTAGATCAGTGGTCCTCAACCTCAGTCCCCCCCCCCCCCCCCTAACGGGCCAGGTTTTCAGGTTTTACTTTGCACAGCTGCTTTATATCAATATCAATGACATGGTATTGATGAGAACTATTTTATCTAAGGGAAGTTCCCAAAACATGGCCCGTTGGGGGTACTTGAGGACTGAGGTTGAGAATCACTGCTCTAGATCGGGGGTCTCCAAACTATGGCCCTCCAGTTGTTCAGGAACTACAATTCCCATCATGCCTAGTAGGGACGTTGCTAGGTCTACAAAAGATCTGGGGGCTAGAGCCCATAGCAGCGTAGTAAAGAAAGTCATATACGCTTGGGCAGGCATACACATGTATATAATATATATATGTGTGTATATATATATATATATATATCCCCAGAGAGCCCCCCCTTACATCAGGAGCCCCCCTTACATCAGTGTCCCCAGAGAGCCTCCCCCTTACATCAGGGTCCCCAGAGAGCCTCCCCCTTACATCAGGGTCCCCAGAGAGCCCCCCCCTTACATCAGGGTCCCCAGAGAGCCCCCCACTTACATCAGGATCCCCAGAGAGCCCCCCACTTACATCAGGGTCCCCAGAGATCCTCCCTCTTACATCAGGGTCCCCAGAGATCCTCCCTCTTACATCGGGGTCCTCAGAGAGCCTCCCTTACATTGGGGTCCCCAGAGAGCCTCCCCCTTACATAAGGGGCCCCATAGAGCCCCCCCTTACTTCAGGGTTCCCATAGAGCCCCCCTTACATCAGGGTCCCCAGAGAGCCCCCCCTTACATCAGGGTCCCCAGAGAGCCCCCCTTACATCAGGGTCCCCAGAGAGCCCCCCTTACATCAGGGTCCCCAGAGAGCCCCCCTTACATCAGGGTCCCCAGAGAGCCTCCCCCTTACATTAGGGTCCCCAGAGAGCCCCCCTTACATCAGGGTCCCCAGAGAGCCTCCCCCTTACATTAGGGTCCCCAGAGAGCCCCACCTTACATCAGGGTCCCCAGAGAGCCCCCCCTTACATCGGGGGGTTCCCAGAGAGCCTCCCTTACATCGGGGTCCCCAGAGAGCCTCCCCCTTACATCAGGGTCCCCAGAGAGCCTCCCCCTTACATCAGGGTCCCCAGAGAGCCTCCCCCCTTACATCAGGGTCCCCAGAGAGCCTCCCCCTTACATCAGGGTCCCCAGAGAGCCCCCCACTTACATCGGGGGTCCCCAGAGAGCCCCCCTTACATCGGGGGTTCCCAGAGAGCCTCCCACTTACATCTGGGTCCCCAGAGAGCCTCCCTTACATCGGGATCCCCAGAGAGCCTCCCTTACATCGGGGTCCCCAGAGAGCCTCCCCTTTACATAAGGGGCCCCATAGAGCCTCCCCCTTACATCAGGGTCCCCAGAGAGCCTCCCCCTTACATCAGGGTCCCCAGAGAGCCCCCCACTTACATCAGGGTCCCCAGAGAGCCTCCCCTTTACATCAGGGTCCCCAGAGAGCCCCCCTTACATCAGGGTCCCCAGAGAGCCCCCCACTTACATCAGGGTCCCCAGAGAGCCTCCCCCTTACATCAGGGTCCCCAGAGAACCTCCCCTTTACATCAGGGTCCCCAGAGAGCCTCCCCCTAAATCAGGGTCCCCAGAGAGCCTCCCCCTAAATCAGGGTCCCCAAAGAGCCCCACACACATAGGGGGTTCCCAGAGAGCCTCCCCCTTACATCTGGGTCCCCAGAGAGCCTTCCTTACATCGGGGTCCCCAGAGAGCCTCCCCCTTACATAAGGGGCCCCATAGAGCCCCCCCTTACATCAGGGTCCCCAGAGAGCCCCCCCCTTACATCAGGGTCCCCAGAGAGCCTCCCCCTAAATCAGGGTCCCCAGAGAGCCCCCTACTTACATCAGGGTCCCCAGAGAGCCTCCCTTCCCCTTGTTCCCCTTGGGGACCCCTGCAGAGACTCGGGGCTATGGACCCCAAAAGCCACCCCCTTAGGATGCCACTGATTCCTAGTCATGTCTGTGAATGTCAGAGTTTTGCAATGCATCATGGGACGCGTAGTTCTGCAACAGCTGGAGGGCCGTAGTTTGGAGATCCTTGCTCTAGATCAGTGATGGTGAACCTTGGCACCCCAGATGTTTTGGAACTCCATTTTCCATGATGCTCATGCACTCTGCAGTGTAGCTGAGCATCATGGGAAATGTAGTTCCAAAACATCTGGGGTGCCAAGGTTCGCCATCACTGCTCTAGATCATCATCCAGAGCTCCAGCTGCCCCTTCAGTCTTGCACAGTTGTTAAGGTTCCTCTCCTGGACTGAAACGGCTTACTCTGATTTCACCGCACACTGTGAGCTTCTCACAACGTGCATTAGAAGCTGCAGCAAGTCACATAGAGCCCTCGCCGCATTTCCTGGCTGGTAGGACGTCCAGCATTATCCTTCCCAACCTTGACTGTCCCTGGCCCCACCCCTTTTTATTACATAGATTTCAGTCCTTTCAGTCATGGCGGACCTGCATCACACACAGGTGTTACCTAGGGCATACCTCCCAACTGTCCCGGATTTCGAGGGACTGTCCCTCATTCCTCCTCATTTGTCCCTCATTTTGGTCTGATCTCTATAGATGTCTATAAAATGCACTTTTTATCTATCAAAAAGTGTTTTTCAGCGCTAAACCTTTCATCCGATTTCTAAATTGCTGCATTTGTAAATTCCAAAAGCCAATATAAAGGAATAGTAGTGGTAAAAAAAAAAAAAAAAAGCACTTGTGGGTTTAACCAATCTTGTTTTTTTTGTACACTTCTCCTTTAAGGGGGTGTGGCAAGGGGTGTGTCCTATGCCTGCATACGTTTGCTGATAGGTGTCCCTCATTCCCATTTCAAAAAGTTGGGAGGTGTGACCTCCTCGGGTCGTCCTCTAGCTGCTTGCATCAGGGCTGAGGGCTCTTGAGGGGATTAGTGAGGCAGGGGGGGCTGTGATGGGAAGCTAAGTGGAAGAGGAAAGTATTCACAGCGCTTCACTTTTTCCACATTTGTTATGTTACAGCCTTATTCCAAAAACTGATTAAATTCATTATTTTTCTCAAAATTCTACGATACCCCATAATGACAACCTGAAAGAAGTTTGTTAGAAATGTATTAAAAATAAAAAATGAAAAAAATTCACAGCCACCGCCCAGCCAAACTGAGCGATCAAGGATGAGGGACCTTGGTCAGGGAGGTGACCAAGAACCCGATGGTCACTCTGACAGAGCTCCAACGTTTCTCTGTGGAGAGAGGAGAACCTTCCAGAAGAACAACCATCTTTTCAGGACTCCACCAATCCGGTCTCTATGGTAGAGTGGTCAGACGGAAGCCACTCCTCAATAAAAGCCACATGACCGCCCACCTGGAGTTTGCCAAAAGGCACCTGAAGGACTCTCAGACCATGAAAAACAAAATTCTCTGGTTTGATGAAACAAAGATCAAACTCTTTGGCCTGAATGGCAAGCGCCATGTCTGGAGGAAACCAGGCATCGCTCATCAGCTGACCAATATCATCCCTACAGTGAAGCATGGTGGTGGCAGCATCATGCTGTGGGGATGTTTTTTAGCGGCAGGAACTGGGAGACTAGTCAGGATGGAGGGAAAGATGAATGCAGCAATGTACAGAGACATCCTTGATGAAAACCAGCCCCAGAGCCCTCTGGACCTCAGACTGGGGCGAAGGTTCATCTTCCAACAGGACAACGACCCTAAGCACACAGCCAAGATAACAAAGGAGAGGCTACGGGACAACTCTGTGAATGTCCTTGAGTGGCCCAGCCAGACCCAGACTTGAACCCGATTGAACATCTCTGGAGAGATCTGAAAATGGCTGTGCACCAACGCTCCCCATCCAACCTGATGGAGCTTGAGAGGTCCTGCAAAGAAGAATGGGAGAAACTGCCCAAAAATAGGAGTGCCAAGCTTGTAGCATCATACCCAACAAGACTTGAGGCTGTAATTGGTCACCAAAGTATTGAGCAAAGGCTGTGATACTTGTGTACATGGGAGGAGTCTGTGATACTTGTGTACATGGGAGGAGTCTGTGATACTTGTGTACATGGGAGGAGTCTGTGATACTTGTGTACATGGGAGGAGTCTGTGATACTTGTGTACATGGGAGGAGTCTGTGATACTTGTGTACATGGGAGGAGTCTGTGATACTTGTGTACATGGGAGGAGTCTGTGATACTTGTGTACATGGGAGGAGTCTGTGATACTTGTGTACATGGGAGGAGTCTGTGATACTTGTGTACATGGGAGGAGTCTGTGATACTTGTGTACATGGGAGGAGTCTGTGATACTTGTGTACATGGGAGGAGTCTGTGATACTTGTGTACATGGGAGGAGTCTGTGATACTTGTGTACATGGGAGGAGTCTGTGATACTTGTGTACATGGGAGGAGTCTGTGATACTTGTGTACATGGGAGGAGTCTGTGATACTTGTGTACATGGGAGGAGTCTGTGATACTTGTGTACATGGGAGGAGCCTGTGATACTTTTGTACATGGGAGGAGCCTGTGATACTTATGTACATGGGAGGAGCCTGTGATACTTATGTACATGGGATTTATTTTCGTTTTGAATTTTTTATAAATTTGCAAAAATTTCAAACAAACTTTTTTCACGTTGTCATTATGGGGAAATTGTAGAATTTTGAGGAAAATAATGAATTGAATCCATTTTGGAATAAGGCTGTAACATAACAAAATGTGGAAAAGGTGAAGCTCTGTGAATACTTCCAGGTGCCCGGTCGGCCCCTCCCGCCAGCCATTATCTGCTTACATTGCATAGAGAAGCACAGACACCCAGCGATTGTTAGTGGGTCTATAATAAGGTGCATAATGCGTCTTTTTTTTTTATTATTATTTTTAAGCACTTCAATACCGGACACTTGCACCCCCTTCCTGCCCAGGCCAATTTTTAGCTTTCAGCACTGTCGCACTTTGAATGACAATTGCGCGGTCATGCTACGCTGTACCCAAACAACATTTTTAGCATTTTGTTCCCACAGATAGAGCTTTCTTTTGGTGGTATTTGATCACTGCTGGGGTTTTAATTTTTTGCGCAACAAATAAAAAAAATAAAAAATTTTGGAAAAAAAAAAAGTTTTTCTTTGTTTCGGTTATAAAATTTTGTAAATAAGTACATTTCCTCCACTGATCAGGCTGCACTGAGGGGCACTGATAGGCGGCACTGGTATGCAGCATGGATGGGCACTAAGAGGCTGCACTGGTGGGTACTTATGGGTGGCACTGATAGATGGGCACGGATGGCACTGCTGGGCATCACTGATGAGACATCTGGCAGGCAGTAGTGGGCACTGACTGGCACCATTTGTGGGCACTGTGTGATATCCCCGGTGGCTATGGGGGGGCATACCTGGTCATCCATGTGTGATGGGCATCCCTAGTGGTCCAGTATGGGCATCCGCGGGGCTGGGCTGCACTGATAAACAATCAGTGCAGACCCCCCTGTCAGGAAAGCCGCCGATCGGCTCTCCTCTACTCGCGTCTGTCAGACATGAGTGAGAAAAAGGAGATAAACGGCTCTTCCTGTTTACACTGTGATCAGCCGTGATTGGACACAGCTGATCACATGGTAAAGAGTCTCTGTCTGAGGCTCTTTACCGAGATCAGTGTAGCGGTGTGTCAGACTGAAACGCCGCACCACCGATCGCCTAGCTGCGCGCCAGTGGTTATCCTCCTGGATGTCATATGATGCCCAGTCAGGATAACTGAACCACCGCCCCGGGCGTCATTTTGTTATAGCCTGGGCAGGAAGTGGTTAACACACTGAACAGAGCAATACAGTGTTACCATAGTAATATTGTACCACTCTTGGGGAGTGATCAGGATTTTTTTTAACACATTACTATTGCTTATACCAGTAAATTTCACGGTTATAAGCAATCATTTTTACTGAATGAAATTGATTCCTTCAGTGTGTATTGCTATGATTAGCAGTGATTGTCCCTGATTGTACCATGTGATCACTGTGACCAATCCCAGCTAGCAACACAAATTGATTCCTTCAGTGTGTATTGCTATGATTAGCAGTGATTGGCCCTCATTGTACCATGTGATCGCTGTGACCAATCCCAGCTAGCAACACAAATTCATTCCTTTAGTGTGTATTGCTATGATTAGCAGTGATTGTCCCTGATTGTACCATGTGATCGCTGTGACCAATCCCAGCTAGCAACACAAATTCATTCCTTCAGTGTGTATTGCTATGATTAGCAGTGATTGTCCCTGATTGTACCATGTGATCGCTGTGACCAATCCCAGCTAGCAACACAAATTCATTCCTTTAGTGTGTATTGCTATGATTAGCAGTGATTGGCCCTGATTGTACCATGTGATCGCTGTGACCAATCCCAGCTAGCAACACAAATTCATTCCTTCAGTGTGTATTGCTATGATTAGCAGTGATTGTCCCTGATTGTACCATGTGATCGCTGTGACCAATCCCAGCTAGCAACACAAATTCATTCCTTTAGTGTGTATTGCTATGATTAGCAGTGATTGTCCCTGATTGTACCATGTGATCGCTGTGACCAATCCCAGCTAGCAACACAAATTCATTCCTTCAGTGTGTATTGCTATGATTAGCAGTGATTGTCCCTGATTGTACCATGTGATCGCTGTGACCAATCCCAGCTAGCAACACAAATTCATTCCTTTAGTGTGTATTGCTATGATTAGCAGTGATTGGCCCTGATTGTACCATGTGATCGCTGTGACCAATCCCAGCTAGCAACACAAATTCATTCCTTCAGTGTGTATTGCTATGATTAGCAGTGATTGGCCCTGATTGTACCATGTGATCGCTGTGACCAATCCCAGCTAGCAACACAAATTGATTCCTTCAGTGTGTATTGCTATGATTAGCAGTGATTGGCCCTGATTGTACCATGTGATCGCTGTGACCAATCCCAGCTAGCAACACAAATTGATTCCTTCAGTGTGTATTGCTATGATTAGCAGTGATTGTCCCTGATTGTACCATGTGATCGCTGTGACCAATCCCAGCTAGCAACACAATTGTACACAATGGATGGCATGAAAGGAAGCCATCCATTGTTTAGAATTGTCAGGTGATCTGCTTGGTCACAGCGATCACATGGTACCGGCCGCAGCCCGGTACAGCGATCTGTCATCTGACAGATCGTGCTGCAGGGTGGCCCATTCCATGAGGACGTCATGTAATATCCACCTGAAAAACGACGAAGGTCCCCGGCCAGCTGTCATTTGACTTTTATGTTATGATTTGGAGATTCTGATGGATTAAAAATGCGGTAAGCAGGACTTTTTAAGGGCACTGATCAGTGGTGGACGCTCTGCTGGGGCGCCGCCCTCCCTAATCCATGTGCCCGGCCCCTAATCTCCATGCAGGGCGCTGGATGCATGGATTTCAAAGGGGTTTCGAAAGCACGTGATTAGAGCCAGAGGCTTTTAACTACTTGCGGACCACCCGCAAACGTCACTTCCACCCAATGGTTTTAAAGGGGAATTTTTTTTTTATTGCATTTAAAGCGGAGTTCCACCCAAAAGTGGAACTTCCGTTCATATGACTCCCCCCCCCCCCCCCCCGGTGCCACAATTGGCACCTTTCAAGGGGGAGTGGGGACATGTACAACCTATTCCCATTTCCGGGAGTCCGGCTGCGTCCCGTGACATGACCCCGGGACTCCCTCCTCCTCCCCATGTTGCCGGGCCAGTAGGAGAGAGGAGCCGGGTCTCGCGCATGCGCAGTAGGGTTCCCGGCATGAACCAGTAAGGCTACACTGCCCAGTTCCCTTACCTGCCATTGGGGCAGCACCCGACCGCTGATGGAAACATCGGCTACGGTGCCGACATCGCTGGACCCTGGGACAGGTAAGTGTCCGATTTATTAAAAGCCAGCAGCTGCAGTATGTGTAGCTGCCGGCTTTTAATTCTTTTTTTTTTTGGGGCGGATTGGCGCTATAAGTGTAAATATGAGATTTGCGGTCTTTTTGACCCCCAGATCTAATATTTAAGAGGACCTGTCATGCTTTTTTTTTCTATTACAAGAGATGTTTACATTCCTTTTAATAGGAATAAAAGTCGCCCAAAATTATTTATTTTAAATGGACAGTGTAAAAATAAAAAGTAAAATAAATAAGAAAAAATAAATTTAAAGCGCCCCATCCTGCCAAGCTCGCGCGCAGAAGCGAACGCATACGTAAGTCGTGCCTGCATATGAAAACGGTGTTCAAACCACACATGTGAGGTATCACCGCGATCGGTAGAGCGAGAGCAATAATTCTAGCCCAAGACCTCCTCTGTACCTCCTGAAAAATGCAACCTGTAGAATTTTTTAACCGCTTCCCGACCGCCCACTGCATATATACGTCAGCAGAATGGCACGGGCAGGCAAAACCACGTACCTGTACGTGGCCCTTTAAATGCCTGCCCGTGGGTCGCGCGAGCGCCGCCAGCGGCGCGCTCGCGACCCGGTCGGGAGCTCCGTGACCCCGGCCGCGGGACCAGCGGACCCGATCGCCGCTGGTGTCCCGCGATCGGGTTACGGAGCTGAAGAACGGGGAGAGGTCTGTGTAAACACACCTCTCCCCGCGCTTCCTACTCTGCCTGTCATTGATTGGCTGTTCCCGTCATCGGGAAAGCCGATCAATGACGTCAGACGTCAGCCCCGCCCCCTAATGTAAAAAAACACACACACGTCAGAGCCCATAACCCCTCCCCCCTCCCCCTAGTGGTTAACTCTTTCACTACAACTGTCATTTATACAGGAATCAATGCATTTAAATAGCATTGATTGCTGTATAAATGACAATGGTCCCAAAAATGTGTCAAAAATGTCCGATGTGTCCGTCATAATGTCGCAGTCGCAATAAAAATCGCTGATCGCCGCCATTACTAGTAAAAAAAAAATATTAATAAAAATGCTATAAAACTATCCCCTATTTTATAAGCGCTATAACTTTTGCGCAAACCAATCAATAATCGCTAATTGCGATTTTTTTTACCAAAAATATGTAGAAGAATACGTATCGGCCTAAACTGAGGAAAAAAAAAAAATGTTTTTCTATATATTTTTTGGGGATATTTATTATAGCAAAAAGCAAAAAATATTGAATTTTTTTCAAAATTGTCGCTCTATTTTTTTGTTTATAGCGCAAAAAATAAAAACCGCAGGGGCGATCAAATACCACCAAAAAAAAGTTCTATTTGTGGGAAAAAAAAGACGCCGATTTTGTTTTGGAGCCACGTCGCACGACCGCGCAATTGTCAGTTAACCACTTCAATACAGGGCTTTTAAACACCCTTCCTTACCAGAGCACTTTTTGCGATTCGGCACTGCGTTGCTTTAACTAACAATTGCGCGGTCGTGCGACGTTACACCCAAACAAAATTGACGTCCTTTTTTTCCCACAAATAGAGCTTTCTTTTGGTGGTATTTGATCACCTCTGCGGTTTTTATTTTTTGCGCTATAAACAAAAGAAGAGCGACAATTTTGAAAAAAAAACACAATATTTTTTACTTTTTGCTATAATAAATATCCCATTTTTTTAAAAAAAAACTATTTTTTTACTCAGTTTAGGCCGATACGTATTCTTCTACATATTTTTGGTAAAAAAAATCGCAATAAGTTATAGAGTCTACAAAATAGGGGATAGATTTATTGAATTTATTTTTATTTTTACTAGTAACGGCGGCGATCTGCGATTTTTTTTTTTCGTGACTGCGACATTGCGGCGGACACTTCGGACACTTTTGACACATTTTTGGAACCATTCACATTTACACAGCGATCGTTGCTATAAAATTGCATTGATTACTGTGTAAATGTGACTGGCAGGGAAGGGGTTAACACTAGGGGGCGCTGCAGGGGTTAATGTATTCCCTATATGTGTGATTCTAACTGTGGGGGGAGGGGACTCAAGGGGAGGAGACCGATCATGTGTTCCTCCGTACTGGGATCACATGATCGGTCTCCTCTCCGCTGACAGGACGTGGAGCTGTGTGTTTACACACACAGCTCCACGGTCCCGCACGGTCCCGTTGTTTTAACGGGCAATCGCGGGTGCCCGGCGGACATCGCGGCCGCCGGGCACTCGCACCGGGTCCCGAGCGATGCCGCGGGCGCACGCGCGCGCCGCCGGCGGCCGGGAATGCGAGGACGTCATATGACGCCCACCCAGGATGGGAGATCCACCTTGTGGGCGTCATATGACTATGAGGCAGTATTGAAGTGGTTAAAGCGACGCAGTGCCGAATCGCAAAAAGGGGCCTGGTCCTTTGGCTGCCAATTGGTCCGGGGCTGAAGTGGTTAAACGTCGCCTATGGAGATTTTTAAGGGTCAAAGTTTGTCGCCCTTCCACGAGCGGGCGCAATTTTGAAGCGTGACATGTTCGGTATCAATTTACTCGGCGTAACATTATCTTTCACAATATAAAAAAAAAAACTGGGCTAGCTTTACTGTTTTCTTATTTTTTTATTTAAAAAAGTGTATTTTTTCCCCAAAAAATTGAATTTGTAAGACCGTTGCGCAAATACGGTGTGACAAAGTATTGCAACGACCGCCATTTTATTCTCTAGGGTGTCTGGTTTGTTTGCCATGCCTGTGTGAAGAGCTAGGTCTGGTGTGTATCCAGGGGGGGGGGGGGGGGGGGAAACGCAATGCAAAACGTGGCATAGACGCAGCAAAAAATGCATATGCGTTTTTGCAACAGAGCAATCTGAAAGTAGGCATCATTATCTTCTTTCACTTTTATACCTTAATGTATGTGTTGGGATGTGCTTCCATTTTGAATTTATTTTATTTCGTTATCATGCATTTCGGGTTTCTTGAAATTCGTTACTATTGTGATTCAGAAATTTGGATACATCCGAAATTTCGATTTGAACCGCACATGTCTAGAGGGGAGACGGTGCCAAGGGGTGACAAAAGATATGCAGATTAAAGTTCTACTTTAAAGTTGACCTGATGTGCCACCATGCACAGCAACAGTATAATGTTTCCAAAATGTTCCACCTTTTATCATTTTTAAATGCCTGGAGCTGCAGTGAAGTGACTTGGCCTGCATTAAAAGGATGTTATCAGTCTGCTGCAGGGAGGAGGAGGCATTTCTGCAGTCTCTGCTCCCTCCCCAGTCATCATTCAGACTATACACTTTGTAGCAAGGTGAGAGACTGCAGCAGAGGCTGATCCATGTCATCTCCGAATCCTTATCCCAGTCCAGGGGCGGACTGACCATTTGGCCACTCGGGCACTGCCCGAGGGCCCCGGGCCACTAGGGGGCCCCCATCAGGGTTGTCAGCCTCAGTAAAACCAGACAATATGTAAAAAATTGTGTTTTTTTTTTTTTTTTTTACATCTGTCTCTGAAATGTCCCTTTTGGTCTAAAAATCCAGAGATTATAGCTGCCCCACCTCTCCAGTACCTTCTCAGCCAATAGAAACATGTCTGTGTATACTGTGTGTACATGTATGTGTATACTGTGTGGCCCCAAAATCTCAGATTGCCTGGGGCCCCATAATCTCTGATTGCCTGGGGGCCCCATGAGTTGTCAGTCCTCCCCTGTCCCAGTCTAGGAAGTAGATGGTGACCCTGGCTGATGGCTGATTAACTGTCACAGTGGTCACACGATTGAGAGCCGGACTTGCCAGCTCTGAATCATTGCTAGAGACTGGGAGCTGTATTTGAAACCTTGGCTGCCCATTATATTTAGCCCAAACAATGAAAATAGTACCATCCAAATGCCCCCCCCTAAACCTGTGTCAGTTGGATCAGCATGAGGGTAGACCAGTGCAGGATGGACAGGATTGGCTTGTAGACTTCAGCAAAATGGCATCCTTCTGCGCACAGAGGCTGGCTCCTTGTTGCATGAATATAAATGAGACAGGGAAAAGATGGCTTCAGCTCCTGTTCTCCACCAGTAAAGAACTCCCTAGACGCGTTTCGTCCTTTTCGGGGCTTAATCATAAAGGCCTCTTGGCGGCCCACTATTGCATATGTGCAGCATGTGGGCACCATCTTTGATGGCATACATATGTGTAACGTGGGCGGCAAAAGGGTTGAAGGTACCCAATGCAAAAAAAAAACCTGAAAAATACATTTTTAATCAAAAAAACGCAAATTTAAAAGAAAAGCATTGAGATTGACAGCTGTCTGTTTTGTGTTTTTCCTTTTTATGAAGTGAGTGCCCACTTGTAGGTGACGCAGGTTAACCTAGGGCAGTGATGGCAAACCCTTTTGAGCCTGAGTGCCCAAACTGAAATAAATACATTGGTTTTGTGTTGAAAAGTGCCAACACAGCAATTTGCGCGTGAGAGAGAGAGAGAGAGAGAGGTGGGGGGCGGAGAGAGGGGGGGGCAGAGAGAGGGGGGGGGCAGAGATATGCCAAAAGAGAGAGAACAGAGAGAGGGAGAGGGGCTGAGAGAGAGGGAGGGGGACAGAGAGGAGAGAGAGGGGGGGGGAGAGATATGCTGAGAGAGAGGGGGTGACAGAGAGAGGGGGGGGGGACAGACAGAGAGAGAGAGAGGGGGAGAGAACAGAGAGAGGGAGGGGGGCTGAGAGAGAGAGGTGTGAGAGAGATGCTGAGATGGAGGGGGGTTGAGAGAGAGAGGTGTGAGAGAGATGCTGAGATGGAGGGGGTTAAGAGAGAGGGGGGGTGAGAGAGATGCTGAAAGAGAGAGGGGAAACAGAGAGAGGGAGGGGGGTGAGAGATAGGGGGAGGGGGTGAGAGAGGGAGGGGGGCTGAGAGAGGGGGAGGGACAGAGAGAGGGAGGGAGTGAGAGAGAGGGGCAACAGAGAGAGGGAGAGGAGCTGAGAGAGAGTGAGAGAACAGAGAGAGAGAGGAGAAACAGAGAGAGGGAGGGGGGAACAGAGAGAGAGAAGAGGGACAGAGAGAGAGGGGGCGAGAGAGATGCTGAGAGAGAGGGGGAACAGAGAGAGGGGGGGACACGCAGGGGGGGCTGAAAGAGAGGGAGGGGGGCTGAGAGGAGAGAGAGACCTCTAGCTCTGTCCTGGACCCTCTCGTGTGCCCACAGAGATGGTTCTGCGTGCCAGCTGTGGCACGCGTGCCATAGGTTCGCCATCACTGACCTAGGGCATTGAGTTCAAGTAGCAGTTGCAAACTGGCATCAGGTTGTGGGCCCCAGGATTGCTCCACTAGGGGGTGGCAGGAACAGAGGGGTCCTGCCATTCACTGAATGATGTAACATGTACTGCAAAGATAACGGTTGTGTATGTATGGTATTGGAAAGAGTAAAGGAACTGCGGTCTGTAAACAATCTTTCATTATGTATGAAAAATTTTATCAATTTTCATTTTAAATTTGCTGATTTATGAATTAAAACTGATTTGTATAAATGTTTTTGTGTTGGGTACCTTTTAAAGTCCGATTTTATTGGCTTCTCTATGAATACACGTCCTGTAGGTGGTACCAGTTCATTAAACTAATATTTTATTTATAAAAAAAAAAATTAAAAATATGAAACCGAGGAGCTACATTCAACCTATCAGATTGAGGCAGGGCTCAGTGGTTCTGGGGGGGGTTGCCCTCTACAACAGCAGAGAGACCTTTTGCGGAGGCAACCCAGAGTTAAGGATCCACAAAAGTCTACTGAGGGCACCAGACCAAGGGTCTAGAAATGCAGAGATTTTTAATAGCAATCATAATTTCTAACAGCAAAACATAAAGCCACCAACGCATTTCGGCGGCCCAAATTCTCGCCCTTCTTCAGGGCTCAGGTGTGTTATTAGAAGTTAGGAGGGTTCAGAAATGTAATGCTTTGTTAAAATTATCCAGGATTGGTAAATTAACAATCGCTCAACAAACAATCCATTCTTTTATTGTGCCATTTCTGAGTCCCACTAACCATTTATAACACTTGAACCCTGAAAATGGGGGTGATTTTTGAGCCACAAACAGCTGTCTGTTTTTCCTTTTTATGAAATGAGTGCCCACTTGCACGTGACGCAGGTTAACCTAGGGCATTGAGTTCAAGTAGCAGTTGGTCTTCACCAGAGTCGCCCACAATGGATGATGGCTGGGAACCATAGTGACCTCCGGTTTTGCTAGCTGCAAACTGGCATCAGGTTGTGAGCCTCAGGATTGCTCCACTAGGGGGGTGGCAGGAACAGAGGGGTTATGGTGAGGAGACAATGATCGAGACTGGGAACTTGAGAACAGTCAGTTACAAGCAGAGGGTCTAGTCAAGTGGCTAGCAGAGAGTAGTTGGGTACAAGCAGGGGTCTTCGTAGGTGGCAAGCAGAGGATAGTCAGGCAGTCTGGGTAAACGAGTAGGTATTAGACAAGGCAGTAGATGGAAAAATACCCAGGTTTAAGCAGAGGTCGAGGTAGGCAGCAAGTAGAGAGTAATCAGGATGAGCAACGAGTGAGCAGTAGAGAGTAGTTAGGTTCAAGTAGGAGTCAAGGTAGGCAGCAAGTAGAGGGTAGTCTGGTAGTCCAGGTCAGCAACAAGTAGGCAGTAAACAAGAGAGCAGTCAGTCTCAAGCAGGAGTCCAGGTAGGTGGCAAGAAGAGGGTATTCAGACAGTCTGGGTCAGAAATGAGAGAGCAGGAGACGAAAGTAGTCAGGTTCAAGCGGGAGTCAAGGCAGGTGAAGGGTAGTCGGGCAGTCCAGGTCAACAACTAATGGGCAGTTAAAAAGGCAGTAAACAGAGTAGTCAGGCTTAAGCAGGGATCAAGGTAGGTGGCAGGCAGAGGGCAGTCCCAGACAACAACGAGTGGGCAGGAGAAGAGAGAATAGTCAGGTTCAAGGCAGGCGGAAAGTAGAGGTTAGTCGTGCAGTCCAGGTCCGCAATGAGTAGGCCAAAGACAAGGAAGTAGATGAAAGAGCAGCAAGGTTCAGGCAGGGGACGAGGTAAGTGGCAAGTAGAGGGTAGTCTAGCAGTCCAGGTCAGCAACGAGAAAGATAGATAGGAGAGTATTCAGGTTCAAGCGGGGATTGAGGTAGGTAGCAAGCAGAGGGTAGTCAGGCAGTCCAGGTTGGCAAGGAGTAGGCAGTAGTAGACAAGGCTGTAAACAAGAGCGTAATCGGGTTCAAGCAGGAGACGAGAGAGTAGTCAGGTTCAAGTAGGGATTGAGATAGGCAGCAAGTAGAGGGTAGGCAGTAGACGGGACAGTAGTCAGGTTTATCCAGGACCTACGCTTTGACACCAGTAGACCCTAGACCCCATTGGATACACTGTCAAAGCCCGGATAAAGGGATCGTTGGCCCTCAAAAACATGTTTGCTGCCTTTTGCTTTTCTGCTGTTACTTGTGGCAATAATAAAAGACTTTGGACTCTCAAGACAATCATTTGGTGCTCCTCAATTACATGTGGACTTCTCATTTTTGGTTTATGGCTTTTTATGGAAAGCTACCAAAATCAAGTCAGTAGGCTCAACCAACGACTCTCTTCTATGGGTTAAAGATCTGTGTCCAGCATCTGGCTTCCACCTTTCCTGGATCTTAGGGCTCCTTCACATGGACAGCCATGGGAGATAAAAAATAGAAGGTTGAGCCATTTTACCCACCCCCGCCCCAACAGCCCAACTAAGGAGGGGCATGTAGTCCCTCATGGCTGTACAAATGCAGAGGTGGCAATAAGACCACATATCACATTTGGCCTACAACAGGTGGCGAAGAGAAGACAAATCACCTGCTCCCTGCCTGCCAAGCACCCTGTAAAATGCAATCCACCACAAGTCGCTATTCAGATGGATCTGCAAGAGCTGCCATACCTCAGAATGAGCACTTAAAGGAGACACCCAGTATACACATCCATCCATCTTCTGTGCCCCAGGTGCCCATCATATATCGGCAGCCTGAAGCTCAGACCACTTAGTTGTGCCAACACACTCACCATTTCCTTCACTGCATCCATTTTCAGGACTTTTTGTTGTGCTCTGGCTCATGTTTCAGTGGGTGATCTGTACAGAACAAAAAAGGTGCAAATGCCCGTCGTGCCATTGACAGTGCAGCCCACAGCAGCTTTAGAAGAGTAATGTGTGAATATAGAATAATCCCAGATAATGTAAAAACCCATCACGACCCCAAAGGTGGGGCGAAATGTATCGGTGAGGTGGCTTAAGAGGAGCTTGGGGCTTAGGAGGAGCTTGGGGCCGAGGCCATTGTGGCAATGCACCTGTTCTATGTGAGGTGCAGTGCCATTTATTGTGAATGGCACCCCAAACCAATGTATCGAAGAGCACAACGCACTGCAACACACCACAATGCACAAATTGTCTTTAGATACACCCAAGACCGCAGAGGGTTTCTGCTATACCCTATATCGGTGATGGCGAACCTTTTTGACCCCGAGTGCCCAAACTGAAATAAATACATTGGTTTTGTGTTGCAAAGTACCAACGCGGCAATTTGCGAGAGAGGGGGGCTGAGCGAAAGAGAGGGGTTGTGTGAGAGAGAGAGGGGGGTTGTGAGAGAGAGGGGGGTTGGTGAGAGAGAGGGGGGTTGTGAGAGAGAGGGGGAGAAAGAGAGGACAGCGAGTGTGAGGGTTGTGAGAGAGATGCTGAGAGGGAGGGGGGCTAAGAGAGAGATGGGCAGAGAGAGAGGGGTGTGAGAGATATGCTGAAAGAGAGAGGGAACAGAGAGAGAGAGAGAGGGAACAGAGAGAGGGGGGCTGAGAAAGAGGGAGGGGGGACAGAGAGAGAGAGGGAAGTGAGAGATATGTTGAGAGAGAGGGGGAACAGAGAGAGGGAGGGGGGACAAAGAGAGAGGGAGAGGGGACAGAGAGAGAGAGGGAGAGGGGACAGAGAGTGAGAGAAAGAGAGAGGGAGGGATGTGAGAGATATTCTGAGAGAGGGAGGGGGGCTGAGAGAGAGGGAGGGGGGCTGAGAGAGAGGGAGAGGGGCTGAGAGAGAGAGGGAGAGAGGGACAAAGAGAGAGGGAGAGGGGACAAAGGGAGAGGGGCTGAGAGAGAGGGGAGGGGACAAAGAGAGAGGGAGAGGGGACAAAGAGAGAGGGAGAGGGGACAAAGAGAGAGGGAGGGGGACAGAGAGAGAGGGGTGTGAGAGAGATGCTGAGAGAGAGAGGGGTAACAGAGAGAGGGAGAGGGGCTGAGAGAGAAGGGTGTGAGAGAAATGCTGAGAGAGAGGGGAGCTGAGAGAGAGGAGGAACAGAGAGAGGGAGGGGGGACAGAGAGAGGAAGGTGTGTGAGAGAGAGGGGAACAGAAAAAGAGAAGGGGGACAGAGAGAGAGAAGAGGGACAGAGAGAGAGAGGGTGCGAGAGAGATGCTGAGAGAGGGGTGAGCTGAGAGAGAGGGGAAACAGAGAGAGGTTGACACAAAAGAGGGGAGGACGGAAAAAGAGGGAGGGGGGCTGAGAGGAGAGAGAGACCTCTAGCTCTGTCCTGGACCCTCTCGTGTGCCCACAGAGGTGGCTCTGCGTGCCAGCTGTGGCACGTGTGCCATAGGTTCGCCATCACTGCCCTATATCATTAGAGTTCTCTGCAATGAACAGTTCCTTATCTGCATTTCAAGACTCCATTTTTAGGTTTGACCGGAGTGGGAGTGTAATATTTTATCGAGCATAAACTTGAAGTGTCCCCCCCCCTGATTTCACTGATGATAGAAGAACGGGGCACACCAACAGCTCCTAGTATGTAAGAAATGGAGAAGGGCCTCAGCCCCGGCTCCTCCTGATCCTCCCCCTCCTTGACTGTAAGCCATGACACCAGGAAATTGGCCATTTCAGAAATGTTCTGGAAGGAGAGACAAGCATCACCCAAACAGGTCAACACAAAAAGAAAACAACGCCATTTCAAGGACATGTAATTTTTGTTTTAGTTTTTTTTTTTTAATAGTAAACCTTTTTGTCTGCTTTTTTTATACAACAAATATAGTGAGAGTTTTCAAACAAAACTCATTTTTACGTGTACTTTTTTTTTTTTTTTTAAGTTTAGAATATACAATAATGCATCACCATACAGCACAACAAAAAGTAGATTAAATCAACTCAAAAAGGAAAAAAATAAAAAATGAAAAGGCGCCTCAATGGCATTCTGACGTCAGGAAAGTTAAAAGGAAAGAAAGGATGAGAAGCAGGGGAATAGTGGGGATAGAGGAAAGGTAAATCTGCTTTGGGAGCCTTGAAATTATCAAAAAAAATTTAAATAAATTGAAAGTGACCAAGGTCCATGTCTTCAAAATGAACAAGTGTAATGTTCCTTCTACCCTTACTTGAAGAACCCAAGAACTTTGACCTATGTTCAGTATATTTCTGGTACATAGTCTTCTCTTTCGACCTATTTCATGTTGTTAGATTACGATATGCTGGAGGGGTCTGGTTTACGAAGCATAGAATCAGGAGGCTGTAGTACTGGTTTGTTCGGCCATAAAATGTACGTCTTCTGAAATGTTGGGTTGGGTAAGGTTGGTGTGCGGATATAGTATTGCCTACTGTAGCTTCATAAATTTGTATCCACACATTTCAAAGGACATCGGGCCATCTTCAGTAATATAAGGAACAACCTCGTGTATACAGCCAACCGTAGATGCTACTGCTCGATGTCAGGGAGGTGTAGCAGTTGGGCACCTTTCTGATTGCTATTGGTTCGCCCTTGCTGGAGGTTATTCCCTCCTCATTCCGGTTCCTTTCCCTTCCTTGACATAAGCTTGTATGCTTTGCAAAGCTAAGAGTACAAGTTTATGGTGTGCTCCACAACTCTAAAGCAGCCATTCTAAAACCAGGGTTCTATGTCGCATAAAGTTACTCCAGAGGTTGCTAAGGGTTCCATTGCTTTCTCAAACTCTTCACACTTTCCACCTTCTGAAGCCATTTAGATCTGCCATTCTCAACCAGGGTTCCATGGAACCTGTGGGTTTCTAATGCCGCGTACACACGGTCGGAATTTCCGATGGAAACAGTCCGATGGGAGCTTTTCATCGGATTTTCCGACCGTGTGTATGCCCATCGGTCTTTTTCTGTCGGAATTTCCGACGGACTTTTGATTGAGAACCTGTTCTTAATTTTTCCAACGGAAAACCTTTCTATCGGATTTTCCGATCGTGTGTATTCAATTCCGACACGCAAAATTCTTACGCATGCTCGGAAACAATTCGACGCATGCTCAGAAGCATTAAACTTCCCTTTTTATAGTGCAGTCAAACGTGTTGTATGCCGTGGTGTTATTGACCATCGGAATTTGGTGTGACCGTGTGTAGGCAAGACAGTTTGAGTGAAATTCCGTCGGAATTCCGACGGGAAAACCATCAGAGCTTTTTCCGACGAGAATTCCGATCGTGTGTACGCGGCATTAGGGTTCTTTTAGCTGTGGCTGATTAACCTTTTATCTGATGGTGCTTGTATAGTTCCAGGACCAACACAGCTTGCCAAAACTAGCAGCATGTCCCAGGAATCTTTGGCTATTTGTATGGTTGGCATTCTGGCCATCACTGTAAGGGTGGCCTTCCTACTGACCACCAATGTGAGGGGCACTTTCCAATATTGACCGCAGATGTATTGGTTTCAGTAAGGGTTCCTCAAGACGTGAAAGGGTTTCTTCCGAGGGTAAAAAGGTTGAGAAAGGCTGCTCCAAAGATATTTTAGCATTAGTGTGAAGTTGGATCAAGCCATCATTCTACTCTACCCATGTGATGTGTGTAATGCAGTGTTGGTCATCTTACTTTAAAAAAAGTAATTAGTTAAGTTACAAATGACTTCTCCCAAAAAGTAATTGCGTTAGTAACTCAGTTACTACATTGGAAAAGTAATTAGATACGCAGCAAAGTAACTGACTTTTTTTTAAAATATTCTATACGTGTAACTAAGGGGCGGGTCTAGTATTACTGTAACCAAGGGGCGCATTCATTATTATTGTTATATATCGTGTAACCAAGGGGCTGCTCTATTATTACTCTAACCAAGGGGCAGATCTGTTATAGTGTGTAAGCAAGGGGCGGGTCTATTATTATTATATTGTGTAAGGGCCGGATTGGCTACAGAAGAAGGCGAATGTTAAATTAATGGGCAGAGCTCGATATATAACAATAATAATAAATGCGCCCCTTGGTTACAGTAATACTAGACCCGCCCCTTACTTACAAGATAAGACGCCCCTTGCAGAGTAGCATGGGCATCAGGAGCGTGCGGCATCGCCTCGTCAATTACATGTTAACTGCACCTGCGCGGTGTAGAGTTCACTCGGAGCTGTTTAGGTTCGGCAATTTTCGGAAGCTCCGTAGTCCTTCGTACTGCGCAAGCCCTGCGCCTGCGCAGTACAGGGGGTCCTTATCCGGCGGGGGATTTTTTTTCGGCAGGACACCGGAATTACACTACTGCCATCTAGTGGCGGTAGATGTAATTGGGGTAACTAAGCCAAAGTAATGGGAACTGAGTTACCATGAGGGGAAAAGTAATCAGTTAGATTACTCGTTACCCTCTAAAGTAACTGCGTTAGGTAACTCAGTTTATGTTAACTCAGTTACTTACATCACTGGTGTAATGTTCACCATCTGGTTGGGAATGGGTACAGGTTGATGGACTAACGTGGGTAATACCTCAGGTTGACAGGGGAGAGTAAAAAGAATCTAAAATGGATTTTTCAGGGAAAATCTGTACCTCTCAACGTTTTCAACACAGAGGAACCCTTGAAAAAACGTAGTCTCAGGGAACCCCTTTTGAAAAATTGCTATATCTACAACTCATGATACATTAGTGTGATGGTCAGTGGGAAGAACGCTCCTTACACTTGTGGTCATTGGGAAGAATTACCCCCTTACAGATAGCTAAAAGGATTAATGGAGTCAATGGGAACTGATCTGAGAGGCAGTAGTTGCTTATTGCTAGGGGGTCATTCAGCCACAGCTCAAGGAACCCAAAGGCTCAATGGAGCCCTGGTTGCGAATGGCTAGGAGGTCATTTAGCCAAAACTCAAGGAATCTTCTAGCAACCTCTGGAGGACCCCAAGGGTTCCGTGGAACCCTGGTTAAGAAACCCTGCTCTAAGACAAGGCCAATGATGGTTTAGCCCCATAATCATTCAGATAAACCACAAAATACCTGTTCTCTAATGTATTTTATATCCTATCCTTGACACAGTCCAAAAGCCCTTCAGCAGTCTGAGTAAATCACTGAAATTATGTATTGCAGTTCTTTTAAGTATCTAGGTGTAGGTCTCATTCTTACGAATGCTCAGTCAATCCAAAAATACGTGAAAAAAACCCCCAGAAAACCCAAGAGAGCCCTATTTTTTTAAACATTTTTCAAAATCAACTATTTAATTTTTTACTTTAAGGGACAAATACGTAGGAAAGGGCAAATCGTTTTTCTAACTAAACCTGCAAGAGTTACGTCATCTTAAATAATTGACTAATTTTAGCTACTCCGGAAAATACACATAATCATACTTTTAAGTGAAAGTGGGGAAAACTGGCAAAGTTTAACTTTTTTTGTTTTTTTCTCAAGTCGGCGCAGCACAAAAACATTATTAATTATTTAATAATATTCATTATTAAAAAAACACTTTATCAACACATTTAGGCAAAAAATCTTTTCCTAGATCTACCAATTCTGAATCTAGAAGGGTGAGTATACAACTGTACATGTGTTAAATTTACCAAAAAAGTGCAAAGCAGGAGCCAGCCAAAATCTAAAGTCACGGCTACCTCCTGGGTCCTACGCCACGTTACTAAATCATACAAAGGAGGCTTAAGTATAGTGCATTATATACATCACTTCAACAAGGGCTACTAGGACGATCCTGAGATATATACACTATTGGCCAGCGCTATTTGGTTCCTACATGTGGAATTTGGTCTATATACCCATGAATGCTCATTAATACAAAGTGCTTCCGTTGACCTCAAGGGCATACAGTCATCCTGTTTCACTTGCATTCAAAAGGTTGAGGGGGGGGGGGGTCATTTTTGGTCTTGGGAGACAGGTGCTGGCATTTGGCACAAAAAACTAAATTAAAAATATACTGTGGTTGATTACTAAAGGTTTGTTCCACCCAGGGATCCTCAAACTATGGCCCTCACAGACATTATGGGAATTGTAATTCCTGACCAACTGGAGGGCCATAGTTTGAAGTCCCCTTGTTTACACCATGTCCACCGGACTGTGCTAACTCCAACCGTCCAATCATCTACAAGCAAAACTTGTTTCAGTCTTCCTTGCACATGATTATCCTGTTCAATATAATTTTAAGCAAATTCAGTAAGGTAAGTGAATGTTCTCTTCAAAGTTGAACATTCTCTACTTCTAGTAAATCAGCCACACAGTGTCCCCAAACATCTATAACGTCTAAGCTAACCCCAATGGTTGACCTGACCCTAATGCTTAATGGTCCCTCTACTCATACCCAAACATTCTACCCATAATAAAATGCCCTTTCGCTTAAAATGACAATATTCCCTAAATCCATAAACTTTAAACCCTACCGCCCCCCCCCCCCCCCCCAAAATTCCAAACTAGACTTATTGGGCACTTAAGTAATTGTCACTAACATACATAAATGGACAACTGTTGTAGAATTAGAAAATTTATAAAAAAAAATTAAATAATGTGAATCTGAACTCTGGTGTATGTAAAACCCTGTATACCCGTGTACTTAGCTGGCGTACAGTGAGATGCATTCAACCATGCCACGTGAATTGCATTTTGTCAGACCAAGTGCACATCAGCACAAGGGACTTAAAGTGGAAGTAAACCCTCCTATCGTTTTCAGCCAAGGAAGCTGCCATCTTGGCCTCTGTTTGGTTTTCAACTGCCATGATGCCGCACATGTGATCAGTTATGACACCAGCCATTGGATGGGTTGACCGTTTGGTTGAGAGCACAACCAATGTCACAGTTATGTATGCCAGAAAAATTGTTAGGGAACGTCAAATTCGTGTGTCTGGTGCTACACCAGGAATCTCTTCAAAACTTTTCTCGGCACATGCTGGGAAGGCAACTTTTTTTTTCATAAAACCGTTAAATCGATGGGTTTACTTCTGCTTTAAGGCCAAACGCTTAACGTTTTTTTGTTTTGGATGGAGAAAGGAGGGTGAATTGAACCTCGGTTGTATTTTATTCACAGGCTCAGTTCTCTTTTGGGGAGATTTCTCCTAACGTCCTGTTAAGACAGGTAGGGAGTGGAAAGTTTTCATGGCAGTTTTGCAATACATTTTTTTGGACCAAGTGCACATCGGCACATGGGACTTAAGGCTAAACTCTTAGGCTCGGTTCACACCTAAGATGGATCTGTCTCACAGCAGGGGTCCGGTGCGTGCTGGTTCACCGCTCCAGGTCCGATTTCAGCCCCAATTTTGGGCTGAATTCGACCTGAAACGGACCAAAAGACGCACAGCTTTCTTCTGAAAAATGCACCGGACCTGCTGCGGAGGTATGTGAACCGGTTCCATAGAGAGCCGGTCAAAATCTACTGCTATTGCAAATTGGATGCGGGCATCCCTGCATCCAATTCACAATGGTGTGAACCCAGCCTCAACGTTTATTTTGTGTTGGAGGGGGGATTGAGCCACTGTTGGGTTTTATTCACAGGCTCTGTTCTCACTGGGGAGATTTCTCCTAACTTCCTGTCTAGACAGGTGGGCAGTGAAAAAAAAATTCGTGGCAGTTTTGCATTACATTTTATCAGACCAAGTGCACATCGGCATGTGGGACTTAAAGCTAAACTCTTAATGTTTATTTTAGATGAAGAGGGGAGGGGGGCTTGAACCTCTGTTGTATTTTGTTCACAGGTTCAGTTCTCTTTGGGGAGATTTGCATTACAATTTGACGGACCAAGTGCACATCAGCACATGGGACTTAAGGCTAATCTCTTATCGAAAAACATTTTTTGTTTTGGATGGAAAAGGAAGGGGAATGAAACCCGTTGGGTTTTATTCACGTGCCCTGTTCTTATTGGGGAGATTTCTCCAAACTTCCTGTCAAGACAGGTAGGTAATGGACATTTTTCCAGTGGGGAATGCATCAAGACAACTTTTTCAATAAAATGGGAAAGCATTTTAACTTCTGTTGGGTTTGGTCATTATTACTGCAGGAAAAAAGAGGGACGGCCAAACTAGTCCCAGATAAAATGTATTGTTTGCAATGCCTAATAATAATCAAATGCGTTTTGGGGGGTCGTGGAGTACTCCTATACTGTTAATTTCCATTAAAATCAATGAACACTTTCACACTGGGGCAGTGTGCTGGCAGGGCTGTGAAAAACTCTCCCCTCCCCATTGAAATGAATGGAAAGCTCTTCAAAAGCGCCTGAAAAGCTCTTCAAAAGCGCTCAGTGTTTTTACTGGCAGTTTAGAAGCACTTCAGTGTGAAAGTGGCCTTAGGGTTTTTAGAGTTTTTAGCTGTTAAGAGTACATAAACTGACAGCGCTATCGCCCTACACTCCTATTTTAAATGAGGTTAAATACCTTGTCGGTACCCCATGCAGAGCCTCTGCAAGCCACAGGTACACAACAGTCAAAAGAATTGGCAGCTCGCAGATTAGAATCCAATCTTTTTTTATTAAAAACGATGTTGGAGTAAAAAGACTGGAACAAATAAGGCCTGTATAGGCTGAAACGGGTCAACTGTTTTGTTCTTGTTTTTTTTACCCCAACATCATTTTTTCAATAATTGGTTTCTAACCTGTCGAGCTGCCGACTCTATTGACTGTTGTTTATTAGAGTCTTTTCCTAGGGATATTTTAAAAATGCATTCAACCTATTTTCCTGATGCCAACATGGCAGCATACATATAGTTTAGTTTTGCTGTCATGGTCTGGTGCCTGGAAAGGAAAATGATGGTATTTGATAACATTTTCCTTCTTCCTGGCACCAACATGGCAACATATTGATCCACGTGTTAGCTGCCATAGATTGGCACCAGGAAAGGAAAATTATGGTAAGTATTTGATACAATTTTCCTTCTTTTCCTTCACCAATATGGCAACATATTGATCCACATGTTAGCTGCCATGGATTGGCACCAGTAAAGGGAAAATTACAGTAAGTTTTTAAAACAATTTTCCTTCTTCCTGGCACCAAGGCAGCATATTGATCCACATGTATACTGCCATGGATTGGTACCAGGAAAGGGAAAATTATGATAAGCCGCTCCCCTGTCCCAATGACAGTAGACCAAGTAGTAAGGGGAGCGGCTTTCCTTGAGGCAGGAAGATGCAGGTAGTTCCAAGACCCCAAAAATTGTATCAAATATTTACTGCAATTTTCCTTTCCTGGTGCCAAGCCATGGCAGCCTACATGTGGATCAATATGCTGCCTTGGTGCCAGGAAGAAGGAAAATTGTATCAAATACTTACCATAATTGTCCCTTCCTGGTGTTGATCCATGGCAGCATACATGTTGGTGCCAGGAAGAAACAGTAAATATTTGATACAATTTTCCTTCTTCCTGGCACCAATATGGCAACATATTGATCCACGTTAGCTGCCATAGATTGGCACCAGTAAAAAGAAAATTATGGTAAGTTGGGAATGGGCGCCGATCCATGGCAGCATACATGTGGATCAGTATGCTGCCATGTTGGTGCCAAGAAGAAGGAAAATTTTATCAAATACTTACTGTCCCAAAGACAGTAGAACAAGTAGTAAGTATTTGATACAATTTTCCTTCTTCTTGGCACCAACATGGCAGCATACTGATCCACATGTATGCTGCCATGGATCGGCACCAAGAAAGGAAAATTATGGTAGGTATTTGATACAATTTTCCTCCTTCCTGGCACCAATATGGCAACATATTGATCCACATGTTAGCTGCCATAGATTGGCACCAGTAAAAGGAAAATGACGGTAAGTTTTGATACAATTTTCCTTCTTCCTGGCACCAAGGCAGCATATTGATCCACATGTATGCTGCCATTGATTGGCACCGGGAAAAGGAAATTACAGTAAATATTTGATACAATTTTGCAATTTCCTTTTCCTGGTGCCAATCAATGGCAGCATACATGTGGATCAATATGCTGCCTTGGTGCCAGGAAGAAGGAAAATTGTATCAAAACTTACCATCATTTTCTTTTTCTACCCTTACTTGAAGAACTTAAGAACTTTGACCTATGTTCAGTATATTTCTGGTACATGGTCTTCTCTTACAACCTATTTCATGTTGTTAGATTACGATATGCTGGAGGGGTCTGGTTTATGAAGCATAGAATCAGGCGGCTGTAGTACTGGTTTGTTCGGCCATAAAATGTACGTCTTCTGAAATGTTGGGTTGGGTAAGGTTGGTGTGCGGATATGGTATTGCCTACTGTAGATTCATAAATTTGTATCCACACATTTCAAAGGACATCGGGCCATCTTCAGTAATATAAGGAACAACCTCATGTATACAGCCAACCCGTGGATGCTACTGCTCGATGTCAGGGAGGTGTAGCAGTTGGGCACCTTTCTGATTGCTATTGGTTCGCCCTTGCTGGAGGTTATTCCCTCCTCATTCCTGTTCCTTTCCCTTCCTTGACATAAGCTTGTATGCTTGGCAAAGCTAAGAGTACAAGTTTATGGAGTGCTCCACAACTCTAAAGCAGCCATTCTAAAACCAGTGTTCTATGTCACATAAAGTTACTCCAGAGGTTGCTAAGGGTTCCATTGCTTTCTCAAACTCTTCATACTTTCCACCTTCTGGGGCCATTTAGATCTGCCATTCTCAACCAGGGTTCCATGGAACCTGTGGGTTGCTAAGTGTTCTTTTAGCTGTGGCTGAATAACCTTCTATCTGATGGTGCTTGTATAGTTCCAGAACCAACACAGCTTGCCAAAACTAGCAGCATGTCCCAGGAATCTTTGGCTATTTGTATGGTTGGAATTCTGGCCATCACTGTAAGGGTGGCATTCTTCCTACTGACCACCAATGTGAGGGGCACTTTCCAATATTGACTGCAGATGTATTGGTTTCAGTAAGGGTTCCTCAAGACATGAAAGGGTTTCTTCTGGGGTAAAAAGGTTGAGAAAGGCTGCTCCAAAGATATTTTAGCATTAGTGTGAAGTTGGATCAAGCCACCAACCTTCTCTACCCATATGATGTGTGTAATGTTCACCATCTGGTTGGGAATGGGCGCCGATCCATGGCAGCATACATGTGGATCAGTATGCTGCCATGTTGGTGCCAAGAAGAAGGAAAATGTTATCAAATACTTACTGTCCCGAAGACAGTAGAACAAGTAGTAAGTATTTGATACAATTTTCCTTCTTCTTGGCACCAACATGGCAGCATACTGATCCACATGTATGCTGCCATGGATCGGCACCAAGAAAGGAAAATTATGGTAGGTATTTGATACAATTTTCCTCCTTCCTGGCACCAATATGGCAACATATTGATCCACATGTTAGCTGCCATAGATTGGCACCAGTAAAAGGAAAATGACGGTAAGTTTTGATACAATTTTCCTTCTTCCTGGCACCAGGGCAGCATATTGATCCACATGTATGCTGCTATTGATTGGCACCAGGAAAGGGAAATTACAGTAAGTATTTGATACAATTTTCCTTCTTCTTGGCACCAACATGGCAGCATACTGATCCACATGTTAGCTGGCATGGATCGGCACCAAGAAAGGAAAATTATGGTAGGTATTTGATACAATTTTCCTCCTTCCTGGCACCAATATGGCAACATATTGATCCACATGTTAGCTGCCATAGATTGGCACCAGTAAAAGGAAAATTACGGTAAGTTTTGATACAATTTTCCTTCTTCCTGGCACCAAGGCAGCATATTGATCCACATGTATGCTGCTATTGATTGGCACCAGGAAAGGGAAATTACAGTAAGTATTTGATACAATTTTCCTTCTTCTTGGCACCAACATGGCAGCTTACTTATCCACATGTTAGCTGCCATGGATTGGCACCAGGAAAGAAAAATTACGGTAAATATTTGATACAATTTAGTGTTTTTTTGGGGAGTCCTATAATTGCCTGCATCTTCCTGCCCAACGAAAGCCGCTCCCCTCAATACTTGTTCTACTGTTATTGGGACAGGAAGTGAGATGATATCTCCCCAATGGGTCACAACCATAAAAAAAAAAAAAACTTGACTGCAATATTAACTTTTTCCATGTCTATCCAAAGCTAAAAGAAAAAGGTTTGTCTTTTGAGTAAGGCTCTAGATATCCAAATCCTTTTTCAGGAAAGGAGTATCAAGTAGTTCTTGGGATGCTTTCTGCATACCCTTAAAAAAATATGTTTGTAAAAGTTTTTTATTCTGGATTATTCAAATTTCTGGCACTGTAGATGAACCCAAGAACCCAAAAAAACATAAGTAGCTTAACCCACAAAGCTGGAGAAATGTGTTTATTAAAAAAAAAAGAAAAAAAGAAGAGTAATGTCATCTTAACTCCTACCAGAGCCCAAAGGATGAAAGACTTAAAAAAAATGAAAAAATCAATTTTGGCCTTCTAAGAGATTAAATATCCATATGGAGTGGGTAGAAACAGGCGATCTCACATCTACAAAGCATTGGCCTAAAAATGTCACAAATTTATGGGCGGCCATTTTGCCACCACATCATTCATCTTACAAAAACTCTTCTGAACACATCAACCAACCCCAGTAATAAAAAAGAGTAACTATACACTACGCTAGATATCAAAATATGGGCACTCGATATAAATCTAACGGCACATGTAAATATTCTATCTATTCCTTTAGCAATGCTCCATCTGTCTGACCTTCATTTATGCACAAATGGGTCGTGTTGCCTAATATTAACGAGTTGGTGGAAAATCACACTGCTTTTACAATCTATTGCTTATTTTATTAAACATTAATTACAAGTATAGAACGAATTCCTTCAGCGACTACAAATCTACTAAACTTCAAGGAAATTTTTAAGGGGGTAAAAAAACAAAAATGGTAAAAGGAAGGGGATGGGGGAGGAAAGGGTATAATAAAGAGGGAGGGGGGGGGGAAAATTAACGTTAAGAAGCTGTACAGTTACCATCATGATCAAAGTCAGTATTATTACAATATACTCTGACAAAAATATATTTTCATTTCATATCAATACAACAAAAAACATCTCCCTGTACTATAACCATTTGCTAACATGTCTGTACTTGATACTATATACACGTAGGTCCTGCATGTAGGCGAGGTGACATGATGGTGACAGATGACATAAAGGGCGTGGTTGACCGTAGGATGTGAAAACAGGCCTCTGCCAAATAAGACCGAGGTTTCCAGATGGACATGTGCACATATGTGTTGATCATCTGGCTCTCTGAAGTGTTCTGGGAAGAATGAACTTCCCATTCTGTTATTGTCAGACATCTCTTGAGGCCACGAGAATCAGCCGATAGGCTGAACCTCGACTCAATTAAAACAAAAAAAAGTGTCTTCCACCATTTCCTGTTTAAGCTGTATGGTAAAGACAAAAAACATCTAAGAGGAAAATCAATGCCCATACATATGTGATTATCTAAGCCAGGTATGGTAGCATGCAATGTCAATTTAATATAATGCATGGAATTAAGGGAACCATCTTCCTTTTGACCCGTAACCAGCCCTGTTTTTATGGTTCTTCTTGAAAAACCACAATTTCCCCCTGACCATTGGTCCTTTAAAAGTTGACCTTCCGTCCAACCACAGTCGTTGCAAACCCGTTTTGACCTTTTGGGATGTCATGAGATTAAAATGCCGGTGAAGTTTGATATGTCGTAGGTGATGGAGCCACATGTGGGGGGGCAGTGGTTGAGATGGTGGCCTTCCCTTTGGGATTCCTTAGCAGCAAAAGATGGCAGATGTTGGTACTGGCCAACTCCTCGAAAAGCTTCCATGTTTGTTTTCAGGTAACCTTTTGAGAATTGGTTAGCAAAATAAAAAAAAAATCCTTGGGCAGTTAGAAAAAGCCTTTGTGTTTTGCGATCACCAGTTGCGTTACCTTAAAATAGTTCAGAACTTTGGGGTTTATTTGCACAGAGTTCTTCATTCTCCACCAATTATATTTATTAAATGTGTCCTTGTGATGGTTCGCCATCTCATGGTTAATTATTTTCACTACTGCTAGTTTTTGTTTTGCATGTGTCTACTTTTGGCTCCTTTTGTTGAGGGTGTTTTTGTGCCACGATGAGGAAAAGTTCTCCAGATTTATGTTCCTGTGATTAAGGCATTTTGTAATACAACATGAGTATTTACGTAAAGTGTATGTGTAGCCTAAACATTTTTTTTGTAGGTTTTTTTGGATAGATTAGAGCAGGGGTCTCCAAACTGCAGCCCGGTTGCCAGATTGTGGCCCTTTTGGACACTATTTCATCCACTGATACCAACAATGGGGCAGAATTCCTCCCAATGACACAGCACAATTCCTCCAACTGACACCAAAGATGGACCATTTTTTTCCCACCGATTGGACCTTTTCTGCTCCAAATGGCCACAGTCTGGCCCCTCTGAAGTCTGAAGGACAGTAAACTGGCCCTTTGTTTACAAAGTTTAGGGACCCCTGGACTAGGGAAATGTTTTTTTGCAATCTGTGTTCTAATGGGAAGCTTCCTCTCCCGGAGATGCAACAAGGAGAGTGAAATTTCACAAAGGTAGAGAATATCCCCTCTTGGACAGCTGTCACCATAACAGGGTGTTGATATTGGGAGCTGTACACTCCCCTCTTGTTCTGGTGACAAAAATTTGTGATTCTTCTGTCCCGGTGACAATGGTGACCAGAACAGATGGGTGAATCCTCCCAGCGGGGACACTGAGGGCAATGAAAATGTAACAGGGGTTCTAATGTTTCCTTATGCCCCGTACACGCGATCGGAAATTCCGACCACAAAATCCGTCGGATTTTTTCGACGGATTTTGTCCGACACTGGTGTTGCATACACACGGTCGGACAAAGTTGTCGGAAAATCCGATCATTCTGAACGTGGTGACGTTCGTTGCGTATGATGGAACTACGTAGAGGCTATTAGCCAATAGGTTTGGTCTCATAATTTGATCTGAGCATGCGTGGCACTTTGTCCGTCAGAATTCTCTACACACGATCGGAAAAAGTCCAATCGGATTTTGTTGTCGGAAAATTTGAGAGCAGGATCTCAAATTTTTTCTGTCGGAAGTTCCATCGGAAAAAGTCCGATGGAGCCCCCACATGGGCGGATTTTTCGACAACATGGTCCGATCGGACATTTTTCGCCGGAATTTCCGACCGTGCGTACGGGGCAGAACTCTATCCAAAAAGTTTGGGCTATACATAACACTAAAACTTACAAAGATTACGAAGTTCTAATGCAGCTTGGACAAACTTTAGGGTGACCATCTTCTACCATTGTTAGAAGTGAAGGGTTGTTGTATAAAATGTTTAGAAGCAAGTAAGGCTTCTAAAAAGGTATTTTTTAAGCTCCAGTACCAATTGGCACTTTTTGCAGTAGATGTGGAGCTAACCAAGAAGGAACTTTGAGGGGGCATCATAAAAAAATTAGTGATGTAATCTTTTTCTTTCTCCAACCTAAAAATCCATAATTTTAAATTTACAAGGCCCAATGTTATCACATTTCCCACCATATATAATTGAGGACTATTGAGTTTTGTATTACGTTCATTTAAGTGAAAATAGCTGCCACTTAGGCCGGCCATTGACGTTTCGAATTTCAGGCAGTTCAGCAGGAACCCGGCCAAGATTCAAACCATCTATGGGCAAGCTGGTTGTACCCAAGTTAACTGATCGGTCGACTTGGGAACAACTGGCCTGCCAGATTTTACCAACGATTATCGCCAGTGGCTGGTATAGCCTCTAGCAATAATCACAGTCTTCCCCCGCCAGGAGAATACAGTGGCTCAGTGGGAGGGATGCCACTGTCTGTATTGATGGGGAAATCAAGCTAAATTCCCATGGTTGCAGGAAAGAAATTTGCTCCGTGTATGGGCCTGCCTTAGACTTGTATCCAGGGCAGGGGATGTCCTAATGGCCTCTGGGAACGTCCTGATCAGTCCTCAATACTTATTATATAATTAAGTGTGTGTTTTTTGACTTCCAGGAGATATAGTTGACCTACACAACATCATGGAGTTGGTCTAGGAGTAGAAAAACAAACAAAGGGCGCACCAGCCGCCACACAAGATATTAAGCTCATCAATATCCATAGTGACCCACACACTGGTCCATTTTGCAACAATCCCAGCGTAGGGAAGATCATTTCCAATGGCTGACATGTTTCGTGGGTAGGTACTCTCTTCATCAGAGCCAAATCCTTTGAAAAAGAGGGCACCTGCCCTCGAAACACACCAGCCATTGGAAGGGTCTTCCCTATGCTGGGTTGTTGCAATGGACCAGTGTCTGCGGGAAAACGTGGATATTGATGAGCTTGATATCTTGTGCCATTTGTGTTTTATTTCTAAATTTTTAATAAGAATGGCTAATAATAATGTACCACATCCATAAATATTGCAACTTCAAAACCCATTTGTGTGGGCCTTTACTGGTACAAAAGAGGACAAACACATATGAATAAAAACTTTTACTATCTTTAATAAAAAGATTTTTAAGGTAAAGCGCAAGGCTGGTGCGCCCTTTTTTTTGTTTTTGCAGTGTTTTTTTTTGGGCTTCACCAGTTCTCAGGGGGCTGCAAAGTCTTGCCTAACTTCAAGCTGTCGAAGACCTAAAGGTCCTCCATTGCTGGAACATCCACCTCAAGCACAGGAGGTTGTTGGGTCTAGGACTATGAGGGTAATGTAGGGTACCAGTTCTTGCCTAGCTTTAAGCTGTCGAAGACCTCTTCCATTGCCGGAACAGCCACCTGAAGCACAGGAGGTTGTTGGGTCTAGGACTATGAGGGTAATGTAGGGTACCAGTTCTTGCCTAGCTTTAAGCTGTCGAAGACCTCTTCCATTGCCGGAACAGCCACCTAAAGCACGGGAGGTTGTTGGGTCTAGGACTATGAGGGTAATGTAGGGTACCAGTTCTTGCCTAGCTTTAAGCTGTCGAAGACCTCTTCCATTGCCGGAACAGCCACCTGAAGCACAGGAGGTTGTTGGGTCTAGGACTATGAGGGTAATGTAGGGTACCAGTTCTTGCCTAGCTTTAAGCTGTCGAAGACCTCTTCCATTGCCGGAACAGCCACCTGAAGCACAGGAGGTTGTTGGGTCTAGGACTATGAGGGTAATGTAGGGTACCAGTTCTTGCCTAGCTTTAAGCTGTCGAAGACCTAAAGGTCCTCCATTGCCGGAACATCCACCTCAACCACAGGAGGTTGTTGGGTCTAGGACTATGAGGGTCATGTAGGCTACCAGTTCTTGCCTAGCTTTAGGCTGTCGAAGACCTCTTCCATTGCCGGAAAACATCCACCTCAAGCGAAGGGAGAAGTTAGTTCTGCTTGTTGGTCTAGGACTATTAATGTAATGTAGAGTACTAGCCCCCTACGTTACCCTCAAACTCGCCACCATTGGGTACCGGTGTAAACATTATATGGATTCCAAATATAAATTTGTGCAGTTTGTTTTAAGTGGATATAGTGAACCTGGTGATGATTAGACCAGTTGAACCATTTAAAAAAAAAACAAGGGCAGTCATGTGAGAAGATGGTATTGGACAACAATTGTTTTACTAACTATTCAGATCTTTCTTCATAGTATTAGGCATACTCAGGGGCGGACTGACCATTTCGGCCACTAGGGGGCCCCATCAGGGTTGCCAGCCTCAGTAAAACCAGGGACAGTATGTAAAAATCTGTGTTTTTTTTTACATCTGTCTCTGAAATGCCCCTTACCGACATCCTTTTGGTCTAAAAATCCAGAGACTATAGCTGCCCCACCTCCCCAGTACCTTCTCAGCCAATAGAAACACGTCTGTGTATACTGTGTGTACATGTATGTGTATACTGTGTGGCCCCATAATCTCTGATTGCCCGGGGGCCCCATAATCTCCTATTGCCCGGGGGGGGGGGGGCCCCATGATTTGTCAGTCCGCCCCTGGGCATACTAGTGTCTTGTGAGATTAGATCATTCTTCTTCCCCTAATAGCTTGAAGAGAAGATCACTTCTAGTTTAACCGAGGAGTCCATTAAATGTAGTTGGGATACTATTGTTTTTAAGAAGATGCCGGTTGAGTTTCTAAGAAGTTCTAACCTTTTAAATTATTAGTAACAATCGACGTGCACCACATTTTTTCTTGGTGGCAACATCTAACCTACCCTTCCCTACGTTTTACAAAGTCTAAAGCTAGTAGAAACCACTGGTCGATCCATCCAAAAGTAGAACCCTACCAAAGTTCATTTCTATTGGGGGTTCTGAAAATAGAGAGACGGTCCTTCGAGAAGAACTTTCTTGGAGGTGTGTCTAAGTTAAATAATTTAAAATTAAATTAATTTATTAAATTAAATTAATTTATTAAATTAAATTAATTTCACTTGTTACCAACTTCAGGCTTTGGGTGCGTATCCTTTTAATTAGGGAATTCTAGAGAAATATGAACGTAAATAATAACTGTAAAATTTTTGGTCTGTTCCCACAAATGTTCTTGTGAGTCTTTTAGTATTTGCTTTTGAATATATGTTTTTTTTTTAATTTTTTTTTTAATCCGCCAAAAATATACACATTGCCATTGGATGATTAATGTTTTGGCCAGAACTTTTTTTTCTATGGGGGGTTCTGAAAATAGAGAGACGGTCCTTCGAGAAGAACTTCTTGGAGTTGTGTCTAAGTAAATAATTAAAAATTAAATAAATTTATTAATTTTAATTAATTTCACTTGTTACCAACTTCAGGCTTTGGGTGCGTATCCTTTTAATTAGGGAATTCTAGAGAAATATGAACGTAAATAATAACTGTAAAAAATTTTTGGTCTGTTCCCACAAATGTTCTTGTGAGTCTTTTAGTATTTGCTTTTGAATATATGATTTTGTTTTATTTTTTATTTTTTTAATCCCCCAAAAATATACACATTGCCATTGGATGATTAATGTTTTGGCCAGAACTTTTTTTTTTTTTTAGACAAAAAAAAAAAAAAAAGTATTTTGGCTCAGAGTACATTTCCAAACCAACCGTTTTGGGTGTAGAAGGGGGATGTTGACCAGCCATGTTGGATTTTCCTGGCTAATGTTCTACCATGTTATGAGTATTGCCAGGACTGTCTTCACTAAACACTAAAAAATAAAAAAACAAAAAAAAAATAAAATAACCATCTCATGGGCACATGGAATATCATTTGGAATAAAAGGCCAGTACTACTGGCCTTACAGGTGTATTGCCCAGTTATAATGTACTTTAAAAATTACTAGGGACAAAAGAAAACCATGAATATTAATATTTGTGTTCCAATTTTTTGTAACTTCTAAAAAATATTTTTTTTTATATATATTTTTTTTAAATTTATGACAGTGAAATGAATGACCGAAAGATGGAAGTGCATATGGTGGGTTTATCCATTTTCTGGCAACACCCTTCCCGTCCTTTGCCCACCCCCCCACCCCCTCCCCATGCATGCGTTCTTGATATGAAAGACCCAATGGTCAGGATACTGAAGGGAAAGCACAGACAAGAGACTTTGGTAAGTAACCACACTTTTAAAAAGCAATATATCATTTTTAAACATATCAGTGCATACTTCTTATATGAAAATATACACAATTGTATTTCATTGTCCAAAAAAAATAAACAAATGAAAAAAAAAACAAAAAAAAAAAAAAACATTAAAAACAAAACAAAAAAAAAAAAAGAAAAGCGAACCAGCCAAACACAATATATTAGCTATTTTTGTTTAAATTTTAAACGCTACACTTTTGTTGAGGTTACATCTTTTTTGACATTTTTTTTGTAAATTTTTTTGGTGTTTTATGTAAATATTACTTCATGCATTTTACACCTTTTTTTTTTTTTTAGCCTTTTGAGAATAAATATGCTCCTTTTTTTTTTATTTTCTTCACTCTTCTAAAAACTGCAGCATTTAACTTGTAATTGTTTTTTGTGTCGTGCAAGTTTCTGCCACACCCCTTAATAAAATGAGGGAAAAAAAAAAATAAAACAAAAAAATAGAAACGAAAAATGAAACTGAACAATAATAACTACTCTACAGAACGCAAAAATTTTACGAATATAAAAAAAAATATTCACAATGTAACTGTCAACAGCACAAATGAGCACAAGAAATAATATTAAAAATCAGAAACAAATATTTATACAGATAAAAACAGGGTGCAGGGAGTATATATATATATATATATATATATATATATATATATATATATATATATATATATATATATATAATATTTTTTTAAGATTGTCATTTTTTTTTCCTTGTCTTGAAAATTACCGTGTTTTCATTTACATGTGTGAAAAAAACCTAAAAACATACGGTTCTCTAAGAACCTAATGAAGTAGCCAAGGGCCCATTGGATTATCCTAATGTCCATTTACACCATACCAGCCGGTCTTGCCAATAAAATTATTCAATTTTTTTAACTGTTGTAAAATATATAAATTACTTTTGCTGCTACTTTAACAATAACCATTTTCTTTCAAATTTTTTTGGGGGGGGGGGGGAGGAGAATGTCAGTAAACTTATTTTTAGGTTTCGAAAGGAGACCCAAATCTTTATATGCACTTTTTGTAAAAAAATAAAATACATAGATTTTTTTTTTTTTTAAACCTTAATTTTTTTGTTGTTTTAAAACTGGATATGAAGTTTAAAGATTTTAGTTAAAAGAAAAGAAAAAAAATGGTCTCTAGCAGAGCTGGCTACGAAAAAAAAATCTGCTTATGGGTCTCTTAACCCCAGGTTTCTTTCAGTGCATCAAAATGCACAAATATAATCCATCGTTTTTGCTAGGCCCTGTTGTCCTCAACAGTTTGTTGCCCTGCACTGGGAAATTCTTTTTTTTTTAATGAAAAGCTAAAAAAATAAAAAAAATAAAAAAAAAAATTGGCTATATAAAACCTAAGCTGCTGTTCTTTTTTTGCAGGTGCAAAATACCTTCAATAGCTCTTACTATGTGGTGCACATAGCTGGATTGTATACAAAAAAACTCTACTGCTGCCACAATTTAGACTTTAACATTTTTACAAAAAGTGTCACAGGCCATTTTCCCATTCTCCTGGTTTTATGATTTTTTTTAACATGTTGAACATTTTAAAATATTATTCCTTTTTTTTTCCCCTACAAAGTGTCACAAGCCACTTTACCATTCTCTTGGTTTTATGATTTATTTTTATTTTTTTTAACATGTTGAACATTTTAAAATATTATTCATTTTTTTTTCCTACAAAGCGTCACAGGTCATTTTACCATTCTCCTGGTTTTATGATTTTTTATTTTTTTAACATGTTCAACATTTTAAAAATAGTATTACGTTTTGTTTTTTTTTTTTTTCCTACAAAGTGTCACAGGCCACTTTACCATTCTCCTGGTTTTATGATTTATTTATTCATTTTTTTAACATGTTCAACATTTTAAAATAGTATTATGCTTGTTTTTTTTTTCCCTACAAAGTGTCACAAGCCACTTTACCATTCTCCTGGTTTTTACGATTTATTTTAATTTTTTTTAACATGTTGAACATTTTAAAATATTATTCATTTTTTTTTTTCCCTACAAAGTGTCACAAGCCACTTTACCATTCTCCTGGTTTTATGATTTATTTTTATTTTTTTTAACATGTTGAACATTTCAAAATAGTATTACGTTTTTTGTTTTTTTCCTACAAAGTGTCACAAGCCACTTTACCATTCTCCTGGTTTTATGATTTATTTAATTTTTTTTTTTAACATGTTCAACATTTTAAAATATTATTACGTTTTTTTTTTTTTCCTACAAAGTGTCACAAGCCACTTTACCATTCTCCTGGTTTTATGATTTATTTTTATATTTTTTTAACATGTTGAACATTTTAAAATATTATTACATTTTTTTTTTCCTACAAAGTGTCACAAGCCACTTTACCATTCTCCTAGTTTTTATGAATTTTTGAACATTTAAAAATATTATTACGGTTAGGGGTAGCCCGGTTTAACAAATACCATCCCCATTCAAACCTGCGTTTAAAAATGTTGTCTTAATTTTACAGGATTAAATGTTGTCTTAATTTTACAGGATTTTCATATTAAAAGTAGCAGCAAAAATTATTATACCCCCCACCGTTTGCAACCGTTATCACTGTTGGCGTGCGGCCGCGACAACGACCGGGCTGCTATGGTTGCACATGGACCCCCAGTAAGCGTAATATATCCTTTTTTTTTTAATTCCAAGCCTTCCTTTCCAGAATAGAAGAAGCTTAAAATATAAAAAAAAGATTGAAAAAAAATTTATGATTTCACTTACGAAATTAAAAAATAGTGGGGGGCAAAAAGCTTAGGCTTCCTTTTTTTTTTTTTTTTTTTTTTCCCACTTGTAAATGGACGCTTTGAGACCCCTAGGTAGATCCCGCAAGCGTGCGTTCCGGGGCATCAGCCAACCCCCTTTCCTTTTTCGAGGCTCCTTTTTTCGTTAAGTGAAATCATAGACTGAGCTTGTTCCACCAAAATAAGAATACCGCATTTAAAAGAATAAATATATATGTATATATTATATATATTTGTATTTTTTTCTTTTTGTTTTTTTATTAGTTTTTTTCTTTTTTTTTTATGGTGGCAATGTCTGCATTTTAGAGAGCTCCATGGCTTGCGGTGTTGGCAGGGAGGGGGAGGTGGTGGTGGTGGTTACAGTGCAGGCATACTTCTTTTGATATGTTTTGGTGGTTTTGTAGGCTGAGTTGGTATCTGGACGGTCCCTTCTGCCTGACCCTCGTTGATGCAGACCGGGGCGGGGGTTGTGGGGGGGAGGGGGGCAGCTCCCGTGTAGGAAACACAAGCTTCAAGTTCGGGACTTGGAGGGGGGAGGAAGGAGGACTACTCGAGGATTTCCAAGGGTAAGTCTCTTGAATTTGAAGACCTAGCTACGTTGAGGCTCAGAACCAGTTTTCGGATTGTCAATGAGGGCCTCGCCTACGTGGCAGTTAACCATTTTTTTTATATAGATACAGAACTGCCGCCTTCTCCACCTCGGAAACTTAAAGCTGCCCCAGCAGTGAGTGGTGCCCCCACCCCCCCGTAGCAGATCGGGGCGATGGGGAAAGTTTGCCGTGTAATGTCAGTGTGGTTGTAAAGGAAGGAGATGGAGGCAGGGGCGGACTGACCATTCGGGCACTCGGGCACTTCCCGAGGGCCCCAGTAAAACCAGGGACAGTATGTAAAAATCTGTGTTTTTTTTTTTTTTTTTACATCCTTTTGGCCTACAAAAAACTGAGATTATAGCTGCCCCGCCTCTCCAGTACCTTCTCAGCCAATAGAAACATGTCTGTGTATACTGTGTGGCCCCCATAATCTCTGATTGCCTGGGGGGGCCCCATAATCTCCTATTGCCCGGGGGGCCCCATGAGTTGTCAGTCCGCCCCCTGGATGGAGGTGTTCTTTTAGCAGCTGTGCGGTTAATGAGACGTGACGGATAAGCGTTGGAGGGGGGGTGGGGGTGGGGAGATTTTTCGGTGTTGTACTCGGCAAAGTTTTCACGATGCAGCCATGGAGTCTGGCGCCACCTGCAGACATTGCCCAAAGCGTTGGACTAGGAAGAATGCCTACCAAATACTAAAGCTATATCTCAGGCAGTTTAATGATAGGTACCCACCCTACAGCATTAGACCTCACCGGTGACTTAAACCCCCCCGCCCCCACCCCCGTCCGTCCCCCACCCCCTCCAGAGCAGCACCTCATCCTTTTCCACTCGCACTTTCAGGCGAGCAAAAGAACGAAGCTTCGCGGGGGGGTGGTGGTGCTGCCCGAAGGAGCCAGTTATGTTACCCATGCGTCAAGCCGCATGCGCTTTACAGACGGGCTGTCGCCCTCTGCTTCGGCCGAGGGTCTAAGGAGCCCGAGAGATGAGGTGTAGTCGGACCTCCCATCTTCTCGGTCGTTGCCTTCGAAGGAGCTGGCGTTGCTGCTGAGGCTGTCGACGGGAGAGCGGCCGGTGGCATCGTGCCGGCTCTGGTGGGAGAAGGACGTCAAAGGGGTGCTCGTGTTCCGCTCTCGGTTGGGCGACGGCGGCTCCTTCTTGATGTGGATGTTGGGGTTGGTGTTGACCGTCAGCGTGGCAGTGTGCGATAGCTGACCTCCGGACCTGCAGGGAGGAAAGAGACAGACGTAGGAGGAGGAGAAGAAAAAAGGTGGAAATAAAAGGAAGACAAGAAAAAGAAAAATAGGTTAGAAACAAAAATTTGGCGCTGGTCTTAACGCTAAGCATTGCTGTTCTCTCTAACTATAAACAGGTCACACTCCATTGCTTTGTCAGGACCACCTGCTGGGATCTACCCTCCACACCCATCCCCGTCCGCCTGCCGCGATCTACCCTCCACACACATCCCCGTCCGCCTGCCGCGATCTACCCTCCACACCCAACCCCGTCCGCCTGCCGCGATCTACCCTCCACACACATCCCCGTCCGCCTGCCGCGATCTACCCTCCACACACATCCCCGTCCGCCTGCCGCGATCTACCCTCCACACACATCCCCGTCCGCCTGCGCAGTCTACCCTCCACACCCACCCCCGTCCGCCTGCCGCGGTCTACCCTCCACACGCATCCCCGTCCGCCTGCCGCGATCTACCCTCCTCTCACATCCCCGTCCGCCTGCCGCGATCTACCCTCCACACCCACCCCCGTCCGCCTGCCGCGGTCTACCCTCCACACGCATCCCCGTCCGCCTGCCGCGATCTACCCTCCGCACACATCCCCGTCCGCCTGCCGCGATCTACCCTCCACACCCACCCCCGTCCGCCTGCCGCGATCTACCCTCCACACGCATCCCCGTCCGCCTGCCGCGATCTACCCTCCGCAACCACCCCCGTCCGCCTGCCGCGATCTACCCTCCACACCCACCCCCTTCCGCCTGCCACGATCTACCCTCCACACCCACCCCCACCCCTGTCCGCCTGCCGCGATCTACCCTCCGCACGCATCCCCGTCCGCCTGCCGCGGTCTACCCTCCACACCCACCCCCGTCCGCCTGCCGCGGTCTAAGCTCCACACCGACCCCAGTCCGCCGGCCGGGGTCTACCCTCCACACACATCCCGTCCGCCTGCCGCGGTCTACCCGCCACACACATCCCGTCCGCTTGCCGCGGTCTACCCGCCACACACATCCCGGTCCGCCTGCCGCGATCTACCCTCCGCACGCATCCCCGTCCGCCTGCCGCGATCTACCCTCCACACCCACCCTCGTCCGCCTGCCGCGATCTACCCTCCGCACCCACCCCCGTCCGCCTGCCGCAATCTACCCTCCGCACCCACCCCCGTCCGCCTGCCGCGGTCTACCCTCCGCACACATCCCCGTCCGCCTGCCGCGATCTACCCTCCACACACATCCCCGTCCGCCTGCCGCCATCTACCCTCCGCACACATCCCCGTCCGCCTGCCGCAATCTACCCTCCACACCCATCCCCGTCCGCCTGCCGCGGTCTACCCTCCACACCCACCCCCGTCCGCCTGCCGCGATCTACCCTCCACACCCACCCCCGTCCGCCTGCCGCGATCTACCCTCCGCACACATCCCCGTCCGCCTGCCGCGATCTACCCTCCGCACACATCCCCGTCCGCCTGCCGCGGTCTACCCTCCGCACACATCCCCGTCCGCCTGCCGCGGTCTACCCTCCACACACATCCCCATCCGCCTGCCGCGATCTACCCTCCACACCCACCCCCGTCCGCCTGCCGCGATCTACCCTCCGCACCCACCCTCGTCCGCCTGCCGCGATCTACCCTCCGCACCCACCCCCGTCCGCCTGCCGCGGTCTACCCTCCGCACACATCCCCGTCCGCCTGCTGTGATCTACCCTCCGCACACATCCCCGTCCGCCTGCCGCGATCTACCCTCCACACCCACCCCCGTCCGCGCTGCCGCGGTCTACCCTCCACACGCATCCCCGTCCGCCTGCCGCGATCTACCCTCCACACGCATCCCCGTCCGCCTGCCGCGATCTACCCTCCACACGCATCCCCGTCCGCCTGCCGCGATCTACCCTCCACACGCATCCCCGTCCGCCTGCCGCGGTCTACCCTCCACACGCATCCCCGTCCGCCTGCCGCGGTCTACCCTCCACACGCATCCCCGTCCGCCTGCCGCGGTCTACCCTCCACACACATCCCGTCCGCCTGCCGCGGTCTACCCTCCACACACATCCCCGTCCGCCTGCCGCGGTCTACCCTCCACACGCATCCCCGTCCGCCTGCCGCGGTCTACCCTCCACACGCATCCCCGTCCGCCTGCCGCGGTCTACCCTCCACACACATCCCCGTCCGCCTGCCGCGGTCTACCCTCCACACACATCCCCGTCCGCCTGCCGCGATCTACCCTCCACACACCCCCGTCCGCCTGCCGCGATCTACCCTCCACACCCACCCCCGTCCGCCTGCCGCAGTCTACCCTCCACACACATCCCCGTCCGCCTGCGCAGTCTACCCTCCACACCCACCCCCGTCCGCCTGCCGCGGTCTACCCTCCACGCGCATCCCCGTCCGCCTGCCGCGATCTACCCTCCACACCCACCCCCGTCCGCCTGCCGCGATCTACCCTCCGCACGCATCCCCGTCCGCCTGCCGCGTTCTACCCTCCTCACCCACCCCCGTCCGCCTGCCGCGGTCTACCCTCCACACACATCCCCGTCCGCCTGCTGCGATCTACCCTCCGCACACATCCCCGTCCGCCTGCCGCGATCTACCCTCCACACGCATCCCCGTCCGCCTGCCGCGATCTACCCTCCACACGCATCCCCGTCCGCCTGCCGCGGTCTACCCTCCACACACCCCCGTCCGCCTGCCGCGATCTACCCTCCGCACCCACCCCCGTCCGCCTGCCGCGATCTACCCTCCGCACCCAACCCCGTCCGCCTGCCGCGATCTACCCTCCACACACATCCCCGTCCGCCTGCCGCGGTCTACCCTCCACACACATCCCCGTCCGCCTGCCGCGATCTACCCTCCACACACCCCCGTCCGCCTGCCGCGATCTACCCTCCACACCCACCCCCGTCCGCCTGCCGCGATCTACCCTCCACGCGCATCCCCGTCCGCCTGCCGCGATCTACCCTCCACACGCATCCCCGTCCGCCTGCCGCGGTCTACCCTCCACACACCCCCGTCCGCCTGCCGCGATCTACCCTCCGCACCCACCCCCGTCCGCCTGCCGCGATCTACCCTCCACTCACATCCCCGTCCGCCTGCCGCGATCTACCCTCCACACCCATCCCCGTCCGCCTGCCGCTATCTACCCTCCACACCCATCCCCGTCCGCCTGCCGCGATCTACCCTCCACACCCACCCCCGTCCGCCTGCCGCGATCTACCCTCCGCACGCATCCCCGTCCGCCTGCCGCGGTCTACCCTCCACACCCACCCCCGTCCGCCTGCCGCGGTCTACCCTCCACACACATCCCCGTCCGCCTGCTGCGATCTACCCTCCGCACACATCCCCGTCCGCCTGCCGCGATCTACCCTCCACACGCATCCCCGTCCGCCTGCTGCGATCTACCCTCCACACACATCCCCGTCCGCCTGCCTCGATCTACCCTCCACACCCATCCCCGTCCGCCTGCCGCGGTCTACCCTCCACACACATCCCCGTCCGCCTGCCGCGATCTACCCTCCACACACATCCCCGTCCGCCTGCGCAGTCTACCCTCCACACCCAACCCCGTCCGCCTGCCGCGATCTACCCTCCACACCCACCCCCGTCCGCCTGCCGCGATCTACCCTCCACACCCACCCCCGTCCGCCTGCCGCGATCTACCCTCCACACCCATCCCCGTCCGCCTGCCGCGGTCTACCCTACACACACATCCCTGTCCGCCTGCCGCGGTCTACCCTCCACACACATCCCGTCCGCCTGCCGCGGTCTACCCTCCACGCACATCCCCGTCCGCCTGCCGCGATCTACCCTCCACACGCATCCCCGTCCGCCTGCCGCGATCTACCCTCCACACACATCCCCGTCCGCCTGCCGCGATCTACCCTCCACAACCACCCCGTCCGCCTGCCGCGATCTACCCTCCACACACATCCCCGTCCGCCTGCCGCGATCTACCCTCCACACACATCCCCGTCCGCCTGCCGCGATCTACCCTCCACACACATCCCCGTCCGCCTGCCGCGATCTACCCTCCACACACAACCCCGTCCGCCTGCCGCGATCTACCCTCCACACCCACCCCCGTCCGCCTGCCACGATCTACCCTCCACACCCACCCCCACCCCCGTCCGCCTGCCGCGATCTACCCTCCGCACGCATCCCCGTCCGCCTGCCGCGGTCTACCCTCCACACCCACCCCCGTCCGCCTGCCGCGGTCTAAGCTCCACACCGACC
>CM053038.1:24252444-24304944 GCA_028564925.1 Lithobates sylvaticus
AAATTTAGGCCAATATGTATTCTGCTACATATTTTTGGTGCAAAAAAAAATCCCAATAAGCGTATATTGATTGGTTTACAAACTGTGGTATACATTTATAGAATTATTTTTTAAATTTTTTTTATACTAGTAATGGTGGTGATCAGTGACTTATAGCGGGACTGCGATATTGTGGCGAAGAATCGGACACTAACTGACACTTTGTGGGAACCAGTGACACTAATCCAGTGATGATCATACACCACAACTAATCTATAGTCCATGGGACTTTTATCGAGTCACAACACCAAGGTATAGGAAAATGTATTACGTGAAAAAATACATATATTATAAAACACATATCATTATACCTGTATACCAATAGTGAAAAAAAACATCATCGGCACATGAGAGGTTAAACGGTATATTAAAAAGAAAAACAGATGGGGATTTTTTTTAATATCTTTTTATCCTTTTTAATGTGCTTTCTATCTTCAGATATCCTTGTGTAATTCTCCTGAGGAAGCAAGTTTTTATCTTGCGAAACCCGTAGAGAATTTAAGCACAGGCCATCTTAATTGATGGTCAACATCAGCTCTGTTGTCATATGCTGATGTCAGGTTTTTATACCTTTTTTAACCTCTCATGTGCTTTCTAGCTTCAGATGTCCTTGTGTATTTCTCCTGAGGAAGCAAGTTTTTATCTTGCGAAACTCGTAGAGAATTTAAGCACAGTCCATCTTAATTGATGGTCAACATCAGCTCTGTTGTCATATGCTGATGTCAGGTTTTTATACCTTTTTAACCTCTCATGCGCTCTCTATCTTCAGATATCCTTGTGTATTTCTCCTGAGGAAGCATGTTTTTATCTTGCGAAACCCGTTGAGAATTTAAGCACAGGCCATCTTAATTGATGGACAGCATCAACTCCGTTGTCATATGCAGATGTCAGGTCTTTTAAAACTTGAAGGTTTTTGAATGCCATTTGATGATGCTTTTTCACTGTCGGCATACATGTATAATCATATGCATTTTATAATAAAATTTATTACATGAAAAAAATACATATATTATAAAACACATATGATTGTACATGTATATCAACAGTGAAAAAACATCATCAAATGGCATTCAAAAACCTTCAAGTTTGAAAAAAAACCCTGACATCAGCATATGACAACGGAGTTGATGCTGTCCATCAATTAAGATGGCCCGTGCTTGAATTCTCTACGCGTTTCGCAAGATAAAAACTCGCTTCCTCAGGAGAAATACACAAGGGTATCTGAAGATGGAAAGCACACAAGAGGTTAAAAAGATATAAAAATAAATAAAAAATCCCCATCCGGCTTGATGTTTTTTTTTTATACCTTTTAACCTCTCGTGTGCCGATGATGTTTTTTCACTATTGGTATACAGGTATAATGATATGTGTTTTATAATATATGTATTTTTTCATGTAATACATTTTCTTATATTTTACCTTAACCACTTCAATACCGGGGGGCACTTAGACACCTTCCTGCCCAGACCAATTTTCAGCTTTCAGCTGAGTGGTCTGCACACCGATCTAAGATGCCTACTTGTAGGGCGGACACGAGGTGACACGGGATGGGCGCACATTACAATGCACTTTTTCTCTAGTTAGACCCGTCTAACCTGATCTTATTCCCCTCACTCCCTCGTCTGACACAGATCAATGTACACACGTGCAGCGACCGTAAAGGGCGTGAATTTATCATACACTATATTACCAAAAGTATTGGGACGCCTGCCTTTCCACGCACATGAACTTTAATGGCCTCCCAGTCTTAGTCCGTAGGGTTTAATATTGAGTTGGCCCCCCCTTTGCAGCTATAACAGCTTCAACTCTTCTGGGAGCCGTCCACAAGGTTTAGGAGGGTGTCTATGATTGGGACCAGTGCACAAAGCAAGGTCCATAAAGACATGGATGAGTGGAATTGGGGTGGAGGGACTTGACTGGACTGCACAAGTCTCTAATTCATCCCAAAGATGCTCTATGGAGTGGAGACTGCGAGCCAGACCTTTTCATCCCAAAAGGTGTTCTATCAGGTTAAGGGCAGGACTCTGTGCAGGCCAGACAAGTTCATAGTTTCATAGTTAGTAAGGTTGAATAAAGACATCAGTCCATCCAGTTCAACCTGAGTGAGTGTCTACAATTGTCCCTATTCCTGTACATATTGCACACTCACATCAGTCCCTACCCTCAAGGAGCCCACAATCCAAGGTCCCCATTCATATACTAGGGCCAATTTATGGACAGAAGCCAATTAACCTACCTGCATGTCTTTGGAGTGTGGGAGGAAACCGGAGTACCCGGAGGAAACCCACACAGGCACAGGGAGAACATGCAAACTCCAGGCAGGTAGTGTCGTGGTTGGGATTCGAACCAGCAACCATTCTTACTGCTAGGTGAGAGTGCTAACCACTACACCACTGTGCCGCCCACAACTCGCTCCTCCATGTCTTTATGGACCTTGCTTTGTGCACTGGTCCCAATCATTTGGTGGAGGGGAGATTATGGTGTTGGTGGAGGGGGGATTATGGTGTGGGGGGGTCGTTTTTCAGGGGTTGGGTTTGACCCCCTAGTTCCAGTGAAGGAAACTCTTAAGGCGTCGGCATACCAAGACATTTTGGACAATTTCATGCTCCCAACTTTGTGGGAACAGTTTGGGGATGACCCCTTCCTGTTCCAACATGACTGCCCACCAGTGCCAAAAGCAAGGTCCATAAAGACATGGATGAGCGAGTTTGGGGTGGAGGAACTTGGCTGGCCTGCACAGAGTCCTGATCTCAACTTGATAGAACACCTTTGGGACGAGAAGCCCTGGCTCGCAGTCTCTACTCTAATGCATTCCAAAGGTGTTCTATCAAGTTGAGATCAGGACTCTGTGCAGGCCAGTCAAGTTCCTCCACCCCAAACTCGCTCATCCATGTCTTTATGGACCTTGCTTTGTGCACTGGTCCCAATCATTGGGTGGAGGGGGGATTATGTGTGGGGTTGTTTTTCAGGGGTTGAGCTTGGTGGCCCCTTAGTTCAAGTGAAGGGAACTCTTGACCGCTTGCTGACCGCCGCACACAAATATAAGTCGTCAGAATGGCAAAGGCAGGCAAATGGGTGTACAGGTACGTCCCTTTTTAAATTTGCCCGCCGCGGGAGCGTGCCCGCGGGTCCCGGGAACTCTGTTTGCCGGCAGCCCATGATTGCGATGTGGAGAGTTGGAACGGGGAGATGTAAACAAGGCATTTCCCCATTCTGCCTAGTTATAAGACAGAGATCTACTTGACAGCGGACAGAGGACATGTCCTAGGTAGCCCATCCCCTCTACAGTTAGAATCACTCCCTAGGACACACTTAACCCCTTGATCGCCCCCCCTAGTGTTAAACCCTTCCCTGCCAGTGTAATTTACACAGTAATCAGTGCATTTTTATAGCACTAATTGCTGTATAAATGGCAATGGTCCCAAAATAGTGTCAAAAGTGTCCGATGTGTCCGCCGTAATGCCGCAGTCACAATAAAAATCTCAGATCGCCGCCATTACTAATAATAAAAAAAAAAAAAAATTATAGTAAAAATGCCATAAAACTATCCCCTATTTGGTAGACGCGAAAGCAAACCAATCAATATACGCTTATTGCGATTTTTTTTTTTTTTTTTTTTTTTGTAGAAGAATACATATCGGCCTAAACTGAGGGAAAAATTCGTTTTTTGATATATTTTTGGGGGATATTTATTATAGCAAAAAGTAAAAAATAATGCTTTATTTTCCAAATTTGTCGCTCTTTTTTTTTTTTGTTTATAGCGCAAAAAAAAAAAAAAGCAAATGAACACCAAAAGAAAGCTCTATTTGTGGGGAAAAAAAAGGACATCACTTTTATTTGGTTACAGCATCGCACGATCGCGCAATTGTCAGTTCAAGTAACGCAAAAAATGGCCTGGTCACGAAGAGGGGGGAAAATCTTGCGGAAGTGAAGTTGGATATTATACGTCTTTTGAGGACAGTAAAAAAAATACAATTGCTGAACGAGCTGCAATACCAGATTTCACCAGCAGGTGGCGCTGTTGGCAAGATCTGTGAGTTTTTTAGCAGCATCTACTGAAAACGGAAATGTGCAAAAGAGGTGGAATAACCCTTTAACTAACAAAGCAGACAGGATGCATCTGATGGCAAAGCAGAAATATAAAATGCGATGGGGGGGGGGGAGTCGCAGATCATGCAGTACTTACACCAAGTTGCTTAGTGACACGGGGATCAACTGCTGCGCTTGGTGGTGCTGTTGATGATGATGATGCTGTTGCTGCTGCTGTTGCCAGGCGGACACGTTGCCGAGCGACAACCCTCCCGGAGAGCTGAACGTAGGAAGGGAAGATAAGTCTGCGCTGGTCAGCTGGTATTCTGCAAGAGAAGAGCACAAGCGGCGGGTCACATAGAGGCCAGGAGCACATAATGAGGACAGATCACCTTCCGGCCCACGCGTGGCGGACCGCAGGGACGATCATCTGCAATGCAAAAGGAGCAATTTCCAGGCCTGGAGGGGCAACTAAAGCCATAAAAGATGACACAACTGCTATGGGGCCCCCGGGGGCCCGGTACAATCTATCTGAATTGGAGCAATCGAGACAAAAGTCGAATTTGGCAACAAAAATCTGTATTCAATATGAAATGTGGTGTAAAATATTTCCGATAAAACTACGTGAAATCTTTCTTTATATCGGCTTCCCGTAACCCACCCTGCACAGGGTATCAGACATGCTTTGTGAGGCCTAGCGCTCGGCCCCGCCGCACCATGTTTTGGTGTGACGTCATCAAGGGGCCGCCGGCGCGCCTCCGGATGACAGGCCATTAGGCCCGCCCCCTCCTCCTCCTCCTCTATGCCTCCTGGGACACGTGACGTGCATATCCCAGGAGGCAACGGGAGCACAGCGCACGTCGTTCACCTAGGTCAAGAGTCTCCAAACTTTCTAAACAAGGGGCCAGTTTACTGTCCATCAAACTTTAGGGGGGGGGGGGCGGACTGTGGTCAGTGGGAGTAGAAAATATCCTAGTTTCAGTGGCAGTAAACAATGCCCCATCGTTGGTGACAGTGGGAGGACTGGTGCCCCATCATTGGTATTAGTGCGAGAAATGGTGCCCCATCATTGGTGGTCAGTGGGAGGACTGGTGCCCCATCATTGGTATCAGTGAGAGAAGTGGTGCCCCATCATTGGTGGTCAGTGAGAGGAATTATGCCCCATGATTGGTGTTATCAGTGAGAGCAATTGGTGCCCCATCATTGGTATCAGTGAGAGGACTGGTGCCACATGATTGGTGGTATCAGTGGGAGGAATAGTGCTCCATCATTGGTATCAGTGGGGAAAAATAGTGCCCCATGATTGGTGGGATCAGTGAGAGAAATGGTGCTCCATCATTGGTATCAGTGGGGAAAAATAGTGCCCCATGATTGGTGGTATCGGTGGGAGGAACAGTGCTTCATGGTTGGTACCAGTGGGAAAAATAGTGCCCCATTATTGGTGGTATCAGTGAGAGAAATGGTGCCCCATCATTGGTATCAGTGGGAGGAATAGTGCCCCATGATTGGTGGTATCGGTGGGAGGAACAGTGCTTCATGGTTGGTACCAGTGGGAAAAATAGTGCCCCATGATTGGTGGTATCAGTGAGAGAAATGGTGCCCCATCATTGGTATCAGTGAGAGCAATGGTGCCCCATTATTGGTGGTATCGGTGGGAGGAATAGTGCTTCATGGTTGGTACCAGTGGGGAAAATAGTGCCCCATCATTGGTGGCATCAGTGAGAGAAATGGTGCCCCATTATTGGTGGTATCGGTGGGAGGAATAGTGCCCCATCAGTGGGAGGAATGGTGCCCCATCATTGGCATCAGTGGGGAAAATAGTGCCCCATCATTGGTGGTATCAGTGGGAGGAATAGTGCCCCATCATTGGTATCAGTGAGAGGACTGGTGCCCTATGATTGGTGGTATCGGTGGGAGGAATAGAACTACATCATTGGTATCAGTGCCAAAAATAGTGCCCCATCATTGGTGGTATCAGTGAGAGAAATGGTGCCCCATGATTGGTGGTATCGTGAGAGGAATGGTGTTGCATGATTGGTGGTATCAGTAGGAGGAATAGTGCCCCATCATTGGTATCAGTGAGAGGAATTGTGCCCCATCATTGGTGGCAATGGCAGGAACTATGCCTTCCTACATTTTAGGGCCCTTTCACACAGGGCCAGCCAGAGGCAGTGAGTCCTTCCTGGCGTTTTTAGTACACCTGGGAGGTACGGGTGGGTGTGGCGTCCAGTCCCGCTGCAGGGAGCCTGTGAAAGTCTATGGCAGGCTGGGGCTGAAAGCTGTAGTGTATTGGTACACCAGTGTTTGGGCCCCTGAATGCCAGTACCGCTTGGTACAGCGTACTGCCATAGACTGGATGCTACACCTGACTAAGGCCTTATAGGCTGAAACACGTCAACTGATTTAGTCTGCGTTTGGTCACTGTGGCTATTCAATAAAATGAGGAAACTTTAATAACAACCGAAGTGCGGATCATTTTTTCTAATGCACAAAAAGTACCAGGATGTCCAACCCCAAAAAAAAGTGCGGGTCTAAAGGTGCAAAAAATAAAATAAATGCAAATCAACATAGCAAAAAAAAAAAAAAAATATTACAACTGTTTGTTTTTAACTGTTTGTCCTAAAAAAACACTTCCCCTTTAAACTAGAGCCAGCTATTGAATCCGAGCCGTTCCTCCTTTTTTATGGGAATACAATGGCGGGTTTTGTCTCTAAACGGCGCCGATAATCGAAAAACTCGCTTGTAAGTGTGAAAAGATAAAAATAAAACTGCGGACAACGCTGTATATATAAAAAAAAAAACAAAAAAAAGATAGGCAGTCTGTTTAATAACACGGTTGGAGAAGTCACCACGTGGAGGACTCGCCATCCGTGACAAGGAGGACACATGTGCTGTGGGAAGGTCACACGGGTCATAAAACTCCCAGTGTGTCGAGACGCAGCCTGGCCAGCAGAGGGAGCCGTGTGAAGGTTATGCCAGTCATTGACACGCTGCTGCTGCTGCTGCTGTCGTCGTCGTCGTCTGGCCTTGTGCGAGTGCTGAGCGCAGCCAGGGCCTTATATAATTGCTGCAAAATAGGCAATCTGGGCCGGGCCCCTTCCCAAAAAGGCATTTTATTTGTTCGGTTCAGGATGAAGTAAAAGCTCAATGACAAAAATCAGCAAAATGTCCTTTTATATAATGTTATCTGTAAATCAATTACCCTTTTATCTTCAAGGTAGGTAGGTGCCCCCTGGCAAAAAAACTTGCCTAAAAAAAAGGTCAGAAGTGCGTCTGATGTAAGCAAGAAGCGATCCTGATCTGCCTCAGGCTTGCCATTTTGCATATGGTATGTCCATGGCCCTAACAGCCAGACACGTGCGGAAGGATTCACAAGACGGGGTGGTAAGGAGGAGGGTGAAGATCCTTGGCATATCAGTTCTGAAGTGCCCACACACAAAGGGTGACATTACCATTCCTGCGCATGCACCTGGCAGTTAGAACTTAGTTAAGGAGAGACTTTACCATTCCTAAACACCGTCACGTTGGGGGAGGGGAGGTCATTAATCCTGTGTAAGCTCAGACACAGAGCTTACACAGGGATTAGAGCTTACAATGGATGGAAGGAGTGGAAGCCGCAGGTAAGGTGTCGGTGAGTAAGAGATTCCATCCCTTTGCCCTAAATGGCTCTGATTCATTTCAAATCTGAACTCCAGACAGATATGAAAAGCGACAATATTTATTATAAATGCATGTAGTGTAAGCCCCTGGATCGGTCTTGGTATTAACGTCCAATCCTGCACAGGATGGGGAGAAAGAGAGGCCAGAGTTAAAAGCCAATCAGGGCCGTTTTTAAAGGCAGGGGCAAAAGGGGCAGCTGCCCTGGGCCCTGTCATTGTTGTGGGGCCCAAAGCAGCTGCCTCATACTTGCCAACTATCCTGGTTTAAATTCCCTCGTCCCTTGAGGTTTTAGTCCCGTGCTGTGTCCCAATATCTCAGTGTGAAGTGCTGCTACCAATGCTGCCCAGCTCTGCCCTATTGTGTACAGATGACTCACCTGCAGACCCTGTGTTTACATGTAAATTACCGGCATTCATATGTAAATAACAGAGGCATTGATATGTAAATAGTGGCGGCCGGCGGCATTGATATGTATATCATGCCCCCCTGAGGTCATATCCACAGTAATCTCTAGCAATCAACAAGCAGAAATCATGTGCTATAACCTCTAGCAACTAATCAGTGAGTGGTAATGTGTGCTGTAACCTCTAGCAACCAATCAGTGAGCGGTAATGATACACTGTAACCTCTGGCAACCAGTCAGTGAGCGGTAATGATACACTGTAACCTCTGGCAACCAGTCAGTGAGCGGTAATGATACACTGTAACCTCTGGCAACCAGTCAGTGAGCGGTAATGATACACTGTAACCTCTGGCAACCAGTCAGTGAGCGGTAATGATACACTGTAACCTCTGGCAACCAGTCAGTGAGCGGTAATGATACACTGTAACCTCTGGCAACCAATCGCAATAGCTGCCTGATCTGATTCAGTAAACTGATTTGGAGTCTAGCTGCTATTTATTGTATGTCTCAGAGCAGGTGGAGAGAAAAACTGCATGGGGGGGGGGGGGGGCAAGAAAAAGAGCAGCAGATTGAGTCCTCTCTCCGCTCCCATCTGTGTGTGGGGGGACTGTGCTGGTCCTGGGCAGTGTGAGAGAGAGAGGTTCACAGACACTCAGTTTAGACAACTGGAACCAGCCCTCCGGATGGTTAGCAACCCTGGTGATTAGTGTGTGCCTGGGACACACCCGGCCCGTGTGCCCGCCTACGCACGTGGTGGTTGCGGTACCTGGTTACTTGGTCACATGCCTGATGAAGGGGTCCTGCGTGGCTCTGAAACGTCGCTTCTATTTAATTTTTTTGATACTATGCGATTACAATTTTGGACCCACTTTTGGAGATCCTGGTGTGCTGGTGACACGTCCTTGTCATGGTTACTTGGGGAGACACAGTCCAGTCTGCAACATGTGTCTGGGTTTCAGGCGGTCTAAAACCCGGACACGCGATTCAAAACCCGGACAGGGGCGGACTGACAACTCATTGGGCCCCCCGGGCAATAGGAGATTATGGGGCCACACAGTATACACATACATGTACACACAGTATACAATCACACAGTATACACATACATGTACACACAGTATACACAGACATGTTTCTATTGGCTGAGAAGGTACTGGAGAGGTGGGGCAGCTATAATCTCGGGATTTTTAGACCAAAAGGATGTCGGTAAGAGACATTTCAGAGACAGATGTAAAACAAACACAGATTTTTACATACTGTCCCTGGTCTTACTGAGGCTGGCTACCCTGATGGGGCCCCCTAGTGCCCGGGGCCCTCGGGCAGTGCCCGAGTGGCCGAATGGTCAGTCCGCCCCTGGGTGACAACCCTTTTTGCAGGTTAACCAATAACAATATATGTGTTTGGAAGATGTATTCTCTTTCCTGCTCGGAGTTCAGGGATGAAGTATTTATAAAGCCATAACAAGTTTATTTAATGTGTCCGATTTACATACTAATAGCATTGAGTGAAATCCCGTGTAGTGTGTAACACCTTTGTGACTTGTCTGCGCTCCCCTCCCTCCCTCCCTGCCTTCTCTGGGTGTACTCAGTTTCACTTGCACCTGAAGATGGGGATCTTAAAAAAAAAAAAAAAAACAGGTTTGTCAGGGTATTTTGTTCAGAACCGGGTGGTGACTAGTCTGCAGCAAGCAGGTCGGCAATCCACCCACCGAGTCAACATCCACGGGTGAACCTGAAACTCCCGTAACCCCCAGCAGGTTCCAAAGCAATGTAGGTCGTTCTTCTGTCAATCCAATATGGCTGAAGCAGGAAATGTGATCGCAACGGACCTTGTTCTCCAACGGTTATTCGTTGAAATCACTTCATAGAAATTACTTTAACATGAAAGCTCCGGTGATTCAATGTTCTAAGGCAGGGTTTCTCAACTAGGGTTCCTCCAGAGGTTGCTGGGGGTTCCTTGAGAAATGAGCAATTTCTGCCTCTCAGATAAGTTCCCACTGCCACCATTGATATTTTTAGCTATCTGTAAGGGATAATTCTTCCCAGTGTCCACAAGTGTAAGGAGTATTCTTCCCACTGACCATCACACTAATGTATCATGAGTTGTAGCAGTGGCGTACTAAGTGGGGGGCGGCGGGGGCGGGCCGCCCGGGGTGCCACACACTGGGGGGGTGTCAGGCCAGCGCCCTCCCCCTCCGACTGAAGAAGAGACAGCGTTAGGCAGCGGCACCGCTCGCCTGAGGCAGTGGCATTGCGGGGGTGTGCGAGTGGCAGTGACCCGGGACCCGGCGCAACTATCCCCTTCTCTCTGTGGTCGCACCGTCGCGGACGGTTCTGATCAGTCTCGGCAGTCCTGCGGCTGTCATAGCCGAGCAGAGTGAAGCCGCCTTCCCCTCCTCCTGCATGCACAGCACTGTGACTGTGTAGACATAAAGGAGGAGGGGGAGGCGGCTTCACTCTGCTCGGCTATGACAGCCGCGGCACTGCCGAGACTGTTTAGAACCGTTGTTGTGTGCCACAGAGAGAAGGGGATAGTTGCGCCGGGTCCCGGGTCACTGCCAACAGCGACAGGTGTCACTCGGGTGCGGCTCGCACCTCCCCCCCGCAATGCCACTGCCTCTGCCTCTCTTTTCTGAGGTACATTATAGGTGGGGTCTTTACTCTGGGGGGGGGGGGGTCTGTGCACTGTAGGGGGGGTTCTGTACTGTAGGGAGGGTCTGTGCACTGTAGGGGGGGTTCTGTACTGTAAGGGGGGTTCTGCATTGTAGGGGGGTCCTGTACTTTAGGGGGGGTCTGCACTGTAGGGGGACCAGAGCTGTGGGGGGCTGTGCAATGTAAAGGGGTGCAGAGGTACAAGGGCTGTGTAATGTAAAGAGGTACAAGGGCTGTGTAATGTAAAGGGGTCCAGAGGTTCAGGGTGCCGTGTAATGTAAAGGGGTCCAGAGGTTCAGGGTGCCGTGTAATGTAAAGGGGTCCAGAGGTTCAGGGTGCCGTGTAATGTAAAGGGGTCCAGAGGTTCAGGGTGCCGTGTAATGTAAATGGGGTCCAGAGGTTCAGGGTGCCGTGTAATGTAAAGGGGTCCAGAGGTTCAGGGTGCCGTGTAATGTAAAGGGGTCCAGAGGTTCAGGGTGCCGTGTAATGTAAAGGGGTCCAGAGGTTCAGGGTGCCGTGTAATGTAAAGGGGTCCAGAGGTTCAGGGTGCTGTGTAATGTAAAGGGGTCCAGAGGTTCAGGGTGCTGTGTAATGTAAAGGGGTCCAGAGGTTCAGGGTGCTGTGTTATGTAATGGGGTCCTTCGGTGCAAGGTCATGTGTAATGTAAAAGGGTCCAGAGGTGCAGGGTGCTGTGTTATGTAAAGGGGTCCAGAGGTGCAGGGTGCTGCGTAATATAAAGGGGTCCAGAGATGCAGGGTGCTGTGTAATGTAAAAGGGTCCAGAGGGGCAGTTGTGGAGAGGGGGTACACAGTAGTGACAAAAAGATATTGAAGGATGCAGGGGGCACAGTGGGGTGCTTTTACATTTTAAGGTGGGGTGGGGGTCGCCATATATAGGATCTGCCCCGGGTGCCAAATGCTCTAGGTACGCCCCTGAGTTGTAGAGATAGTAATTTTTTTTAGCAGGAGTTCCATGAGACCAGAAAGTTATATCGAGGGTTCCTCAGTGTTGACAAGGTTGAGAAAGGCTGACCTAGCACCTTCGAGCCTCTCTAGGAAGACAAGGTAGACAGTCGATACAAAGCATCATTTACAGAATTGAACTTGGTTCAAACATCATCTAGAGCCGGTGGGTAGCACTCACCTGTGTTGTACGCTGTGGACATGGCAGAGAAAGGCAGTCCATGATGGGACAGTAAACTGGGCGTTGCCACTGAAACAACCGGGGTGGTTAAAGAGTGTGCTGCTTGCGACGCTCCTCCTAACCGCTGTGCGTTCTGTAAGACACGGGGAGAAGAGAGACGCGGCGATGACTTCTAGTGGAACAGTAAAATATCCATTTCATTAAAAAATTGTGAACATCACAACACGCGACTACTCGATATACAATATTTAAGGCCACCCTACAGGGCCCCCATGCACAAGCTACAGGACTAGTCTAAGCATCACTGGAAGATTTGAGGGGGTTAACAGTCAAACAGCATGCATATCTGAACATCGGTATTTTTTTTTTTTCCCATGGACAACCATGTGACTAGGACAGGAAGTGACTGACACAACAGCAATAAAACATTATGTTCGTGGGGTGGGGGGATGTCACTGCTATGGCCTTTTGCTGCTTCAACCACCCACATGTTTCGCCAAAAGCTCCCTCAGGCTTTTGAATAGGGCCCTTGCCTATGACGGTGTGCTGCCAGAGAAGTGTTTTGCCCTCTACCATTACTGATAATGTCATACATGCAGGGGCGGACTGACCATTCAGCCACTCGGGCACTGCCCGAGGGGCCCCGGGCCACTAGGGGGCCCCATCAGGGTTGCCAGCCTCAGTAAAACCAGGGACAGTATGTAAAAATCTGTGTTTTTTTTTTTTTTTACATCTGTCTCTGAAATGTCCCTTACCGACATCCTTTTGGTCTAAAAATCCAGAGATTATAGCTGCCCCGCTTTTTGGGGTCTGAGCTCAAGTAGGAGATGGGGCTGCCTCTGTGGGGGCCTTAAGGTAGCTAAAAAACCCCAACTAGGTGATATTTAGTTTGACGAAGCACTGTGTATGACCTCTGGTCACCAAACTGCAGCCCTGACACCAACAATGGGGAACCATTCCCTCCACTGACACCAGCAATGGGGCACTATTCCCTCCGCCGACGCCGGGGCACTATTCCCTCCGCCGGGGCACTATTCCCCCCGCCGACGCCGGGGCACTATTCCCTCCGCCGACGCTGGGGCACTATTCCCTCCGCCGGGGCACTATTCCCTCTGCCGACGCCGGGGCACTATTCCCTCCGCCGACGCTGGGGCACTATTCCCTCCGCCGGGGCACTATTCCCTCCGCCAACGATGGGGCACTATTCCCTCCGCCAACGATGGGGCACTATTCCCTCCGCCGACGCCGGGGCACTATTCCCTCCGCCAACGATGGGGCACTATTCCCTCCGCCAACGATGGGGCACTATTCCCTCCGCCGGGGCACTATTCCCCCCGCCGACGCCGGGGCACTATTCCCTCCGCCGGGGCACTATTCCCCCCGCCGACGCCGGGGCACTATTCCCTCCGCCGACGCCGGGGCACTATTCCCTCCGCCGACGCCGGGGCACTATTCCCTCCGCCGACGCCGGGGCACTATTCCCTCCGCCGGGGCACTATTCCCTCCGCCGGGGCACTATTCCCTCCGCCGACGCCGGGGCACTATTCCCTCCGCCGACGCCGGGGCACTATTCCCTCCGCCGACGCCGGGGCACTATTCCCTCCGCCGGGGCACTATTCCCTCCGCCGGGGCACTATTCCCTCCGCCGACGCCGGGGCACTATTCCCTCCGCCGACGCCGGGGCACTATTCCCTCCCCCGACGCCGGGGCACTATTCCCTCCCCCGACGCCGGGGCACTATTCTTTCAGCCAACGCCAACAATGGGACACTATTCCTCACACTGACGCCAAGGATGGGGCACTATTTATTCATCTCACTGATGCCAACAATGGGGCATTATTCCTTCCACTGAGGCCAGTGATGGGACACCATTCCCTCCACTGACGCCAATGATGGAGACACTATTCCTCCCACCGACACCAAAAATGGGACACTATTCCTCTCACCGACATAAACGATGGGACACTATTGCCTCCACTGATGCCAATGATGGGGCACTAATGCCTCCACTGATGCCAACGATGGGGCACCATTCCTCCTGCTGACATCAATGATGGAGCACTATTCCTCTCGTTGACAATGGGGCACAATTCTTTCCATGTACACCAAAGTTGGGCAATATTCCTTCCACTGATACCAACCAAGGGGCACTATTCCTCCCACTCTCACCAATGATAGGGCACTAATAATTTCCCTATTGCCAAAGATGGGACTGTTTACTCCCACTGATGCCAGGGCATTTTCTACTCTTACTGGCCACCCCCCCCCTCTAAAGTCTGAAGCACCGTAAACTATGGCATTGGCATGCTTGTTGCTGATCTCCTGCAGCCTCTTTCTCTACATGCACTCCAGTGGTTGCCCCATGGCATTTCTCTGGCTGGATTTGTGGATGGGGGACAGTGGTGAATGGTGCCCGCATAGTGTATATAAACACGGCCACTTGTAGTCTCATTGGGAAGCTCATGTAATAGGGTGACAACACTGGAAAACAATTAGAATGTTGTCCCCGGTATTTACAGCTGTTCTATAGAGTGGAGACTCCGATTACGATTTTAAATGCACTTTGATGACCGGTTCTCTTTAAAACCCACAGGATGAATAATTCTTCCTGCCATGCGAAGCGGCATTTACCCAGTGTACCCTTTTCTTATTTAAGAGAGTTCTTATTTGCAGTTCCTTTGCGGAAAGAGGGAGTTAAGAGGGGGACAGGCTGTGGATGTTTCCTCTCCTCTCTCATCCTCCAAACATCAGACAATGAGCCTTTCATGGCTCTGGATCATCACAAGCTGGGTTAGGTCACACATCCTCGGTGTGAAAAAAGGGCAGCTGGGAGGGCCATTTCCTCCAGACATGCTTCTGGAAGAATGAGCTGCCTTCAAACTCCCCCTCATCCGCAGCCATGTGATTTCCAGACGCTTGCAAGGCCTTCTCCGACCACTGAATGCCTGTGATGTATGCGGCACTGACATGCAACTCTCGGAAGAATCAAAGAGTTCTGTCTAATTCTTGGCAGCCATGTTGTCCCCCCCCCCCCCCCAAGCCAATGTTCTTGATAATCCCCCCCTCAGCGTATTAGGAAGTGGTGACATCACTCAGGAATTAGGCCTAAGTACGGAAAGCAGAATGCTGTATGAAAACCCAGTATGGCCAGCGAAAATCCACTGAGAAATGCTTCAGAGGATGCCCCGAAAAAAGGGTACTCACACATCTTTTGGAGCTGTGCCTCGGCAACGAGTGACTGAGAAGGTGGCCGAGATCACGGGTATCTCACTCACCCTCACTCACCAAATGTGCCTATTTTTCACCAAAATGCCCCCCTCTGATCAAGAGCTCGCCCACACTTTATTTAGTGCGGTCCATTGGGCTATCGCCCTGGGACCAAGTTCTGAAACGCATGGCGGCCATCCAACTAATGGAAAAGGGGCTTCACACAATTATGGACACAACCCCCATTTATGATCTGAAATGGCCCACACATTATTTAGCGCGGTCCATTGGCGCTCCCCAGGGGCCCCCCCACCCCCCCTCCGATCAAAATCTCGCCCACACTTCAGCGCGGTCCATTGGGCTATAGCCCTGTTTTGGCGCACCCCAGGGGTCCCCTGGAACCAAGTTCTGAAACGCATGGCTGCCATCCAACTAATGGAAAAGGTGCTTCACACAATTATGGACACAACCCCCATTTATGATCTAAAATGGCCCACACTTTATTTAGTGCAGTCCATTGGCGCTCCCCAGGGGTCCCCCCACCCCCCTTTGATCAAAAGCTCGCCCACACTTTAGCGCGGTCCATTGGGCTATCGCCCTGTTTTGGCGCACCCCAGGGGTCCCCTGGGACCAAGTTCTGAAAGGCATGGCGGCCATCCAACTAATGGAAAAGGTGCTTCACACAATTATGGACACAACCCCCATTTATGATCTGAAATGGCCCACACTTTATTTAGCGCGGTCCATTGGCGCACCCCAGGGGTCCCCTGGGACCAAGTTCATAAACGCATGGCGGCCATCCAACTAATGGAAAAGGTGCTTCACACAATTATGGACACAACCCCCATTTATGATCTGAAATGGCCCACACGTTATTTAGCGCGGTCCATTTGGCTATCGCCCTGTTTTGGCGCACCCCAGGGGACCAAGTTCTGAAAGGCATGGCGGCCATCCAACTAATGGAAAAGGTGCTTCACACAATTATGGACACAACCCCCATTTATGATCTGAAATGGCCCACACTTTATTTAGCGCGGTCCATTGGCGCTCCCAGGGGTCCCCTGGGACCAAGTTCTGAAAGGCATGGCGGCCATCCAACTAGTGGAAAAGGTGCTTCACACAATTATGGACACAACCCCCATTTATGATCTGAAATGGAAGTCCTGGTCCCCCTGGTCCGTGATCCCCCCCCCCCCCCCACCCTCTCCCTTTCTCCTACTTGTGTTTCCCTGTGTCACGATGCTTAACTACCAGCACCTTCCTATCGGATGTCCCGTAGCATCCTACGGTCCCTGTTCACAAGTTTTAGTTCCTATGTTTATTTTTTCAGCCTATGGAATACATGTATTTGTGGACTATACAGGTGGGCATCGCGTGGCGAGATACCATGCGCCTCCAAATGGGGCGAGACTTTCCACTTGACCTCCACCTGGTCACCATCACCCTTTTGTAACCTGAACATGTGCTAGAATTACAAGTATTTGTACTCCTCACTGTACTACTTTTTTTGATGTATAACACTTTTGTACTTGCTGATTTTCTTTAATAAAATTGTTTGTATTAAAAAACACAGTATGGCTACTACTTGAAGCAGTCAAAAGAACTAAAAAAAATAAATAAATCTTTGCATCGAAATATCCAAACTTTCGAAACAAAGATCCCTTCAGGCTCTTAGGGGGGCTGGACTGTTGGGAGTAGAAAACGTCCAGTGGGAGAAAACAATGCCATCTTTGGTATTAGGGCAGGAGTAATGCCCCCGTCGTGGCCGTCGGTGGAAGGAACAGTGCCTAGTCATTGGTGTCCATGGAAGGAACTGTGCCCTGTTGTCAGTGGAAGGAACAGTGCCCCATTATTGGGGTCAGTGGGTAGAATACCGAGTAGAATCTGGCCCGGGGCCGCAGTTTGAAGACCACTGATCTAAAATATTTGACCTCCGTGTATGCGTTGTACTTTATGTGAATCTTCTTCCATGGAGCCAAGGTCAGAGTACTCAACCGACTATAGCAAACAAATGGGCACCTAATGTGAGCTCATATTAGACACAATAAAAGGTCCACTTATGAATAAGGCTTAACGTACATATACTGACCTTCTGCTTGATCCCCCACTATTCTGTTGCCCCACCAGCCCAACTGGGAAATACCAGGTACTTCTAGGTAGGGGAACACTTGATGCTCCTCCTGCCTTACCAAAAAAGCCGCCACTAGGCTTAAAGCGGAGTTCCACCCTAAAGTGGAACTTCCGCTTATCGGATTCCCTCCCCCCTCCGGTGCCACAATTGGCACCTTTCAGAGGGGAGGGGGGTGCAGATACCTGTATAATACAGGTATCTGCACCCACTTCCGTGACGAATTATCCGGACTGCCCCGCCCCTATCTGGAGATGCCCGTTGTGTCTTGGGAAACACAGTTCCCAGGACACAACGGGGACCAATAGAGACGCGCAGCGCGACTCGCGCATGCGCAGTAGGGAACCGGGCAGTGAAGACGTTGCGTCTTCACTTCCTGATTCCCTGACAAAAAATGGCGGTGGGGCAGCCGAGAGACGAGCGGTCGCTCGTCACATTCTGCCGACACCGCTGGACCCTGGAACAGGTAAGTGTCCATTTATTAAAAGTCATCAGCTGTAGCTGCTGACTTAATATTTTTGGCGCGGGTGGAGCTCCGCTTTAAGCTTTTTTTTTTTTGTATGAGGGTCAGGAGCAGTGTGTGTATAGCTTCTGTGCAAGTCATAACTTTCTGCAACCTAAGCCTCTGGCAGGGTAGGATGGAAAATAAGTAGGGCTGTGGAAATTAAAGATTAATTCCTCGATTAATCATTAATTTTTTTTGATCGATCAAAATTCTTTTGATTGGTACTCACCTCTCCGCCGGCTTCCGGGTCATCAGGGAGTCCCGTCGGAGATCCGGTGAAGTCACGGACATCGACATCACCGGACTCCTCCCTCCTTCCCCAAGTGCCTCCATCTGCTAACGAAGGGAAGGGGGAGGAGTCCGGGGACGTCGAAGTTCTGATTGAACCTAACGCGTACGGGGGAGGAGCTACGCATGACGTCACCCGCTGCTGCCCTACGGAACTAATTAACATGATTGTCGGCTTTACATGCCGTGTTCTTATCATCTTTATGTGAGTAGTTTGTGTTTGAACACAAAAATTAAATCTTATACTTAAGCGGTGAGCACTTAGATCTTTTCTTTCTACCCATGACATTATGGTCCGTGTTTAACCCTTTTGATATCCGCTTGTATGACCACCTGTTTGCACAGGGGTCCATGCCACAAAAGTCCGATGGAGCCCACACACGGTTGGATTTTCCGACAACATGGTCCGATCGGACATTTTCCGTCGGAATTTCCGACCGTGTGTACGGGGCATTAAAAGAAATCCTTGTGTGACCTAACCCTGTTTGTTTAGGGACAAGGCTAGTAAAGCAGAAACCGCAGGATGGTCAAGATAGTGCTTGCCCAAATGTGCCTAAAGCCATTTTCTGATTGCTATCCAGTGGTAACTATTATAAGCTGCATTTTGTTATAAAATAAGCTTTTTTTGTTGTCAATAAAGATTTGTTTGACAGTACAAGATGGCATGCATGGTTTTCGGCTTAAAAGCACAAAAAAAAAAAAAAAAAAAACCCAGTGAAAGCGGACACAGAATTCACAGTAGTGAAAGAGATGCAAGCAAGTCAACTCACCATCTCCAACTGCTCCTCCGTCTGCGTGCAAAAAGCAGAATATTGAAAGGCAGAGGGGGAAAAAAAAACAAAAAAAAACACCAAACAAAGCTTATTAAATAGGGAAATGCTTCATGGGACTAAACGCACAACACACACGGGAAGTCATGGTGGTTGATTTACTAAAACTGAAGAGTTCACAATCTGGTGCAGCTCTGCATGGTAGCCAATAAGCTTCGAACTTCAGCTTGTTCAAATAAGGTTTGAAAAAATAGAAACCAATTGGGTTCTATGCAGAGTTGCATAAGACTTTGCACTCTCCGGTTTTAGTAAGTCGACCCCACTGTCTAATAAAGCATTAAAACCTAAGAGTTGAGGAAAAAAATGTATTTCAATGACGTATTATCTGATATATACACATGCAAAAAGCTGTTATTGTGATAATGCATATTGCAGATAATGAGAAGATACGTAGATGATGTGTGGGCAAAACTGGAAAGTCTATCGCTAGCCAAAACTTTTGGAGAAGAAAGTAGGGAAGAGTTAGATACCCCTTTCAGGTTTGTTTTGCCAGCTGTGTTACATTAGAGAAAATGCCTAGGGACACAACAGGAAGTGAGTGGGAATCCCCTCTTGGATTGTTGTCACCAAGAGACAGATGTCCCCAGTGGATGATTTCACGTCAGCTCCTCATCCAGAGAAACTAACATTTTGGACTTCCGTTCCCTTCACTTTATATGCTGGTTATCAGGACAAACGGAGAAGGTGAATCACTGCAGTGGGGGAACAGACAGCAATAAAAACCTGTTCAGGAGTTCCAACCGTTCCCCACACTATCCAAACTTCACCAAAAAAAGTTTTGGCTAGAGATACGTTTTTAAGATAATGTCTACTCCCTAAATATACTTTGGTGGTCACAGCTGAGGTCACTGCTTTTCTTTACAAGGGTCATTACCTAGCTAAAGTCATGACCGTTACTTTGTAGTAAGGGCCCAATACACTGCACTAAGGAGACAAGCGAGCTTGTAGAAGCGTAGGTCACTTAAGGGCTGTGGCCAGTCCGTTAAATCTAGTGGTCTTCAAACCATGAACGTAGTGGCTGTCCCTCAAGGAGTCCAGAGTTGGATAGTCACTACATCCCAGGGATGTCCTGTGTCCAGTGGTTATTACCTAGTGCAGTGATGGCTAACCTTGGCACCCCAGATGTTTTGGAACTACATTTCCCATGATGCTCCGCTACAATGCAGAGTGCCAGAGCATCATGGGAAATGTAGTTCCAAAACATCTGGAGTGCCAAGGTTCGCCATCACTGACCTAGTGCATATTCCGCTAGTGTCCTTTTCTCTAGTGTTTATTACGAACATTCCATGGTGGCCTGAGTCATGACGCAAATTCCTATGTCTAATGGTGGTCCAGCGACAGTGTAGAAGTGGCGGTCACTTAAGGGCTGTGGCCAGTCCTTGATTGTAGTGCTGGCCTGTCCTTGGACCCAGTGGTCTTCAAACCATGAGCATAGTAGCTGTCCCTATAGGTGTCCAGAGTTGGATTGTCACCACATCCAGGGATGTCCCATGTGCCGTGGTCATTACCTAGTGCATATTCCACTAGTGTCCTTTTCTCTAGTGTTTATTACTAACATTCCATGGTGGCCTAAGTCATGGCCAAGATTCCTGTCTCCAATGGTGGTCTAGGGAGAGTGTAGAAGTAGTGGTCACTTAAGGACTGTAGCACTGGTCAGTCCCTGGATCTAGTGGTCTTCAAACCATGAGCATAGTGGCTGTCCCTATAGGTGTCCAGAGTTGGATTGTCACCACATCCAGGGATGTCCCATGTGCTGTGGTCATTACCTAGTGCATATTCCACTAGTGTCCTTTTCTCTAGTGTTTATTACTAACATTCCATGGTAGCCTAAGTCATGGCCAAGATTCCTGTGTCCAATGGTGGTCTAGGGAGAGTGTAGAAGTGGTGGTCACTTAAGGACTGTAGCACTGGTCAGTCCCTGGATCTAGTGGTCTTAAAACCATGAACATAGGGGCTGTTCTTCTAGGTGTCCATAGTTGGATAGTCATCACATCCAGGGTTGTCCAGTGGTCATTACCTAGGTCAGTGATGGCGAACCTTGGCACCCCAGATGTTTTGGAACTACATTTCCCATGATGCTCATGCACTCTGCAGTGTGGTTGAGCATCATGGGAAATGTAGTTTCAAAACATCTGGGGTGCCAAGGTTCGCCATCACTGACCTAAAGCATACATATTCCACCAGTGTCCTTTTCTCTAGAAGTCATGGCTATGATTCCTGTGTCTAATGATGGATTACCCCTGGCCCATCGCTCCCGTCCCTTGCTGTGCCATGCTTCTTTCTTGTGTCAAGTTGTACTAAGACCTCAGCTGGCTGCAGGCCACAAACAGGAGGAGCACCAGACTAAATGGCAATAGACTCCAAATCGCTATAATGATTATTAGTAAGGTACCATAAAATATCAACACGTTTCGGGGGACATACTACTCTCCTTCATCAGGGTCAAAAATCACATCAGAACTTATGTGAACTCAATATCAGACTCTGCTAAACTAATCTGTTATAGGTTATACCTAAATGGCTCAGAGAAGATTGGTGAGAAAATGTCATTGCGACTAGTACTATTGACACTGCAGGCCCACGGTAATCAGTAGAATGTATAGCACTGGAATAGACAAGCACTCAACAGCTAGATATAAGGAGTGACTTCCCATAGACCACATGGCACCAAAGTAGCTTTACATGGACCACATATACCAATACTTGCGTTGTCAAAAATTGTCCAATCACCTTCATAAATGAACTTAAAGGGGTGTTCCGGGAAAAAAAAAATTAAAAGCCAGAAGCTACACATACTGCAGCTGTTGGCTTTTAATAAATGGACACTTACCTGTCCTGCTGTCCCTCAATGTCGGCACCGCAGCTGATGTCTCCATCAGCTGTCGGGTGCTGCCGCCGCCATTGCGGGTAAGGTAACCCGGCAGTGTAGCCTTTCGGGTTCACGCCGGGAACCCTACTGCGCATGCACGAGGCCCCGCTCCTCTCTCCTATTAACCCGGTGTACTATCATTAGCCGTCCCCCATCACAAAGTGCCCGCTGTGTACTGCGCATGCACAGTACACAGGACACCCATATTCCGAAAATTGTCGAGGATGAACGGCGCCTGCGCCCTGAGTCCACTTTCAAGCCCCACCATCCAAGTGGACATAGAGTTAGAATATAAAAGAGCCGAGTGCAGTGAGGCCGTGCCCGAAGCGTGGCGAGCGAAGCGAGCCCGCAAGGGGCCCTCTAAGTTTGAGTAGCCCTATGTCCGCTTGGATGGTGGGGCTTACACATCCACTCACGGCGCAAGCGCCGTTCATCTTCCGAGAATTTCCGAAAATCGTTATGCTCCGTACTGCGCAGTACACTTCGGACACCTGGTGATAGCCGGACTGTTCGTGACAGAACACTGGCGGCTGAGGGAGGAGGAGGAGGGAGCCCCGCAGTGACGTCACGGCGCAATCGCACCGTGGTGTACTTCCGGAAGTGGGAAAGAATACCTGTCACAGGTATCCTGTCCCCCCCCCCCCCGAAAGGTGCCAATTGTGACACCGGAAGGGGGGAGGAATCCGATGAGCGGAAGTTCCACTTTAGGATGGAGCTCCACTTTAAAAAAAAAAAAGAAAAACTGTAAGGCCTCATATGCACACTATGCTCTTCTGAATGCTTTTCTCCTGTCGAGAGAAGAAGCGTTGAAAATGCGCCCAAAGCTGTGTTTTTTCATTGCGTTCAAGCTCGTCAAGCATTTGGGCGTTTATTTGATTCTGGCCATTGAAATGAATAAAACACGCTTTGCCTTTAGGCGCATTTACATGCATTTGGGCGGGTCGTGGCAAAATAACATCCCCTCATCAGTAAAGCTGGTTTCCTTCCATGTGACGCAATTAAAATCAAAGTCAAGCCACTGAAAGATGGGCTGTTGTAGATTTCCCAGCATGCAGATGTCTAAGGTAGAATTCGGAGGGTGGTGGTGGTGCCATAATGAGGCTTCGGTACTCACCAAATGATGCATTAATCCTTTGCCGCTCTGTGAGGTGATGACGCGCAGGTCGGGCTTGCGACTGTTGGTGCCGAGCTGATTGTTCTGGGAGGGAGGCGGAGGGCTCTTGGCCGGGAGAACTTTACCCATGCTGTTGCCGTTAGATATTAGGCCTGGAGAGGCTCGTGCGCTGATGTAGCCATTGCCTAAATTAGAAGAAGAAGGACATATGGAGACAGCGATTATATGAGAGGATTTTGTGTAGGTCACAAAAATAATGAGGACTAATAAACATTTACAATAAACATGACCCATATAAACAGGAAGACTATATGATCAGTCAGACATGGCTGGTGTCTGACAGAACAGGAAGTGACTTCTGACAGGATTTTATGGGTTCTCTGCCCAAATGAGGGAGATTTCTCCTCACTTCCTGTCAGGATTAGGAGTGAAACAGGAAGTGGCTGGTGTCTGACAGAACAGGAAGTGACTTCTGACAGGATTTTATGGGTTCTCTGCCCAAATGAGGGAGATTTCTCCTCACTTCCTGTCAGGATTAGGAGTGAAACAGGAAGTGGCTGGTGTCTGACAGAACAGGAAGTGACTTCTGACAGGATTTTATTGGTTCTCTGCCCAAATGAGGGAGATTTCTCCTCACTTCCTGTCAGGATTAGGAGTGAAACAGGTCAGTTAGTCTAAATCCCTAGCTCTATGCAAAACCTTCTAAGGATGGTCATTTTAAGGAGAATACCTTTACAAAAGGGAGCCACAAAATAAAGACAACTTATAGGCAAAACCTTTTTTTGTTATTGATCAGGGTAACAAAATGGCTGCTGTAACAGGAAATACTAAAAAGAAAGAAGCGTCTGCCTATAGAGCAGGTTGGCTTTGTCAGGTGGAAAGTGGAAGTGTAGGCCCAGGCTTGGTGTATGGAAAAGGGCTGTCTTCCCTCACAGCCCTCCAACGCGAACCATACTCCAGTTTCTAGAAGCGGGCAGCAGGAATGCCGAGAATGCCGGGTGACGTCAATTCTGACATTCATAGAACTAGCCTGGCCAGAATCTGAAAACAGCTGATGGGGGACGTAGGCCCTGCATCTCTGCTCTCATGTCGATTTACTCTGCTGTATGCACAAGACTGAGCCTTCGGTTGTAGGCATGGCTTGTCTGCTAACAAGGCCAGATTACGACCACATTCTGGACTACCCTAAACAAACAAGGCCAGATTATGGTCACATGTTGGACTATCTAAATAAGCAAGTCCACATTACGACTGCACTCTGAGCTACCTAAATAATTAAGGTTAGGATTACAGTCACATTTGGGGCTATCTATATAAACAAGGCCACATTACAACCACATTATGGACTACCTACATAAACAAGGCCAGATTTCGGACACATTTTAAACTACGAAAATAAACAAAGCCAAATTATGGACACATTTTGGACTACCTAAATAAAGCCACATTACAACCACACTCTAGACTGCCTAAATACACAGAGTCAGATTATGGTCGCATTTTGGACTAAATCAGGGGGTCTCCAAACCTTCTAAACAAAGGGCTAGTTTATGGTCTTTCAGACTTTAGGGATGCCGGACTGTTCCCAGTGGAAGTAAACAATGCCCCATCTCTGGTATTAGGAGGAGGAACGGTGCCCCCTCATTGGTGTCAGTAAGAAAAATACTGCCCAACTGGTGGTATCAGTGGAAGGAAATATGTCCTTTTGTTGGTGTCAATGGCAGGAATAATGCCCCATTGTTGGTGTCAGTAGCAAGAATAATGCTTTAAGGCCCCTTTAACACTGGGGCGAGAGCAGCGGCGACGGTAAAGCAGCGCTATATTTAGCGCTGCTTTGCCGTCATTTTAGCCGCGGTATTCGGCCGCTCGCGGGGCAGTTTTACCCCCCGCGAGCGGCCGAAAAAGGGTTAAAATCCCCCGCAAAGCCCCGCCGTAGCGGCACTTTGCGGCGGTATTGCCGCAGTATTACCGCGGTGTCCCATTGAAATCAATGGGTAGGAGCGGTATAGGAGCGGTGAATACACTGCTCCTATACCGCTCCAAAGATGCTGCTAGCAGGACTTTTTTTACCGCCCTGCTAGCGCACCGCTCCAGTGTGAAAGCCCGCCGGCTTTCACACTGGAGTGAATGGGGCTGGATTTTTTCAGGCGCTGTACAGGCGCTATTTTTAGCACTGTACCGCCTGAAAAACGCCCCAGTGTGAAAGTGGCCTAAGAAAAATACTGCCCAATTGGTGGTATCAGTGGAAGGAAATATGTCCTATTGTTGGTGTCAATGGCAGGAATAATGCCCCATTGTTGGTGTCAGTAGCAAGAATAATGCTTTAGGGGCCAGATAAAGGCAAGCAAAAAGAGCTGCATCCAGCCCCCAGGCTGCAGTTTGGAGGACACTGATCTAAATAAACAAAGGCCACATTACAAGCACACTCTGGACTACCGAAATAAACAAGGCCAGATTTCAGGCACATTTTGGACTACTGAAATAAACAAGGCCAGGTTATGAACACCTTTTGGACCACCTAAATAAATAAGGTCTCATTACGACCACACTCAAGACTATTTAAATAAAAGAGACCATATTATGGACGACACCTTTGGGACTACCTAAGGCCTCTTTCACACGGCCGATCCGTTCAGATCCACCTGTCAGTTTTTTTAGGCGGACCTGAACGGATGCTCCATAGAGGTCTATGGAGCGGCGGATGTCAGCGGTGACATCCGACCCGCTCCGATCCGAAAAAAAGTGTGACGGAGGAAAAAGCTATTTTTCCATCCGTCATCGGATCGGATGAAGACCGACCCTACGGTCCGTCATCACCCGATCCTCCATAGGGGAGAGCGGCGCTCTGACAGGTCCGTCCCTGCGCAGTGTGCAGAGACGGACCTGTCATCTTCCTGCTCAGCGGAGATCACTCCGGCTATCCCCGCTGAGCAAGCGGATATCCACGGGGCGGATCAGCACTGATCCGCCCGTGTGAAAGAGGCCTAAATAAATAAGGCCTTATCACGACCACACCCTGGACTGTCTAAATAAATAAGGCCAGGATATGGACACATTTTAGACCACCTATTGCTCATTATAAGAAACTAAATTTACTTGCCTTCCCTGTTTACACTGGCACTGAGCAAAGAAAGGGGTACATCAGGGGTACTTCATGAAGCAGGACAGATGAAAGTAAACGCTAGTCCGTCGCGGTGTGGGGGGGGTGGGGAAAGAGTCAAGAAAAAAAAGTAAAAGTTGTACAAACAAAAACACAAAAAAAGTAGATCGAGATATCTTATTTAAGAAAAAAAAAGGTCTAAAAGGAGTAGAAGACAAAGAAAAAAAAGTAAGTGTGATTACCGAAATGCGTTTCACACCATGAGTAAAGACAGGAGTAGAAGTAACTTTTTATCAAAAAGACAAGGAGAGAAACTAAAGCGAAAGAGGAAGAAGAAAGTAGTAAAGTAGCAGGAAAAAAAAGAGGTAAGTAGACGACGTACACGAAGTGTAAAGATGGTTTTTTGAGTCTAAGAAAAAACAGAAGAGAGCAAAAATCTATAAACACGAAATAAAAAAAAAGTAAAACAAACAGTAGTAGTTACAGTAACAAGTGTAGTACAAGAGTACTAAAAAAAAGTAGTCCGATAACAAGCAGTAATAGAAAAACGAAAAAGTAGAGAGCAGTTGTAAGAAGACAAGAAGACAACACGAGGAAAAAGAGTAAACGAAAACTAAAAAGAAAAAGAAAAAAGCCGAAAAGTTACAAAAAAGATAGTAAAAAAAGGGACTGAGTAGTAAAACAAAGAGTAACAAGAAACAAAAAGACCAAGAGAGTTGAGAACGAAAAGAAAAGAACAAACAACCGATTGACAGTAGAAGCAGCTATAAAAGAGTAACCAAAGATAGAAAAAAGAAAAAACGAATAACAGGAGAGAAGTAAGTAAATAATAAAGTAGGTATGCCAAGAAACATAAAAGTCAAAGAAACAAATCAGAAGTAACAAAGTAAAGAATAAGAGTCAAGTTAAACGAAAGAGAGTAGGTAAAATAACAAAAAAACAGTAAAAGCAAAGCGCCGCAGTCGAAAACAGAAGTCGTAGAACGACAAAGCAGTACGAAAACCGAAAAGTAAAGTTCCCGTACACTCAATGTCGTGAAAAAGTAAAGACAGAAGTAAATGTAAAAAAACACAAGTGAAAGGTAGCAAGTAAACGATACGGTAAAAGAGTAGTAAGTAAAAAGACGAACGGCGTAAAGAAGAAAAGTCGTAGTAACAAGTCAAAATGAAAGAGTAGATAGGAGTAGTCGTAGAGTACAGGTACAAAAAAAACCCAAGAGAACAACTAAAGCACAGAAAACGTAGTCAAACAAAGAAAGGGGTAGTACTCGAATTTGAAACATCCTTCATGAAGTAACAAAAAAAAAAAACGGGTAAAAACGGTTAAAAAGCCTAAGAAAGGCCAGTTATAAACAGTGAACAAAGAAAAGTTAGCACGTAGAGAGTATAAGTACTAAGAGTAGAGGTAAAAAGAAACCGAATAAAAAAAGGAAAGAAAGTAGGAAGTAGAAAGCATTAGAAAAGAGCAGTGAAAGAGAAAGAAAGCGTAAGTGAAAAGAGAAGCAAAGACGTAAGGTAAGTAACTAAAAAAAAGTGTACAAGAAAAAGAGCGAAGCCGTAAGAAGTAAGGAGTAGAAGGTAAACGCACCAAAGGAAAGTCAAAGTAGAGTGAAACATCCTTCATGAAGCAGGACAGATGTCATGGGCAATGTCCATGAAAGGGTCAACCAGTATGAAATGAACTCCAAAGTCAACCCGTTGCTAGGCCTGCACGGCCAAAGCACCGGGTGACTTGTAAGAGAATTTTTGTTTATTACATGATGCCGGGTGCTCGACTCGCCGCACCCACCCAAGGATTTGCCTCCTAACTAGGCAGAAAGCTGGTATCGATTCAGCGGATTTCACGATTCCCCACTGTGAAACTCGTTGGCTGCCAAGGGAAATTCAAATGACAACTCTGAAGGGCCACATGCCCATCGGTGTCCAATCTGATTAAAGGGAAAGGAGACTTGAACGTCTTGGACAACACCGTGACGGCGGTGTGGCATCGACAGCGGGGAGAGGGGAGGGGCTACTCGCTGCGCGCTGAGTCTAATGATGATAATGAAATCTTATTAATCAAAGAGGCAGGCTGATTACTCGCTGCGTTCACACACCGTAACAGGGACTTTATAATCATGCAGGGGGGGGGAAACAACATTATATTCAAGCGTGGGGAGGGGGACTAAGAGCACTAACAATTACCCGTTTACCTGCTTGAAGCAGTGTAACAGCCAGTATAGCTTAATATTAAAACTAGACATGTGCAATTCCTTTTCGTTTTTTTATTTCGGTTTTTTTTTCGTTATTTTCGTTCGTTCTCGTACGAATGAACGAAGGATTCGCTAAAAATTTTAACGAATCGTTCGAATCGAACGAATCCGAAAATAACGAAAATCCGAAAAAAACAAACTAGAAACAACGAATGTACGAATGAAAAATCCGAAAAACGAAAACAGAAACAACGAAAATGACCGAAAAAATTCGTACATTCGTAACTTTATTTTTTAGTTGAATTGGTAATTTTTTGTGTCCCTTACAATGGCGCTGCTTAACATGCTTCGAATGGATTGAACGAAAAAACATTCGTACATTCGTAACTTTTTTTTCGATTTGTAATTGTCCGTGTCTCTTGAAATGTAATAATAGCATACACATTACATAAAATTATGAATTATGCTCCGATTACGGATCTACGAATGTACGAATAACTACAAATGCGTCCGAATTTCGAATAAACGAATGAACGAAAATTAAACTAACAGAAAAACTAATCAACAAAAAAATAACTCTTACGAATGTACGAATCGTTACGAATACAAACACCGACAACTTACGAATTTACGAATCAACGGAAACGAAAAAAACGAAACGAAAATAAACAAATTTTTTTTTTGTGCACATGTCTAATTAAAACCAGCGAACGCATCCAAAATTTTTCTTTTTACTTTCGATATATGCAAAAAGAAAAACAATTCAGTGTTTTTGCTAAAATCATCACATTTAATAAAAATTTGAAACTAAGGATCCTCCGTTTTAGTGCTCTCGATTGATTTTCGCTGTTGGCTTTTGGTGGGATTTTGTTGATCGCTTCCAATTAAATATTCGCTCGTTTGCGACCTTTCGTATGTAAATTGACCACAAATCGCCATTTCTATAGCTACATTTGAAACAAAATTTTAAAAAGGTGCATGCTTGGCTTTACAGTAGACATGTGCAATTCGTTTAGTTTTTTTTCGTTTTTCGTTTTTTTCCGTTATTTTCGTTCGTTCGTTTTCGTACGAATGAACGAATCACTCGAATTGTACGAATCCGAATAACGAATCGTACGAATCCGATTAACGAATCATTCGAATCGAACGAATCCGAAAAACAACGAAAATCCGAAAAAAACTAATTAGAAACAACGAATTAGTACATTCGTTGTTTCTAATTAGTTTTTTTCGGATTTTCGTTGTTTTTCGGATTCGTTCAATTCAAATGATTCGTTAATCGGATTCGAACGATTCGTTACGATTCGTTATGAAGAAAATCCGAAAAACGAAAACGAACGAAAAAATTCGTACATTCGTAACTTTTTATTGTTGTTGAATTGGTAATTATCAGTGTCCCTTACAATGGTGCTGCTAAACGTGCTTCGAATGGATTGAACAAAAAAAATTTTCGATTCGTAACTTTTTTTTTTCGATTCGTAACTTTTTTTTTTTTTCGATTTGTAATTTTCCGTGTCTCTATTGAACCAAAAAATTCATACATTCCTTACCTTTTTTTTCGATTCGTAACTTTTTTTTCGATTCGTAACTTTTTTTTCAATTCGTAACTTTTTTTTCAATTCGTAACTTTTTTTTTCAATTCGTAACTTTTTTTTTTTTTTTTTTTTTTCGATTTGTAATTTTCCGTGTCTCTATTGAACCAAAAAATTCGTACATTCGTAACTTTTTTTTTTCGATTCGTAACTTTTTTTTTTTCGATTCGTAAATTTATTAAAATGTAGTAATAGCATACACATTACATCAAATTATGAATTATGCTCCGATTACGAATGTTACGAATGTATGAATAAATACGAATGCGTCCAAAAATTAAACTAACGAAAAAACGAATCATCGAAAAAATAACTCTAAGGCCCCTTTCACACCAGGGCATTTTTCATGCGGTACAGCGCTAAAAATAGCGCCTGTTCACCGCATTAAAAAAATCCGGCCCCTTTAACTCCAGTGTGAAAGCCGGTGGGCTTTCACACTGGAGCGGTGCGCTAGCAGGACGGTCAAAAAAAGTCCTGCTAGCAGCATCTTTGGAGCGGGATAGGAGCGCTGTGTTCACCGCTCCTATACCGCTCCTTCCCATTGATTAGAATGGGACACCGCGGTGAAACCGCGGCAATACCGGCGCTCTGCGGGGGGTCTTTAACCCTTTTTCGGCCGCTCGCGGGGGGGTAAAACCGCACCGCGAGCGGCCGAAAACCGCGGTTAAAAACGACGGTAAAGCAGCGCTAAATATAGCGCTGCTTTACCGTCACCGCGGCTCCCCCCCCCAGTGTGAAAGGGGCGTTACGAATGTACGAATCGTTACGAATATGAACACTGACGACTTAGGAATGTACGAATCGTTAGGAATCCGAACGACGACTTACGAATGTACGAATCGTTACGAATATGAACACTGACGACTTACGAATGTACGAATCGTTACGAATCGATGAAAACGAAAAAAACGAAACGAAAAAAATAAAAAAAATTTCGGAAACGAAAAAAACGAAACAAAAAATAAACAAATTTTTTTGTTGTGCACATGTCTACTTTACAGAGACTGAACAATCAGAGTATTGCCTGTTGCTAGCTTAAAGTGGAAGTAAACCCACCTATCGTTTTCAGCCAAGGAAGCTGCCATCTTTGCCTCTGTTTAATCTTCAACTGCCACAGTGCTGCACATGTGATCCGTTATGACACCAGCCATTGGATGGTTTGACTGTTTGGTTGAGAGCACAGCCAATGTGCAGTTAGCATTCACGGCATGCCTTTTTTTTTTTAGACTGTTAAATCGATGGGTTTACTTCCGCTTTAAAGGTTTCTGGCGGCGTTTGCGCACGTAACTGTGAAAAAATAAATAAATAATTGCAGCTTCATTTCTGCGTGTTTATGGTTTCACAATGACAGCGGTGCACCTTCTCCACCGAGGGGCTCCCGGGTGATGCTACAGCTATTTACATCTATAATAATATTGATTTCATTGACATTGGAGCCCTGGAAACAAACAGCGGTGACACATCCAGGCAGCGCAGCATAGCCCCGTCTTCCAGCCCTATCCTGTGCTAATAGTGCCGCTTTGCAGATTACATCCATTGTACTCAGCAGAGATAATTAGAGTGTTTAGGAGATGACCTGCTAATTTACGCAGCTGTTCTCATATCGAGCTCTCCTCGTCAGTTACCGGTCCCGGTGGGTTGGGGGGGGGGGGGGGGGAATACTGGCGTGTATGCTATTACAGATGGAAGCCGAAAGAGGGGAGGCACATCAATTTTTTGCCGAAAGAGACTATTTAAAGGGAAAAATCTACACCAAAACTGATATTTCAGTTAGGAGTGGGGACTGGTGGGTTGGGGACGCCAACTTGAAGACTCCGTCAACAGGTATGGCCTTGAAGCTTTGCATGTTCCCACTAAGGGGGGGGGGGGGGGGTGTTCTCCTTTTATCATGTTTGTGTACACCATATTTGAAGTGCACCTAAGGCCCCTTTCACACTTGTGCGACTTCAAAGTCGCGCGATTTTACCGCGATTTCAAGGAATGCCTGTGTATGTGGCATCAAAATCGGACCAAAGTAGTGCAGGGACTACTTTGAAGTCAGAACGACTGGAAGTCGTACTAATATGAATGGCTGTCATTGGAAATCATGGGGAACGACTTGTCATGCTACTTTGCAGTCGTTTAAGTGTGAAAGGGGCCTAAGGCCGAATTTTGGATGGAACAGGGAAGGGTTAGAGCCCCCTTTGGGGTTTTAGTGCTATGTGCCCACTGGGGAAGTTTTCCCTCTCTATATAGACTGGTAACCAATTTTAGAGTTGAAGGAAAATCTTCTAATGGTGGCATTTGCTCTACTCATAACTACTTGTGGCTAGGGAACCACTTTAAAGCAAGTCATGGGAGATATTTGAAGGCTGCCATTGTCATTGCTAACCACCTGCTTCTAAAAATGCTAAATGCCTGGCTGTCAAAATGATGACTTGGCTTTCAAATGTCCAGTCACTGACCTAGAACAGTAATACATATAACACCTTCAGCCCATAGGAAGTCCATAGGTATAGGCCCATAGGCCAATAGGCCTATGTTCTAGGTCAGTCACCGACCTAGAACAGTAATGCATATAACACCTTCAGCCCATAGGAAGTCCATAGGTATAGGCCCATAGGCCTATGTTCTAGGTCAGTCACTGACCTAGAACAGTAATACATATAACACCTTCAGCCCATAGGAAGTCCATAGGTATAGGCCTATGTTCTCGGTCAGTCACTGACCTAGAACAGTAATACATATAACACCTTCAGCCCATAGGAAATCCATAGGCATAGGCCAATAGGCCTATGTTCTAGGTCAGTCACCGACCTAGAACAGTAATACATATAACACCTTCAGCCCATAGGAAATCCATAGGCATAGGCCAATAGGCCTATGTTCTAGGTCAGTCACTGACCTAGAACAGTAATACATATAACACCTTCAGCCCATAGGAAATCCATAGGCATAGGCCAATAGGCCTATGTTCTAGGTCAGTCACTGACCTAGAACAGTAATACATATAACACCTTCAGCCCATAGGAAGTCCATAGGTATAGGCCCATAGGCCTATGTTCTAGGTCAGTCACCGACCTAGAACAGTAATGCATATAACACCTTCAGTCCATAGGAAGTCCATAGGTATAGGCCCATAGGCCTATGTTTTAGGTCAGTCACCGACCTAGAACAGTAATACATATACCACCTTCAGCCCATATGCCCATAGGCATCATTCAACCCAGAAGATGACCAGTGTTGGAATAGCGGTATTGGTAAACCATGGAATGAATTCATCTTTGGCTTTTTACCCCAAATGGAATTGAGCGTTAAAGAAAACCTGTCACCACAGAAACATGGAGGATGATATTGCTGACCTCTCCTGAAAACACTAGTTTCAAGGTCAATACTGATCTAATGGCTCAGTTACTTCTCAAATCACTGATTCAGAAAATGTACTGGTTAATGCAGTCGTCATAGTATTGTGTCTCCCTGATACATATAGGTGCCACTGGGAGTTCAAGAGTCTCCGTAAGAAGCCACAGCTCTGCAATTCTGCTACAGAATAAAAAAAATTGACCTATCCCCAACTATCACATTAGAATGTTCGCTATCCAGACCTGAAACTGAAATCCAGCTGTTGTGAGCCAAGGCACTTCGCACATCATCATGATCACTGTTGAGCGGAATAACTCCGTTATGATTTTAGCAGAAGACAAAGGGAAGGCAACGTCGCTGCCCACAATGAAAGCAGAGAACAGCCACGTGAGTCCTGTGTATACTGGCAGTGGTCTGATCTGGAGTGTAAAAGGGAGAAGCAAGCCCTGCTGCTTTCCTCATTGTGGGAACCTCAGCTCACCCGGACCACCCAGAAGCAGAGAGACACTTCCATGGAGAACAGGCCAAGAGATTAAAGCGCCCAATAGAAAAATGGTTCTCATTACCAACAGCGACTAGGTCACACTTTTCCTATATCCGATGTCATTCGGGAGAATGATGGCTGCCATTTGATTGGTTATGTGCAATGATAGTTCCCCTATACTTTATGGTGCCAATGTCTGAGACATCTGAGACCTGCACTCACCTACAGGACTTGGACAGGTTCCATTAGAGTTGTTTAGGTCTCCCCCGAGCATTGCACCTGCAGTGACAAAGGAAACCCATGAGAAAAAAAAAACAAAATAACAAATTGCTTGAGCCCAAAACGCACATAAATGCACTTGGGTTTAAGTAATCATTTCACTTAGTCCATGGTTTCAAAGATCTGAAACTCAAGGTGCTCCACTTTTGATAAAGTCAACAGATCTATAAAAACACAAATGTATACCAAAGTTGGAAGGCTAACATGTTTCAGGGGACGTGCCCCCTTCCGCAGTTTTTTCTGAGAAAGGGGGCACGTCCCCTGAAACACGTTAGCCTTCCTTCTCAGAAAAAAATGAGGAAGGGGGCACGTCCCCCAAAACACTTTGGCCTTCCAACTTTGGTATACATAGTCAGATGGTCACGGCTGGAGTTGAGATTTGATATGCCTGTTCTTTTTTACATTTGTGAGTATGTTTTTGTCTGTTGGATTTAACAAACAGGGGCGGTGGTAATGCACTAGGCGTTTTTACAGTTCTTTTGGAGATTTCTTAGTCGGAGGAGGGCTGCATCGGGCAAAGCATTACGAATTGGGACACCTTTGGATGTATAACAGCGCTGGAGTGTTTGAATTGAAGTCAAGAGATGCCTTGCTCAATTTCCAGACATTGGTCAGTGAGCCTGAGCTTGTGGTTAGTCGTTATAATGTTTTCTCACACCAGATAGACACTGCAAACATTTTACATTATAGAGAATGAAGCAGGGAAAACAGACATATTCTTGGCTTCATAAGGGCTGCAACGCACTCTCTTAATTCTGTGACTTGCTACAGCAGACCATCTAGTGCAGTGATGGCGAACCTTGGCACCCCAGATGTTTTGGAACTACATTTCCCATGATGCTCAGCTACACTGCAAAGTGCATGAGCATCATGGGAAATCTAGTTCCCGAACATCTGTGGTGCCAAGGTTCGCCAACACTGATCTAGTGTGACCTAGGCCACAAAAAATAAAGGACATTCATGCAGTTGTTCCTGGCCTGGTCCTTACCTGCACTGGCTGGCCTCTGAGGTAGCCCCGGAGATACTGTGTTCCTCTGTAGAGCGGGTGGCTGTGGAGACAGGAGTCGCGGGTCTGTGAGCGATGCAGTCATCAGGGACTGTGTGACAAGCTGACCGGCTTGGTTGAACTGCAGTGCATTTTGATTGGTCACAGGGACCGTCACCGGCATGGCGAAATTGGGGGCTGGAACTGCAGACTGAACAACACAGAGGGATGAGATCACAACAACAGGTACGTTACGTGCTATAAGCCCCAGGCAGCTGTCTAAAATCATAACTGGAACATAGTAACCTATTTAATACAGTTGGAATTGTATAATGCATCTGTAAGGACAGAAAAAGTGAGACAATCGCTAACTTGTTTTTAAAAGATACTGTTACCGGGGGGGGGGGGGGGGGGGGGGGGGGGGGGGGGGGAGGCTGTCATTATCGTCCAGACTTCATTCGTTCGTGGCCTTGTTCGCAGTTTGTACAAGGTGCTTTTTCAAAGCTTTTGTGAAGCTTTCGGCAAGGTTCAGGCAACTTTGTTGAAGCATTTAAAGCATAAATCAGATCTAGTGTGGGGAGGTTAAAATCCAACTCTGGACTAAATTTTTATTTTTAAAAAAGGTACCCCAAGCAGGATAAAAAAAAAAAAAAAGGTCAGGCTGTAATGCTCTTCTTTGCCACAAGATGCCCCTTCCTGGTTGGATGACACCCAGCATTACTACACAGATACTGCAAGTGCAGGGTGTCATGGGACTGCTCCCCAAGAAGTCATAAACATGGCACCCTTCATTTAAAGTGTACTGATCTTCACGTCAGCACCACCCAGCCTGAAAAGGAGAAGACGAAGAGGAACCCACAGCTTTACGTGACCTGCCTGAACCTTTTTTTGGAAAGCGGAGTATTAAAACACAAAAAGCAAAAAAATACAGCCAGTGGGAAGCCATATAGAAAAAGGAGAGGGGTATATTTTTTTGGGGTGGGAAGGTAGGAGGAAGTTTTTTTTTTTTTTTAGAGGGATGCAGAAGTCCAAAACTAGGCTTTGAATACGTATCTTATCTCCTAAACTAGCTTGAGGCTTGTTGAAAGCCTGCTAGCTGCTTGTTTAGGGTGACAAAACATAAAAACCCAACAGGAGCGCCAGACCAAAATGGTTTAGGTCGCTTAAATGATTTATCTTATGAATACATAAAGCAGTCAATGCGTTTAAGGGGGCCAACAGGCTCCCCTCTTCATCTGGGCTTATGTGGAATAAAGTAAATTTCTATAGGGTCTCCCTGGCTTACTCATAGGATATCATATAAGAGCATATGCCCCAAACGCTACCAGGGGCAGCTTCTCTTGGATATGTGTTTTGGGTGTTTTAAAGTGGTAACTCTTCCAGTAAGATCTGTGTTTAACATTCTCATACAGAAACTGAAGTTTTCTTTAAAGGCTTCAACAAAGTTGTATGTACAAGACCTGTAAGTCGACCAGAACAAGAGGAGGGCCAGCATGACTGGGGTGAGCAGAAGAGGTGGCGTTGTACAGTGGGCTGGGAGGTTTGGTATGGGGAGAGGGGGCTGAAACGTATTGGACTTCAGTCTGAGCTTGTACCACCATCGATAAGGTTTCTCCTGCCCTCCCACCCCAGGGATATTATTTTCTTGGCATTGTTTGGTTTTCTTTGCCTTCTCTATGTCTTTTTGTTCTTATTTCATTCTTACTGCGGTGTCCGGGTAATTTTGTTCACATGTCATAGCAGCGGGCAGAGGACTCTGGGTCTTTGAAGACAGCGCTGTCTTAAAATGTTGGAGGGTAATGGGTTGGGCCCATCTTAGGTATGGGTGTTCCTTCCCAACAATAGGTCTAAATTGAGAGTATGGAGGCGGTTCATTGTCCGTGAGACGGCGTAGTAGTGGCTGGGGGCCTTTTCACTGGGTGCAGATACAGCTGGTTTTACTGAGTGTATAAGAGCCTTCAAAGTCCTTGGACCTGGTAGGACCAATTGCTGTTCTGTTGGTGTCGTGGTCATTTTGTTCACATCTAATAGCAGAGGGTAGAGGTTCTCTAGGTCTTTAAAGGCAGTGCTAGCTTAAAATTTTGGAGTGTTATAGGCTGTGCCCATCTTAGGTTTGGGTGTCCCTTCCCAACATTAGGTCTACGTTAAAAAAAGAGGGGGATTGGGGAAATTGGGACTTTAAATGAAGACATGACATGAAGCCACCCCCATCAAATCATTCTCTGCAGCCATTACCTTTTGTACCACCACCCCGTCCCTTTAGAACTAAGCTCTACGAGCCGGGCGCTTCTGTACCTTTTGTATTGAACTGTACTGTAATTGTGTTGTCCCCCCCTATACATTGTAAAGCGCTGCGTAAACTGTTGGCACTATATAAATTGTGTATAATAGTAATAATAATGACTGGGTAAAGTCATGTGCCTCTGATCCTGTCATTTGAGAACAAAAGCCCCATTGCGGCAAGGGGCAGCAGTGGTGCAAGCAAGGAAGTGGGACTTTAGATGAAGCTGAGCTGCCCCTTGCCGCAATGGCGCTTTTGTTCTCATTGGGTCTACGTTGGTAACATTAGCTTTTCTGGGCTGTATCTGGGAGTACGGAGGTGGTTCATTGTCCCGGAAGGGGTGTAAGAGCGGCTGGGGGCCTTTTTCACTAGATGCAGATACAGACGATTTTGCTGGGTATAGAAGTGCCTTCAAAGACCTTGGACCTGGTCGGACCAATTGCTGTTCTGTTGGTGTCGTGGTCATTTTGTTCACATCTAATAGCAGAGGGCAGAGGTCTCTAGGTCTTTGAAGGCAGTGCTATCTTAAAATTTTGGAGTGTTATAGGTTGTGCCCACCTTAGGTTTGGGTGTCCCTTCCCAACATTAGGTCTACGTTAAAAAGAGGGGGATTGGGGAAATTGGGACTTTAAATGAAGCCATGACTGGGTAAAGTCATGTGCCTCCACCCCTGTCATTTGAGAACAAAAGCACCATTGCGGCAAGGGGCAGCAGTGGTGCAAGCAAGGAAGTGGGACTTTAGATGAAGCTCAGCTTCATCTAAAGTCCCACTTCCTTGCTTGCACCACTGCTGCCCCTTGCCGCAATGGCGCTTTTGTTCTCATTGGGTCTACGTTGGTAACATTCATTTTTCTGGGCTGTATCTGGGAGTAGGGAGGTGGTTCATTGTCCCGGAAGGGGTGTAATAGTGGCTGGGGGCCTTTTCACTAGATGCAGATACAGACGATTTTGCTGGGTTTAGAAGTGCCTTCAAAGACCTTGGACCTGGTAGGACCAATTGCTGTTCTGTTGGTGTCTGATTGTATGTTATACATTGATTGCATTATTCACTACTAAATTTCTTTGGTTGTGTTAATATAAAAGGGCTACTATGGTCACGCAACTCCAAAATTGATATTTGTTGTCTGGTCATTTGGGATAGGGTGCGTTGTATTTTGAGTTAGGGGTGTCCATTGTTGCACTAAATTTCTTTGGCTGTGTTAATATAAAGGGCTACTATGGTCATGCAACTCCAAAATTGATATTTGTTGTCTGGTCATTTGGGATAGGGGGGGTGCTATGTATTTTTTGGGGTTATGGGTGTGTGTTGTATTTTGGGTTACTGGGGTAGGGATAAATTGAGCCTTGGTACTCTACAAATTCCTCAGTCAAGGACTTACGTTCAGTGGAAGCATATTCACTGGGCATTGTAGTCGCGAGAATTATAGCCCGGGGACCTGCACCTTTAAAACAAGTCAGCGATGGGAGCTCCCATAATTCTATCCTCACAAGCTTACTTTAACAAAATACTGTAATCGCTTGCAAACTTTGTAACGTGTTGAAGAACATTTGTTCAGGCTGGTGTAAGCTAGTTTTCCTGTCGTAAGCAACTCAAACAAACTGCATATTTTTTTTTTAAGAACAGCAGTTGAAAACTGCTACGCATTAGCATAACAACAACTGCGTGTACATTTACCAAATGTTAAGCTGTTATGTTAACAAATTCACCAATTAACACTTGGCTTAGCTGCTCTGCCAAACATTCCCGTGTTATATCAATTTAGAACAAGCTACGGTGGGGAGATCCAAAAGTTTGATTCATCTTATCGTTCCCAGTTGCATTCTCCCCTTTAATATTTTCTTTGGCCAAATATATTGTTCGAGCAAAAAAGAAAAAGAAAATCCCCTTGTTGAGAAATTGAGGTGTTGGTGACAGCGACCAACCACGTATCTAAAGCCAAAACCATTTGGTTTGGTTGTTGTGGATGGTGCAGAGTAATGCCCCGTACATACGGTCAGAAAATCCGACGAAAAATGTCCGATCGGACCATGTTGTCGGAAAATCAGCCCATGTGAGATCCTGCTCTCAAATTTTCCGACAACAAAATCTAATCAGACTTTTTCCGATCGTGTGTAGAGAATTCCGACGGACAAAGTGCCACGCATGCTCAGATCAAATTACTAGACCAAAGCTATTGGCTACTAGCCTCTACGTAGTTCCGTCGTACGTAACGAACGTCACCACGTTCAGAATGATCGGATTTTCTGACAACCTTGTCCGACTGTGTGTATGCAACACCAGTGTAGGACAAAATCCATCGGAAAAAAATCAGATGGATTTTGTGGTCGGAATTTCCGACCGTGTGTACGGGGGCTTAGGCTCCTAGAGCTCTACATAATTAGGGCTGGGTTGAGCGCATGAAGCCTAGTTTTTCTTTAAAAGGGCTCCTAGAGTCCCCTATCAGGTTTTTATTCCTGTCTGTGCTCTTAGTGGGGGGCATTTCACCCTATTTATTCTGGTGACCATTTGTACTAAGACAGCAAGTGAAATGATCCAAAATTAACAGCTGTCACTGGGAAACCTTCCAATGGAGACACCAGTTCCAGGAAAAAAAACAGTAGACGTTTCCCTCACCTTTAAGGGATTTCTTCTCACTTCCTGTTGTCTCTTTGGGACAGGAAATGAAGGATAACCTCCCTAAGAGATAAAGGCAGCAATGAAAAGCAGAACATTTATATTGGAGACCTTGGATTAGACTTTATTTAGCTTTCATGGTTGAAGAAACCATGAAAGAAGAAAGCCATTCAAGTTCATACGGAGCCAGTGGCTCCATATACGGGTGTGCCTTATCTAAGGGACCTGACGTTTAAGATCCACATGCAAAAAGTCCAATGAGAGCCCCAGACCAGAGATCTAATGCCGCGTACACACTAGCGGACTTTTTGAAGGACTAGGTCCAACCGTCTTTTCGACAGAGTTCCGACAAACTTTTCGATTGAACGGACTTGGCCACACACAAATCACACTAAATTCTGACGGATTTGAACGTGATGACGTACGACCGGACTAGAATAAGGAAGTTCGTAGCCAGTAGCCAATAGCTGCCCTAGCGCCGTTGTTTGTCCGTCGGACTAGCACACAGACGAGTGGATTTTTTTCGATAGGAACTGGGTCCAGCGGAGTTCTGGCGGGAAAATTTAAGACATGTTCTATTTCTAAAGTCTGTCGGATTTTTTGACAGCAAAAGTCCGATGGAGCCCACACACGATCGAATTGTCCGACTGCTTCGTCCTGTCGGACCTTTGCTGTCGAAACGTCCTCTAGTGTGTACACGGCATAATGCCCCGTACACACGGTCGGAAATTCCGACCACAAAATCCGTCTGATTTTTTTCAGACGGATTTTGTCCGACACTGGTGTTGCATACACGCGGTCGGACAAAGTTGTCGGAAAATCATTCTGAACGTGGTGATGTTCGTTGCGTACGATGGAACTACGTAGAGGCTAGTAGCCAATAGCTTTGGTCTCGTAATTTGATCTGAGCATGCGTGGCACTTTGTCCGTCGGAATTCTCTACACACGATCGGAAAAAGTCCGATCGGATTTTGTTGTCGGAAAATTCGAGAGCAGGATCTCAAATTTTTTCCGTCTGAATTTCCGACGGAAAAAGTCAGATGGAGCCCACACACGGCCGGATTTTCCGACAACATGGTCCGATCTGACATTTTCCGTCGGAATTTCCTACCGTGTGTACGGGGCATAAGAGACCAAAAACTTTTAATAGTAGTGTCCGCTCATAATAAGACAACATGGAACCGCCAACGCAATTGGTTTGCGACTTGCCAATACTGCACCCTATTAGGTCCAGCGACAGCATTTATAACACCTAATGAAGGACGGGGGTGTCTAAACCCCCCTACCCCCAAAACGCATTGGCTGTTGTCTTGTTATGAGCAAACACTAATATTAAAAGATTTTGGACTCTTGGATCTTTGGTCTGGCAACTCTTATTGGACATTTTTACAAGCAATGAAAACCCGAGGGGTGTTCAACTCTTCCCTACTCTATCCCCCCCACCAAAAAAAAAAATTTACTTTAAATATTTAATAATATCTAAAATTAGATAATTCGATTTTTTCAAATGATTGTTGTATGATTGCAAAAGGGAATGACAACTGAAGGCTGGACCTTGAAGAGCAAGCCCTTAGTGGACATGTTTTCAAGGTCAAGATTTGGTTGTTAGGCCCCTTTCACACTGGGGCGTTTTTCAGGCGGTACAGCGCTAAAAATAGCGCCTGTATACCGCCTGAAAAAATCCGGCCCCATTCACTCCAGTGTGCCGGCGAATGTAGCGCTGCTTTACCGTCACCGCGGCTCCTGCCCCAGTGTGAAAGGGGCCTTAAGGTGAACCAAGAAATGAAAAGCCAAGCCAGTTTTTTACTTGCAGTCTGTGACCCCCCACTGGGGAGATTACCCTTCACTGGACTTCCTGTTTGGACAGGAAGTGATGGAAAATCTCTCCAATTAGGACAAAGGCTGCAACCACTTCCCTCATTTCAGGTCACATTTGACAGGAGATGAGGGCATGGTCATGCAGGAACACTGAAAGACTATATCCAAATATTTGTAAGAAGTTTGGAAGCACATTTTGGCCATATAGGCTGAAACGCGTCAACTGACTTAATCTGCGTTTGTTCGCTGTGGCTATTCAATAAAATTAAGAAATTTTAAGAGCAACAATGGATTGCAGACCATTTTTTCTAAATTTTGGCCATACGGTGGATGTTTTAACTATCCCATGTAGTCTAAAACATTGTTGGGGGCAACCTGAGTCCTCCACCAAAACTCAATGGCTAATGAAGTTTGCCGTTCCAAAAGTAGCAAGCATACAGTATTAAAAAGGACAAGTGATAAAACTTTTTCCACACCCACTGCAACCTGTCCGATAACTTTATGCAACTTATAATAATTATTATAACAGCATCCCACACCGAGTTTAACATATTCATGCGTTATGACTTCGAGAACATCTGATAAATTATACGTTCAAATTGCAGGGTGTCTTTTCATCCAAGACGCTCCCCGTAATTAAGATCCCCCTCCGCTCTGATGTCAAGTTTTTAAGAGTGGAGTCAGTGAATAAACACAATCTATTCAACAGTGGTAAGTGAATGTTAATTGTCAGTAAGAAAAAAATTGAAAGAAGTCAAAGAAATTCAACTGTCAGAAGAAAGCCAAGTCAAGCACAATCAATCTGGATAAGCTGGTTACTGGTTTAGACAAGTGTTAACAATTTGGATACGGAACATGTAATGTAAAAAATGAGGACAGGTCACTAAAAAGGGGATCGGGACACCATCATCTTCAATAATACCCAATCAAAACTCTTCCATAGTGCATCGGGGGAATGAAAGAGACAACCGAATTGGCAAAAAAAAAGACCAATACGAGGCCCGTTCCTCGAGTTACCCCATTAGTCTTGCATATTAAAGCAGACCTGCTATTTGCTACAGCCATTTTGTTAAATAAACCAATGTTCATGGAAACCCATTGGGTTCACCGAGATCAACATTTACCACACAAGGGTGTGACTGGGCACTGCCGAACGTTGATTCACCGTACAAAAATGGATGTTTCAAATGTGACAGGTCCACTTTATCTATGCTGGCACCTCATGTGAATATCAAGCAAACCAGGCCACGAAGCACAGCCATGCAGAAAAACACACTCCTTAGACTCGTAACCCTTCCACCAAGGGATGGGCTACGGAGCTGTGTGTAGCAGGCCCACTCCTGAAGTATAGGGTTAGGATTTCAAATCTCCAGTAAGCAGCACTGCAGGCTCCTATCTTGAGTGTAAAGACAATACATGCTGTACCTTTTCAATAACAAGACAGTTGAGGTTCCAGTACAATGATACGCTGGCATGGCATTGGATGCCAGGACAATGACACAGGAACAACAGGTGGTAGAAGGGACACTTGGGTTTCCCACAACAATGATACACTGATATGTCAAACTGCAAAATAGCACTTGGGGGTCCTAACACAACAGCACACTTGACACACAGAACAATGACACACTTACATTTAGGAGTGTGAAGGCACAAACAAAGACACACAAACAATGACACTTGGGGGCGCCCAGAACAATGACAGACTGAAACACTTCGGGGCCCAGAACAATGACAGGCTGACACTTGGGGGCGCAGAACAATGACACGCTGACACTTGGGGGGCCCAAAACAATGACACGCTGACACTTGGGGGGCCCAAAACAATGACACGCTGACACTTGGGGGGCCCAAAACAATGACACGCTGACACTTGGGGGGCCCAAAACAATGACATGCTGACACTTGGGGGCGCAGAACAATGACACGCTGGCACTTGGGGGCCCAGAACAATGGCACACTGACACTTGGGGGTCCAGAACAATGGCACACTGACACTTGGGGGTCCAGAACAATGGCACACTGACACTTGGGGGTCCAGAACAATGGCACACTGACACTTGGGGGTCCAGAACAATGGCACACTGACACTTGGGGGTCCAGAACAATGGCACACTGGCACTTGGGGGTCCAGAACAATGGCACACTGGCACTTGGGGGTCCAGAACAATGGCACACTGGCACTTGGGGGTCCAGAACAATGGCACACTGGCACTTGGGGGTCCAGAACAATGGCACACTGGCACTTGGGGGTCCAGAACAATGGCACACTGACACTTGGAGGTCAAGAACAATGACATAATGTCACTTGAGGTCCAGAACAATGGCACGCTGACACTTGGGGGCGCAGAACAATGGCACGCTGACACTTGGGGGCGCAGAACAATGGCACGCTGACACTTGGGGGCCCAGAACAATGGCACGCTGACACTTGGGGGCCCAGAACAATGGCACGCTGACACTTGGGGGCCCAGAACAATGGCACGCTGACACTTGGGGGCCCAGAACAATGGCACGCTGACACTTGGGGGCCCAGAACAATGACATGGTTATACTTGGGGGGCCAGAACTTACACACTGACACTTAGGAGTCCCAGAACGCTGACACTTGTGGTTCACAGAACAATGACATAGTAATACTTGGGGGTCCAGAATGCATACACACTGACACTTGGGGACCACAGAACAATGACACACTGACACTAGGAGGTCCAGAACAATGACACACTGACACTCGAAAGTCCAGAACAATGACACACTGACACTTTAGGATCACAAAACAATGACATTTGGAGGTTTATAACACTGACATATTGACACTTGGGCCCCAGAACAATAATACTTGGGGTGCAGAATACTTACACACTGACATTTAGGGTCTGGAACAATGACATACTGACACTTGGGTTCTAATAACAATGACATCCCGACAACTGGGGGTCAGAGAGAAATGCTGCACTGACACTTGTGGCCACAAAACAATGACACACTGACAACTGGAGCCAATGTACCAACCAAGCCTGTCTGCTATATGTGGAAAATCTCCTCCCCCGTGTCTGTACATTACCCAGGAACCTGCAGTGCTGCTGTGGCCTGTAGCTCCTCCCCCGCGGTACTCACTGCGAGTCTATAATTCTGCATCATTTTATCAAACTCCTCGTCAATCTTTTTATATTTCTCCTCCGTCTGCGGAGTCAGCGCAAACACCTCGTCCGCGTCCGGGCTCTCGTACTCTCTGTGCTTCTTGTTCAGCGCCTGCTTTTTCACATCAGGGTTGGGGTGAGGTATTTTTTTTTTTTTTTTTGTCCCAATTTTATTTTCGTGGTTTTATTAATGTATGTATTTTTTGGAGGTGGGGAGAGGTATAAAAGGGAGAAAAAACAGAGAAAAGAAAAAAAGATGAAGAGTTGCTGAAGAAGGCACGGTACTTACGCCATAGCGTTTGAACAGTATGTCCAAGTCCTCGCTGGCTTTGCGATATTTGTCTTCCATGAGAGGGCTCTGGTCAATGGAGTCATCCCCGTCCGGTTCGGGGCTGTCGCACCCGTTAAAACCTTTCTTTCTTAACGTCTGAAATCATAACCAGGAAAAGCTCAGCTTCTCCACAATCATCGGGGGGAGAGCGATTAACCACAGCCCTGGTACAATAACATGGAGTAGCCGTTTCATGTCCAACTCCAGCCAAAACGTATGTTGTAGATAGAACGGGTGAGATTTGTATTGCTGTCTTTGTTCCCCGCTGGGGAGATTTCTCCTGACTTCCTGTCAGGAAAGGAAGTCAAGGGAAATCTCTCCGGTAGGGACATAGACTAAAAACAAATCCACATGTTTAGTAGATTGCGGTAGGGTTAGAATGTCCAACAACATGTTTTAAGCGGTCTGTGCCATTCTGCCAAGTTACAGCTGTTCCCACCTTTCTTGTACAGGTGTCACAGGGACAGGAAGTGAGGGGAAAATCTCCTCTTTGGGGGGGGTCATAGACAGAAAATTTATCTATTCCCCATTCTATCTAAAATAAACCACATTTTAGACTAAAAAAACAAAAAACAAACCAACAAAAACTTTGGCTGGAGTTAGGCTTTAAGTAGACCATCGGTGAGGCTTCCCACCGGATTTCGCCCATAACTGGAACACTATATAAAGGAGGATTAATGAGAAAAAAAGAAACAAGCTACATATTCAAAAACAGATAAAGCAGTTAAAGGACAGACATTATTTATATTATAATCACAGTTCTTCACATCAATAAGACATTCAATGAACTTATAAAGAAACCTATCATGGGGAAAACATGGCGGCTACCATTAGGACCTCTCCGTCTGGAAATGCCATGCCTGGCTGTCAAGATGGTTTAAATACGTTCATTCAGTCAATGATACAGAATAGATAAAGACCAGAGCTTTTTTTTTTTTAGGGGGAACGCACAGAAGGTATGTTATGGCAAGGGGTACTAGAGTGAGCTGGAGGGTCAACTGATGCCGGCTGCTGGGGGATCTATTGTTGTAGGGCATGGGTGGTGTCAAACTCAATTTCATCGCAGGCCGCATGAGCATTGTGATTGTCCTCAAAAGGGCTGGTTGTATCTGTAAGATTAGATGTCCAGCTCATCCCCCTCTCCTTACATTAGATGTCAAGAGCCCCCCCCCCCCAACACCATCAGAAGTTGAGTCCCCTACTCTCCCTAACATCACAGTGCACCCCCCTTTTCCTTATGCTGCTCCTCGGAAGAAGCTGGATGCATTGCTTGAAAGCAGAAAGTAGGGGTCCGGAGGAGGACCAGAGAAGGGCTCGGATTCGGCCCACGGGCCTTGTGTTTGCCACCTGTGTTGTAGGGGGGTCCATTGTTGCTGGGGAAGTTTATTGTTGCTGGTGGAGGATCAGTAATTGATGCTGGAGGGGGGTCAATTGCTGCTGGGAGGGATCTACTGTTGAGGGAGGGGGTCTATTGTTGCTGGCTGCTAGAGGGCAGTGTTAATTTTGACGTCAAATTTTCAATTTCATTTTGACCATAGTCTCTTGACTAAAATGGCATTTTAGTTTTAGTCGTATTTTAGTCATCTGGATTGTTTTAGTCGTATTTTAGTCGACTAAAAATGTGTTAAGTCGCCGAACATATTTTCATCGACAAAATTAACACTGCTGGAGGGTCTATTGATGCTGGCTGCTGGGAGATCTATTGTTGCTGGTATGGGGGTATTTTTTGTGGTGGCTCTAATGTTGCTGGGGACATCCAATGTTGTTGGGTGGATCTATTGCAGTGATGGCGAACCTATGGCACGCGTGCCACAGCTGCACGCAGAGCCATCTCTGTGGGCACACAGAGGGTCCAGGACAGAGCTAGAGGTCTCTCTCTCCTCTCAGCCCCCCTCCCTCTCTTTCGGCCTTCCCTCTTTTTCCGTCCTCCCCTCTTTGTATCCCCCTCTCTCTGTTCCCCCTCACACTCAGCTCACCCCTCTCTCAGCATCTCTCTTGCACCCCTCTCTCTGTGTCCCTCTTCTCTCTCTCTGTCCCCCCTCTCTTTCTCTGTTCCCCCCTCTCACTCTCTCTCTCTCTGTCCCCCATCTCTCTTTGTCTCTCTGTCCCCCCTCCCTCTCTCTGTTCCTCCTCTCTCTCAGATCACCTCTCTCTCAGCATTTCTCTCACACCCCTCTCTCTCACCCCTCTCCCTCTCTCTGTTGCCCCTCTCTCTCAGCATATCTCTCACACCCCTCTCTCTCTGTCCCCTCTCCCTCAGCTCCTCTCCCTCTCTCTCAGCCCCCCTCCCTCTTAGCAACTCTCTCACACCCCTCACTCTCGCTGTCCTCCTCTCTCTCTCTCTCTCTCTCTCTCTCTCTCTCTCTCTCAAACTCCCTCCCTCTCTCTCAGACAACCCCTCTCTTTCGATCAGCCCCCCTCTCTCGCGAATTGCCGTGTTGGCACTTTGCAACACAAAACCAATGTATTTATTTCAGTTTAGGCACTCAGGCTCAAAAAGGTTCACCATCACTGATCTATTGTTTCTGGGGGGGGGGGGGGGTCATTTGTTGTTGGCTGCAGGGGATCTATTTTATTGCTTTTCTTGTTATCAGTATCAAATTCCATACAAATTACTGGGTTCTGCATGCTCTAAAATGAGGTGGTACTGGAAGGTGGTGGAACCAAGGGACGGTGCTCAGGAGGTGGGTAGGGGGTGTAGACAAGGGGTGATTTGGAAGGGACCTATTCCCTGAGAAAAAAAAAAAAAAAAAAACGGATAAGGACTGACTTTTCTCCAACTTATCGTATCTGTATTCTTATTCTGGGTTAGTGACACAAAGGTACTGAAGTCCCTGGGTCAAGAGAGAGTCAAGGGAAGGCCAAGCCACCAGCATCTCCAAGAAGTTCCCAATGGTGGCCTACATATCCTCCCATGACAAGTACCAATATTGAGACCTGCAAAAATAAAAGTTGTAAAAAGTAAATCAGGTTATAACATATAATATATAATACAAGCAATACCACTGGCAGCCATATTGTCTATTAATAACATTGGCCTTTTAGATTGGAACTAGTAACGCTACTGAGAAACTTTTAATTGAGACCATTTTCGGGAAATAACCATTCTTCCTCTGTGTTGCAAACCAAATGTTTATGACGCAATGGCCTATCAACCTCTCTCTTTACTTTTTGGATGGAAGGTGGAAAAGGTAAAACCCTCTGCCCTGATTTTATTGAGGTCTGTGCCCCTCTGGGAAGATTTACTTTTTCTATTCATCCTGGAATCATTTTCACTGGGACAATAAATGATAGAAAATCCCAAATTTTACAGTTATCAGCAGAACAGGAGGTGAGGGAAAATCTTCCAAAGGGGACACCTGTTATGGTGACAATTGTCTATGAAGGGATTTTGTGGAGACTTCCTCTCACTACCTGTTTGGTATTCAGTTCAAAAAGATGTATCCAAGCAGTGCTGGGACTTGCGCTGCTTTAATGAGCTCTCAGGCTCAAACAAGGCTGCTCACATAAAACAATATTGTACACTGACCACGGTGTATCATGGCTGCTGAGCCTGACATCGTGGTCACTTTACGTGCCGACGCCATCCACAGCCTGCTAATCTGCTTTCCTCTATGCTTCTGTCTCCTCCTCCCCCCTCCCCTCTCTGTCTGCTTGTGACAGTGCCGCCCCCTCCCCCCTCCTGCTGCTCTCATAACACTAACCTGTATACACTAACAGCACTGCCTCCCATTGCAGTGTCCCCCTCTGTGTATGATTTATAAATATAAATGCTATAAATACCTAATTTAAGAGCCGAGATTGCGATCACATGACCAGCCAGCTCTCCCCTCCAGACTGACGTCAGCAGGGGAATCTCAGCCCCTCCCGCTGCATCTGTCAGAGGAGGAAAGGAGAAAGCTGGCTGGTCATGTGATCGCAATCTCGGCTGTGAAATTAGGTATTTGCAGCATTTATTTTTTATAAATCATACAGGGAGGGAAACACTGCAATGGGAAGCAGTGCTGATAGTGTATACAGGCTAGAGTGGCTTAACAACCACTTTATTGATGTCAGTCAGAGAAGCAGTGCCCCATCGTTGGTGTTCGTGAAATTTAATCGTACTCCATCATTGGTGTCAGTAGGAGGAATAGTGCCTCATCATTGGTGTGACTAGAGGAATATTGCCCCATCGCTGGTGTCCATAGGAGGAATAGTGGCTCATCTTTGTTGTCAGTGGGAGGAACAGGTCCCCCATGTAAATGTCAGTGGGAAAAATAGTGCCCCATCATTGGTGTCAGTAAGAGAAACAGTGCCTCATCGCTGGTGTCAGCAAGAGGAATAGTGCCCCATCTTTGGTGTCAATGGGAGGAATAGCGCCCCATCTTTGGTGTCAGCGGGAGGAATGGTGCCCACATGTAAATGTCAGTGGGAAGAATTGCCCCCTATCATTGGTGTCAGTGGTAGGAATAGGGCCCCATTGGTAATGTTAGTGGAATGGAATAGTGCCCCATTGGTAATGTTAGTGGAATGGAATAGTGCCCCATTGTTAATGTTAGTGTAATGGAATAGTATCCCATCATTGGTGTCAGTGAGAGAAACAGTGCCTCATCGTTGGTATCAGTAAGAGGAATAGTGCCTTATTATTGGTGCCAATGGGAGGAATAGTGCCCCATTTTTGGTGTCAGTGGGAGGAATGGTGCCCTCATGTAAATTTCAGTCGGAAGAATGGTCCCCTATCATTGGTGTTAATGGGATGACTAGGGCCCCATTGATAATGTTAGTGAAATAGTACAGTGTCATTGGTATCAATTAAAAGGAATAGTGCCCCAACGTTGGTGTCAGCAGGAGGAATAGTGCCCCAACGTTGGTGTCAGCAGGAGGAAGAACAGTGCCCTATTGCTGGTGTCAGTGGAAGGTACAGTGCCCCATCGTTGGTGTCAGTGGAAGGTACATCGCCCTATCGTCGTTGTCAGTGGAAGGTACATCGCCCCATCGTTGGTGTCAGTAGAAGGTACAGTGCCCCATCGTTGGTGTCAGTGGAAGGTACATCGCCCCATCGTTGGTGTCAGTGGAAGGTACATCGCCCCATCGTTGGTGTCAGTGGAAGGTACATCGCCCCATCTTTGGTGTCAGTAGGGGGAATAATGGCTCATCTTTGGTGTCAGTGGGAGCAACAGTACCCAATAGTTGGTAGGTGTTGGTCAGAGAAATAGTGCCCAATCGTTGGTGTCAGTCATAGAAATAGTGCCCATCTTTAACTGTGACCTGTGGGCTAGATGTGGCCCTTTGCTTGTCTATATCTGGCCCTTGGGGTACCATTCCATCCACTGACACCAATGATGGGGCAACATTCCATCCACTGACACTAATGATGGAGCACCATTCCATCCACTGACACCAATGATGGAGCACCATTCCATCCACTGACCAACGATGATGGAGCACCATTCCATCCACTGACCAACGATGATAGGGCGTTATTCCTCCCACTTATACAATGGGTCACTATTCCTCACATTAAAACCAATGATGGGGCATTGTTTACTTCCACTGGCTCCAGGGCATTGTTTACTCCGACTGGCTATAGCCTGACCCCCCCTACAGGCTGAAGGATGGTAAACTAGCCCTTTGTTTAGAACGTTTGGAGACCCCCGATTTAGATCATTAAGAGGAATATATGCCCCAATGTTGGTGTCAGTTGAATGAATGGTGCCTTATTCTTAGTGTCAATGGGAGGAATAGTGCCCCAGGGGCTGGATAAAGGCAAGCAAAGGGCCTCAGTTTGGAGACCACTGAGAAACACAATAATAAATAGCCATGTCTAGCTGGCAGAATTGGGTTCCAGTAAACGTATTCAGTGTGTATCTTCTATATAAATAAGCCTGGTCAGGCTGTAGTTCATACACGAAACGTAAAAAATACGGCCATTCACCCGATATAGTCTCTCTCCATCACCTTCGAAGTCAGCTGAGGAGACCGGAGAGAAAGAGAGGCCTTTGCTATTCTCAGCCTCTGATGTACCTATGTAAAACCTGTATATAAACAGTGCGTTTACATACGTATATTTATATATACGCAGTTGCAGCGCTGAGTTAAACAAACCTTTTTGCAGGCAGATGGCCCCTAAATTGGCGATAGAAAAGTGTCTTGTCATTACGGCCTCCCTGACAAATAATCGTTTCATCCCGCGCCCAGGGATATTTTAGGAGATGGCGAGTCGCTCAGCCTGGGCCCCCGTGCGCCGTTCTGCTTCGGTTCCTTCCCGGTATATTAAACATGAATTAGGAGCCTCATTCTGATGCCAGGTCCAGGCCAAAAAAACTTCCAGGCGGGCTCCATGCTGCCTCAGCAATAAACGGTCGTCTTTGGGACAACGTTCATAATTGCGATGAATTCCTTCGCCTCTCTGCTGACTGGAGCAAATCGGCACAATGCTGTGCAGCTGTTTTTCGCATGTACACCATTCTGTAAATCTGGCTATTTTTACACGCCGAGGGGCGGCAATTTAAAGCGCAGACATCTCAAAAATAAACACAGCGGGGCAGAGGAGCCGCCACAAATGCCTTTAGCCCTCCGCGGTCAAAGTAGATGTAAACCCAATCGTTAAAATTTCATTTAAATGTAAAAATGTTAGCCGTTTCAAAAGTCAATTTTAAGGCTGAAGTTTTCTTAAAATAATTCTTGGTGATCTTGCGTTGAAGGTCCTTGTTTCAGATACTTTTTATGTGTTGTCACTTGGTCTCATGCTCTCCCAATGGACACTGCAAGTGGTGATGCTAATGCTACTCGGACATGGTCCATGGTCAATGTCATGGACCTAATAAGGCCATGTGGCCATAATGGGTCAATGATGTCCACCCTTTTGTGTGCGTGAAGGTGGGGGAATACCATGGTCATGGTCGTGGTTGAGTGGGAATGACCGCTTCCTTTTTCGGGTTTGGTCAAGTAGGTAATGCCATGGCTGCGGTTGAGTAGGAGCGACCGCTTCTCTCCGTGTTTGGTGGAACACTATGACCATGGATGAGTGGGAGTTACAGCTTCCTTCTAGGTTTGTTCAGGTGGGGGGGAACTCCATGGCCACGGTTGAGTGGGAGTGACAGCTTTCATCTGGGTTTGGTTAGTTGCGGAATGCCCTGGCTGGGGTTTAGTGGGAGTGACAGCTTTCATCTGGGTTTGGTTAGGTGGGGAATGCCCTGGCTGGGGTTTAGTGGGAGTGACAGCTTTCGTCTGGGTTTGGTTAGTTGCGGAATGCCCTGGCTGGGGTTTAGTGGGAGTGACAGCTTTCATCTGGGTTTGGTTAGGTGGGGAATGCCCTGGCTGGGGTTCAGTGGGAGTGACAGCTTTCGTCTGGGTTTGGTGAGGTGGGGAATGCCCTGGCTGGGGTTTAGTGGGAGTGACAGCTTTCTCCTGGGTTTGGTCAGGTGGGGAATCCCATGGCTGTGGTTGAGTGGGAGTGACAGCTTCCTTTTTGGTTTGGTCAGGTGGGGAATG
>CM053038.1:24309944-24549944 GCA_028564925.1 Lithobates sylvaticus
AATTTTTTAAATAAATGGAATTGAACTATTACATTATGGAGCCCCTTCTCTTTGTTGCATGACTTATTACATCTGATGAGCCTGGACTATACCCTGGTACCGATAGTGCCGAGGCTATCTGTGGGAGTCGATCGATTGCTGGGGATCCATTGCTTTATACCAAGGCTTTATTTGACCCGTGGGGGTCTTTGTATGAGGTAAGAGCCTGGGGCAAATGAGTGGCGCACCGCGGATGGTGATAACAATTGGATGAAGTGGATTCCGTTCGGTTGCTTTACACGTGCACTTGATTCTCCTATATGAACTGTCACTTTGGAGTTTTTACTGGCTTTTTTGAACTTTTATTGCACTTTTGGAGGATCTGATTGCACTTTATTCATATTCTTGCAGTCAGGGCCGGACTTACCATTGGGCTTGACTGGGCTCAAGCCCATGGGCCCTGCCCAATAGGGGGCCCCGCCGAGATACATAGCCGAGTGTACTCGGCTCCGTTCACAGTCACGCCCAGTCCCGCCCTATGATGGACATAACACAGGGACTGGGCGTGACTGTGGGCCGAGCCGAGTACACTCGGCTACTCTTGGCTCCGCTCGGGACTGCGAGAGGACCCGAGAGCCGCCGAGAGGACCCAAGAGCCGCGAGAGCCACAGAGAGGGCCCGAGAGCCGCTGAGATACACAGGACTCTGTATCTCGGCGGCGCCATTTTTAAACTTCAAAACTGCAATGACAAGGCTGCAATGACACTGGACAGGGCTGCAGATGGATGGGCAAGGCTGCAGATGGACACCGATAAGGCTGCATTGATGGGCATTTAAATGTAATTTTTTTCCTTAAAGCGGTTCTGCACTCTGTAAAAATTTTTTTTTTTTGTGACGGAATAAAAAGGATGCTTACCTTTATTGGGGGACTCACCTGTTCCATCTTCCATCTCGATCGCCGCCGGTTTTCGTCCGATGAAGTTCCTCGTCTTCTTCTTTTGTGCTGGGGGCCATCTTGCCTGTGGGCATGTGAAACACCCACAGGAACTTTAGATGGCCCAGCATGCACCGCCGTTACTCGCGCGTGCGCAGTAACGGCACATCTGCCGACATCTCACGAGATTTCGGCAGATGTGGCCGAAATCTCGGGAGATTTCGGAAGATGTGGCCGAAATCTCGCGAGATTTCGGAAGATGCCCGCACTGACTCCTGGGATCAATGACACCAGATCCCAGGAGACAGTGCGGCGTGACGACGATCGACGCAGAGACCCCGCCCGCCGCCGCAGAGAGAGAAGACCGGAAGTCTTCAATTACAAGGTAAGTAAAAAAAAAAAAAAAAAAAAAAACATTTCATTTAGTACTCTTTGCCTGATTTGGAAGGCAAAGAGATTTACTAAATGAAATGGGTGCACAACCGCTTTAAACTTCCCTCCTAAAAGTTTTTTTCCTTAAAATTCCCTCCTAAACTTGGGGTGCGTGTTATACGCCGGCGCGTGTTATACGCCGATAAATACGGTAATGTATAGAAGGTAGGGCCCAAAAGTGACTCAAGCCCAGGGGCCCCCACCACCCTAAGTCCTGCCCTGCTTGCAGTGTATTAGATGTTTATATGTATGATCATTATTGCATATTATGCTGAAAATAGTTTACACTTGAGTCACTTTATAGCTTTAACACGCTTTTATTATTATCTATTTTTGAGTCAGCACCACATATTTATTTTGATTATTTGAGACCCATAAACTACAATTCCCATAATCCCGCATCAGACCCCCCCCCCCCCACCCCCACCAGAGGGCTCCAGCTTCCGCGCCTCTCAATTTCAAAGTCAGCAAGTCACATTCAATTTGTTTCGCTCCTCTATTACGATCAGAAAAATGTCCGTCGCTACGTCAAGCGGAGCGCTTCCCACTTGTTATCTTTGGCCCACGGGCCCTGTGACAGAAATATATGCTGACAAACGTGGATTCATGGGTCGCTTCCATAAATGTATTCGTTATGAGAGTTCCAAAAGTGCCATTTCGATGTGAAAAAAAGAAAAAAAAAATGGAAAATATGATGGTCAACCACAAATTTTATTAATGCTATTTAGTTACTTTATAAGCAACCACACAAACCACAGGGCTGTACAACGGCTGCCTGAGTGGCTAAAAACGGGTTTGTTTATTCGTTCGCGAATAGCAGCGGCTAAGGGGGGGAGGGTGAGGGGGAAGCTGGCAATGCCGGAGAGGCAAGGGGTTAAGAGTCCGAGGATGGGGATGGGCCGGTGTCCCATGACATGAGGATGGTCACGTACGGGAACAAAGTCAACACTTTTTGGACCTCTGAACAACTGCAAACCATTTATAACATTCCACGTGCTCATCGCCGCACGTGGCATTTGACATGCATAAGTAGAGTTAACCAATCAGGGATGGAGGAGAATACATGGAAAATCAAGCCTATTTACAAAAGGTCTAACAGATACGTGTGGCGGCAAAAGGGTGGGCTTTAATGCTCACAGGCCCAACGCTTAAAGCCCACCCTTTTGCCGCCACAGGTATCTGTTAGACCTTTTGTAAATAGGCTTGATTTGAAGTATAACAGATACCTGTGGCGGCAAAAGGGTGGGCTTTAAGCGTTGGGTGTGTGAGCATTAAAGCCCACCCTTTTGCCGCCACACGTATCTGTTAGACCTTTGTAAATAGGCTTGATTTTCCGTGCATTTCCCCATCCCTGATTGGTCAACTCTACTTATGCATGTCAAATGCCACGTGCGGCGATGAGCATCGAATGTTATAAATGCACACATGTGAGTCGTTCGGCGGTTGATGTTTCTGTGTTAAGAGTGCACTCGCTGCGCACTCCCATCACAGAGACCGAGACGTAAAAGACAGCTCCTGGGGGCCCCCGTTAATGATTAGTAGCCTGCGGGACTGGCTCCTGATCAGGTGACCACCTGTGACAGCCAATTAACGTAGTCACGTGGTTGGTTGATCCCAGACGGTCAGAACTTTTTAAAAAAGGAACGCCAAAGTGGGCCAGAAGGGGGTCGAAAGATATAAAAGACCCAAACTATTGCAACTCTGTAATTAAATGTTATTTTTAATTACAATTAGTGGAGAGGCGAGTCTAAGCCTCGGGGGTCTTGAGTAAAAACAAAAATAAGTTGACCTCAGTCTGAGGACCCAGCATCTTTCAACCTGCTTTCTCTGAGCTCAGGTTGTCCCGGACAAGCCCCCAACCTCGGATGACTGGACAGTGTAATGAGAAGCAGCACAGCGATGAGCTCATCCCTCTGTTATTCTGCTTTCTCGTCCTATCAGCATGCTTCTTGCTAGCAGATACGTGTGGTGGCAAAAGGGTGGGCTATAACGCTCACACAATGCACACATGTGAGTCGCTGGGCGGTTGATGTTTCTGTGTTAAGCACGCACTCGCTGCGCACTTCCATCACAGAGACCGAGACTTAAAAGACCGTTCCTGGGGCCCCGTTAATGATTAGTAGCCTGCGGGACTGGATCCTGATCAAGGAAGGCCAAAGTGGGCGAGAATTGGTCGAAAGATATAAAAGACCCGAACTATTGCAGCTCTGAAATCATTAAATGTTATTTTTAATTACAAGCTGGGCAGGTACCTGGAGGTGACCCGATATCAGCCTATTGCAGCCCCTGTACAGCAGAGCTGGAGAGTGTGAGAAAAGAAGCAGCACAAACAGCCAATCAGTTCATACGCCGACAAGAAGCATGCTGATAGGAGGAGAGAGAGTAGAGTGACAGAGAGATGAGCTTATCACTTTCCTACTTCTCCTTTCACTGTCCAGTCATCACAGGTTGGGGGCTTGTCAGGGACAACATGGAGCTCAGAGGAAGTGGGTTGAATAATGCTGGGCTCATCACTTTGCTGCTTCTCCTTTCACTGTCCAGTCATCACATTCTGGGGGCTTGTCCGGGTCAACCGGAGCTCAGAGGAAGTGGGTTGAATAATGCTGGGCTCATCACTTTGCTGCTTCTCCTTTCACTGTCCAGTCATCACAGGTTGGGGGCCTGTCCAGGACAACCCGGAGCTCAGAGGAAGCGGGTTGAATAATGCTGGGCTCATCACTTTTGCTGCTTCTCCTTTCACTGTCCAGTCATCACAGGCTGGGGGCTTGTCCGGGACAACATGGAGCTCAGAGGAAGTGGGTTGAATAATGCTGGGCTCATCACTTTGCTGCTTCTCCTTTCACTGTCCAGTCATCACAGGCTGGGGGCTTGTCCGGGACAACATGGAGCTCAGAGGAAGTGGGTTGAATAATGCTGGGCCATCAGACTCTGAACAGCTAGTGGCAGAAAAAAATAATGCGGGGGATATCTTTGAATTGAAGATAAATATTACTGCAAAAGCTGACTTTATTTTATTTTTAATGGGCTATTTTTATTTTTGGCTTAAGTTCTGAGAGAAAAGAAGCAGCACAGAGAGCCAACTAGTTCATGTGCTGACAAGAAGCATGCTGAAAGGAGGAGAGAGCAGAGTGACAGATAAGCTCATAACTGTGCTTCTTTTCCCTTCACTGTCCAGTCATCAGAGGGTGGGGGCTTGTCCAGGATAACCTGAGCTCAGTTGAAGTGGGTTGAATGATGCTGGGCCATCAGACTAAGAACATCTAGTGGGCGAAAAAATTACGGTGGGAGGAAATCTCTGAATTGAAGTGAATATTGCAGCATTATTATTTATTTTTAATGGACTCGGAGATTTCCCCCCACAGTATGATTTTCCGCCACTAGACGTTCTTAGTCTGATGACCCAGCATCAATTAACCCACTTCCTCTGAGCTCAGGTTGTCTCGGACGAGCCCCCAACCTCTGATGACTGGACAGTAAAAGGAGAAGCAGCAATTGTTTCTGGCTTGAGTGGTGCTTTAGGGTTAAAACTCACCTTTCCACGCTTTTGCCAGATCCACGCTGTAAGCCCCATGGTGAACCACTCAGCCAGTGCCAAAAAACCCTCCCGGAGAGTACTTCACCTTTCCTGCCCATGCATAGAAGAACCCAATTCACTCCTATGGAGAAGACCATCTTTGAAGTGGCCCATCACTAGAAGTCTTCATAGGAATACAATTCTTCCGTTCATGCTCAAATAAAAGCAAGGAAGTGTCCGGGAGTATTTGCAGCCGTGGCTGTGTGGCCTCCCATGGGTCTCACAGTGTGGAATAGGCAGGTGTGGGACAGGAAGTGATGAAAAATCTCTCCAACGGGGACGCAAATATCGAAAACACATTTTACGTAGAATGAAGCAGCTTTATAAAATATTGTTTTTTTTTTTTGTGCCTTCCTGTTCCGGTCGAGTCAAAACCCCCTTCACCCCATTTCCACTGCATGTAAAAAATATATATCAAACTTCACCTTTAGGCCTCATGCACACGGACGTTTTTGCAGCCACGTTTTTGAGCGTTTTTTGCAGCTTAAAAACGCCTGTCCATATTAGTCTATGGCTTCATGCCCACCTAGGCGTTTTTGAGCTGCAAATGGCATAGGCGTTTTTAAGCTGTAAAAAAAAAACAGGACCAGTGCGTTCCGTGGCGGGGCGCTAGAGCTGTAAAAACGCGTATCGCGCAAAAAACGCGCACCGGCGTTTTTGAGCTGCGGCGTTTTATTGCTGCAAAAAGTTGATTGGACACTGTAATCCCTGTATAGGAAACTAGAGATGTGTTTTTCTTTAAAAAACGCTAATTAACGCCGACGCTAAAAAACGCGCAAAAACGCCAATGCAAAACGCGGTAAAAGTCAAGTTTTTTTAGGCTGCTTTTTCCAGGCGTCCGACCTAGCTTTACAGCCCGTTTTTTAAAACGTCCGTGTGCATGAGGCCTTAAAATTGTTGTGGCCCAGTATACCCAAGCTTGTGCTCCCGGTTTACATTCCAGTAGCTGATATCCCCGGGGGCGGGGGCCCATCAAACAAAACCTGGGCACTATAGGCAGGATGACCTTTAAGGCCTTCTCTAAACTCCGTAGCCCCGGCAAGACAGGTCCCCTTCTCATGAGCGCCGGATCTTGTCCTTGGCAGGATCAAGATAGGAGTACACCCCCCCCCCCCCCCCCACCGCTGTCTCGGTTGTCTGACAGCCCTCCCCCCCTCCCCTGGCAGTCGGCTGGTTATGTCCAGAAGGGGCAGCCGGGGGGCCCTGGTAGATAAAGTGACACCAGAAAAGGTCAAACAATGACATTCAAGCCTCTCTGAGGGATGCGGGGAGGCTGCAGCCAGCAGAAACGTGACTAAGGCCTTGAACAAACACTTTAAATCATTAGCTGCGATTCTGTGTCTTTTCCTGAACGCACCGGCGGCTGTCAACGCGGCATTGGGATCAAATCTTTTATGTTGTGGCTTAAAATTCTTTTAAGCCGACGTCAGCAACGTTCCCGGCTTCCCCTTGGTTGGAGCAAAGAACACTCTTAAAGAGAGACTCCCGTCTTGTCATAAACTCTCGGCGTCTCAATAGACTCTTTGCATGCCGTTTAGAACCGTTAACCCCTTCCTGCCCGCCCAGGGTTCCTTTAAAGAGTAACTAGCACTGGGGGGGGGGGGGCAGGAAAGATCAGGGGATCGCGTGACCACTGTGATTGGTTGTCACATGATCAGGAGCTGGTCCCGCAGACTCCCGATAATTAGTGGAGAGGTGAGTATAAGCCTTGAGGAGAAAAAACTAAAATAAGTTGACCTTAGTTTGAGGGCCCAGCATCTTTTGACCTACTATCTCTGAGCTACGGTTGTCCCGGACAAGCCCCCAACCTCGGATGACTGGACAGTGTAATGAGAAGCAGCACAGTGATGAGTTCATCTCTCTGTTATTCTGCTTTCTCCTGCTATCAGCATGCTTCTTGCTAGCCCATGAAACGATTGGCTCCTTGTTCTGCTTCTTTTCTCTAAACCCTTTCTCTGAGCTCAGGTTGTCCCGGACAAGCCCCCAGCCTGTGATGACTGGACAGTGAAAGAAGAAGCAGCAAAGTGATGAGCCCAGCATTATTCAACCCACTTCCTCTGAGCTCAGGTTGTCCCGGACAAGCCCCCAGCCTGTGATGACTGGACAGTGAAAGGAGAAGCAGCAAAGTGATGAGCCCCGCATTATTCAACCCACTTCCTCTGAGCTCCGGTTGTCCCGGACAAGCCCCCAGCCTGTGATGACTGGACAGTGAAAGGAGAAGCAGCAAAGTGATGAGCCCAGCATTATTCAACCCACTTCCTCTGAGCTCCGGTTGTCCCGGACAAGCCCCCAGCCTGTGATGACTGGACAGTGAAAGGAGAAGCAGCAAAGTGATGAGCCCAGCATTATTCAACCCACTTCCTCTGAGCTCCGGTTGTCCCGGACAAGCCCCCAACCTCAGATGACTGGACAGTGTAATGAGAAGTAGCACAGTGAGCTCGTCTCTGTCATTCTGCTTTCTCCTCCTAGCAGCATGCTTCTTGCTAGCACATGAACCGATTGGCTCCTTGTTCTGCTTCTTTCGCGAAGCCCTCCAGCACTGCTGTACAGGGACTGCAAGAGGCTCATACCGGGTCACCTTCAGGTGCCTGCCCAGCTAGTAAATAGAAATAACATTTAATGATCTCTTAATGAGCTGCTATAGTTTGTGTCTTATCTCTGCGGGGATATTTTAGACCCAAAATTTCTCCATAAAGAGGACCTGCCAAGCTGTATTGTTATCGCAAGTGATGGTAACATTCCTTGCGATAGCAATAAAAGTGATGAAACCTTTTTTTTTTTTTTTTTTAATTACATTTTTACAGACTTCCTTAAAAAAATAAAAAAAATAAAAAGGTTTTAAGGAAGTCTGTGAAAAATTCAAAAATGTAATAAAAAAAAAAAAAAAGTAAAAGCGTCCCCTAGGTCACGCCCACATATGTAAACAGTGTTCACACCACACATGTGAGGTATCGTCATGAACGTTTGAGCGAAAGCAACAGTTCTAGCACTAGGCGACCTCTGTACCTCTAAAATGGTAACTTGTAGAAATGTTTAAAGCGTCGCCTATGGAGATTTTTAAGTACCGTCGCTGGGTGCCATTCCACGAGCGTGCGCAATTTTAAAGTGTGACAGGTATCTATTTGCTCAACGTAACATCATCTTTCACATTATACAAAAAAATTGGGGTATATATTATGTTTTTTGTTTTTTTTATTCATTAGTGTATTTTCCCAAATTTTGTGTATTTTTTTGTGTATTTTCCCCAAAAATTACGTTGGAAAAACTGGCGCACAAAAAATTGCAATGACCGCCATTTCATTCTCTAGGGCAGGGGGTCTCAAACTGGCGGCCCTGCAAGGCTGACAGTTACAAGCATGACTCCCACAGGCTGAGGCATGATGGGACTTGTAGTTTCGCAACAGCTGGAGGGCCGCCAGTTTGAGATCCCTGCTCTAGGGTCTCTGCTAAAATATCTATCTATCTCTTATTTATATATATATATATATATATATATATATATATATATATATTATATATATATATATAGAGATTATATATATATATATATATATATCTATAGAGATATTTATATATATCTATATATTTTTATATAAATAAATATATTATCTATCTATCTCTATATCTGTATATCTGTATTATTTGCTAAAAAATTTTTTAGAAAAAACATTTATATATATATATATATATATATTTATATATATTTATAAAATAAATATTATATATATATATATATATATATATATATATATATATATATATATATATATATATATATATACATTTTGGGGGTTCCAAGTAATTTTTTTGGCAAAAAATACAGATATAGATTTTATATATATATATATTTATTTATTTTTTGCAAAAAAAAAAAACTTGAAACCCCCAAACATTGTGTATATATATATATATATATATACATATATTTATATATATATAAGTATATTTATTTTATATATTAAAATAAATATATATACACATTTTGGGGGTTCCAAGTAATTTTTTTGGCAAAAAATACAGATATAGATTTTATATATATATATATATATATATATATATATATATATATATTTTGCAAAAAAAAATAACTTGCAACCCCCAAACATTTTATATATATATATATATATATTTTTTATACATATATATATTTTATATATATATATATATATATATATATATATATATATATATATAAATTTTGGGGGTTCCAAGTAATTTTTTAGCAAAAAATACAGATTCTTTTTACTTAAATGATCGAATAGCTATAACTTCCCTTCAATTCAGAGTCATTTGTAGTCAATCGGCCAGGGTGAAATATTATCAATCATTTTGAATCGATCAGGCAGCACTGAGACACTTTGTTCTTAAATACAGTCGTGTTTTGATTGATCAGATTATGAGATTACATGGTAGAAACAGAAATGCAATCAATAACTTATCTATTGATCGAAATCTATTTCCCTGTATGTGTCATACGGATCAAGCAGTTTGTCGCCTATTGATCGATTATTCCTATAGGAAGAGATGGATTGGAAAAGAAAATCGATCATTTATCGAAGCTTGTATGGCCACCATAAAGGAGACAGTACAGAGATTGTACAGAGTGTGTAATGTATGGCCAAGCTTTAGATTGACTCACATATTATAAATTCTGAAGTTTGATTGTTGAAATGAATGGTGAAAGGAAGGGAGCTTCTAACTGGCTGTCATCAGCAGTAGAGATTGCTTGGAGGAGCTTCTGCGCTCATAAGGTTGGCTAACGAAGTCCCAATGTGTCCCTCTCTGATAATGAGCCCTTTGGGTGTCTGGGACGGAGGTGGGTGATCGCCCCCCTCCCCCGCTCGCCATCTGCACACCTCTCTTTCACGCTTCCTTATCGCCCCTCTGCACACCTGCCTGTCTCGGGTCTGACATTTTTTTAACTGGAAGACTCTGCAGAATTTAAATGGGTCTACGCGAGAGCGCTGCGGCGGAGAGGGCGGCGGAAATGGTGCCAATTAAAACATCGCCACCTTCCCCTGCTGAGCGCGAGAACCTGGCTTAACCCCTGTCTAGCCGGCCTTCGCCTTTTACATCACGACACAAACACAGAATAATCCAAAACCTCTATACCGACTTCCCATAATTCACTGCACAGTAGGGTTTAGGCTGTAAGAGCCCGTGTGCGCATCAAATTATGTATAGCGCGCACACCGGTGTGCGTCGGGTAGAAGCAGTGCAATGTGCTACTGCAACGCATTGCAGTCTAGGTTTTTCTATCTCCTTTTTTTTTTTTTAAAGCTTTATCGAAATGTCACGACATTTCAATTCCTGCGTTGTGGTGTGCGTTTTTATGCGTTTTGCTGTCGAACGCACATGCAACAGGGTACATGGAGAACAGTTGTTTTCTATGTGTCCTTGTGCTAAGTCTGCGATGAACGCAGTTCAAAGTAATGAGCCCTTTAATCTTTTCCATCCACGCCGAGTCCCTTTAAAAGTTTATGAACGCCCAGGAGGGCGGAAAAGATCGGCCATCACATGACCACTGTGATTGACTGGCACAGTGGTTGCATGATCGGGTACCGATCATTAGTGGGGACCAAGAGCTGTCTTCGACAGCTTAGTCTTTGTGCTGGGAGTGTGCCGTGAACGCACTCTCAGAACAAAAACATTGCCCACCCAGTGATACATGTGTGGCACGTAGGCGGTAAAGCCCACCCTTATGCTGCCGTGCATATGTGTTACGTGGGCAGCACCAGGTTAATAATAAGCTCTAGTGGATCAAACAATGCACCATTCTAACATGTTTCAGGGACCTGGGTTTGTTGGTGTTACAGGAAAGGAGCGGACAGAGGCTCTTAATCTAATGGACATCCTAGATGTGGGGAGAAAAGACGCTGTCACCACTTAGTACTCAGAAAACAAAAGGCAGGGGGTCTGTATTTCGAGTCCTTTCAGAACCTACCTGCAGCAGCCAAGTAGCCAAGATCAACAGAGAAATATTTGAGGCAAGCCTACAGTAAAATGGACACTTTCAGGAGTTTCAGATAGGGAGCTTTCCCTTCGGGCCAAAGCACCACATGCTTCATCACCGCTTCCCTGCACTGCAAATGGAGGGGAGGAAGATGGAAAGCACTTTTGATGGGGCACATGATGGTGGCACTGGAGGGATATAATGGAGATATTGAGGGATATATTGGTGGAGCCTTTCCTCCCGGCAGAAGCACCACCAGCCTTTATTGCCGCTTCCCTGCACTGCTCTGTATATGGAGGGGAGGGAGATGGAAAGCACCTTTGATGGGGCACATGATGGTGGCAATGGAGGGATATAATAGAGATATTGAGGGATATATTGGTGGAGCCTTTCCTCCCGGCAGAAGCACCACCAGCCTTTATTGCCGCTTCCCTGCACTGCTCTGTATATGGAGGGGAGGGAGATGGAAAGCACTTTTGATGGGGCACATGATGGTGGTACTGGAGGGATATAATAGAGACATTGAGGGATATATTGGTGGAGCTTTTCCTCCCAGAAGAAGCACCACCAGGATTCATTGCCACTTCCCTGCACTGCTCTTCATATGGAGAGGAGGGAGATGGAAAGCACTTTTGATGGGGTGCATGATGGTGGGAGATATATTGGTGGCACCCCATATTAAAAAAAAAATTCACACTTTTAAAGGGTTTTTTTTTTGTCCTCTTCCTCTAAAATCAGTGGTTCGCAACCAGGTCATGTTTTTAGAATTCCCTTCACTTTGCACAGATGCTTTTAATCAATGTTAATGACTTGGTATTTAAGACTGCTGATTTATCTATGAGAAATTCCTAAAACTTGGCCTGTTGGGATTACTTGAGGATCAAGGATAGGAACCCTTTCTCTAGACCAGTGGTTCTCAACCATATTGAGACCAGGGCCCGGTAAATTTTTATGAAGCCTTTCATGGCCTCATAGGAAAAAAAAAAGTTCATACTCACACAAATATGGAAATACAAATTGTATTAAAATGGTGGAAGGCTCTGAATAGGAGTTTTGGAGTCAGTGGGGGAACTCAATGACCAATGATGAACTCTGAAGTTGACGTGAGGGCCCTGTATGGGCATTGGGTTTCTAGCGGAAGCGGAGGGTAAACTGTAGGGGAATGGGTCTCTCCAGAAAGCTGGGAACTTTGCAGGGTCACTGTGAGAGACTGCAGGGCCTGGGTGGGGGCTGTTGGGAGGCTCTGCAGCAAGCAAAGGAGCACTACCAGGGAACTCTACTCTGCTCTAGATCAAGAGTGGATGTAGGGTTTTCATTTATGCATTTGTCTTCTGACTGAACTCGATGGACATGTCTATTTTGAGAAGACTATGCAAGTATCTCTGACTGAAAGTTGCTGGCCCCTTAGGTCCATGGACTGGCATTGAGTGGCCCTTTTGTAAGGCTACTCAATGCCCAATGGAGAGCTCTGAAGTTGACTTGAGGGCTGTGTATGGGAATGAGGTTTCTAGAAGAAGTTGAGGGCAACTGTGAAGAATGGAGTCTCTCCAGGAGCCTGGGAGCTTTGCAGGAGCACTGTAAGGTACTGTACGACCCCATGAGGGCTGTTGGAGGCTCTGTGGTAAAGCTAAGGGGCACTATCAGGGAGCCAAGTGGTACTGTGGGAGCTCTCAAGAGGAGGTCTGTGAGGTTCATAGCAGGCCACTATGGCAGCTGGAAGGCACTGTTGGAAGTTACAGGATTTGCAGTTGGCTGAAAGCCTGGAAGCTGGGAGGCTGCAGCCCGGCAGCAGGCCATGGCCTGACAATTGAGAACCACTGCTCTAGATCAAATGTGGGTTTAGTGGATGTAGGATTATCATTTATGTATTTGGTTGAGCTTGGTGGACATGTCTATTTTGAGCAGACTATGCAAGTTTCCCTGACTGGAAGTTGCTGACCCCTGAGGTCCACAGACTGACATTGAGTGGCCCTTCTGTAAGGCCACTCAATGCCCACTGAGGAACTCTGAAGATGACTTGAGGGTCGTGTATTAGGGTGAGTTTTCGAGACGAAGCTGAGGGAAAATTGTAGGGGATGGGGTCTCTCCAGAAGGCTGGGGGCTTTTCAGGGGCACTTTAAGAGACTGTAGGGCCCGGTGAGGGCTGTTGGAGGCTCTGCAGGAAGCTAAGGAGCCCTACCAGGGAGCTGGGTGGTACTGTGGGTGCTGAAGGCTCTCAAGAGGGGGTTTGTGGGAGGTTGAAGGTCATAGCAGGCCACTATGGGGACTGGAAGGCACTGTTGGAGGTTAGGGGATTTGCAGTTGGCTGAAAGCCTGGAATCTGGGAGGCTGCAGCCCGGCAGCAGGCCATGGCCTGACAGTTGAGAACCACTGCTCTAGATCAAATGTGGGTTTCGGGTTCAGTGGATGTTGGATTATCATTTATGTATTTGGTTGAGCTTGGTGGACATGTCTATTTCGAGCAGACTATGCAAGTATCCCTGACTGGAAGTTGCTGGCTCCTGAGGTCCACAGACTGGCATTGAGTGGCCCTTTTTTTAGATGGATCTACCTTGCCAGGCACCAACCTCCCCACCGGTGCCTGTAACAACTAAGCCAAACAATCTTCCAAACCCCGCTGACTAGAACCTACTGATTCCTGCTCTACGTCAACAGCGAAGGGTGTTCATATTTTCTTATAAACAGTCATTGCCGGTAAACAAATCTCCACCCACACCTCCAAACTAATAGCGTTAAAATGTTACGTTTGATCACTCCCGGGCCTTCTGAGAGAGAATTACTTAAATAGGAGTTCGCCCCTACGCCGAGTAATAAGCGCCCTGTTCCCTTTAATCTTGCGGCGGGGAAGAGCGCACAGCCGTGTGCCCATAATGAGATGGTAGAAAATGCAGTGAGTAAAGGCTGTAGGAGGAAATTACTAGCGAGGGGTGCCAGCTCCGGTTTACTTGTTGGCGTGGCTGTGCTAGGCAATGGGGAAGGGGGGTGGGGGGGGGGGGGGACCGGCCCGGCTGACTCACTGCCAGCTGCCGGGGATGGAAGGGTGAACGGGGAACCGCCCACAAAACAACCACCTTCTCCAAGCTGCAAGGACGCACTTAACCCTTGCCATAGCCACACCCGACTGCACATTACCACATTACACTGATCTGCCTTTTGCTGGAAATTCGAGAGTTCGTATTTCACTGGCTGAATGCATCAGGTCACTTCAACCCCCTTAATTTGGCAGCACAACGGTGGGCTTTAATGTCAAGCCGCCACATATAGGCGTATAGCGGGTGTCTCCTGTTTATGCTGGGAGCGCGGTCACTTTGAACCTCCAGCACAGTGGCTTTGTGGTCACTGACCGCTCCCCGTCAATGTTCACCATCGTAAACCTTTTAGGCTCCCGTTCACACCACATAGGTGCGACAGAGCGCATGCACATTCTGGGCGCATTCCCGCACGCCACAGGTACGGCAGCCCATTCATTTCAATGGGCTGCTCTACGAGTGAGAAGCGCGTAAAAGAAGTCCCTGACTCCTGCAAGATTGCGCTGCAACGAAACGCATGGTGTGTGTTAGCAAATGAGGGGGGGGGTGCCATTAAGAATTAATGTCACGACCACGCATCTGCTAAGGAGTATCGAGTTTCTGTGCATGTCGGGAAAGTTCGCGATTTTCTGCGCGATAATAGAGCCCCATCGTTGGTGTTAAAGGAAGGAATTATGCCCCATTGTTGGTGGGTGTCATTGGGAGCAATTCATGATGATTGGTGTCAAAAGAAGGAATTGGGCCCCATTGTTGGTGTCATTAGGAGCAACTAATGATCATAGGGCCCCATCGTTGGTGTCAAGGGAAAGAAATATGCCCCATTGTTGGTGTCATTGGGAGCAATTAATGATGATAGGGCCCCATCGTTGGCGTCAAAGGAAGGAATTATGCCCCATTGTTGGTGGGTGTCATTGGGAGCAATTCATGATGATAGGGCCCCATTGTTGGTGTAAAAAAAAGGGAATTGTGCCCCATAGTTGGTGTCATTGGAAGCCATTAATGATGATAGTGTCCCATCACTGGTGTCAAAAGAAGGAATTGGGCCCCATTGTTGGTGTCAAAATAAGGAATTGGGCCCCATTGTTGGTGTCATTAGGAGCAACTAATGATCATAGGGCCCCATCGTTGGTGTCAAGGGAAAGAAATATGCCCTATTGTTGGTGTCATTGGGAGCAATTAATGATGATAGGGCCCCATCGTTGGCGTCAAAGGAAGGAATTATGCCCCATTGTTGGTGGGTGTCATTGGGAGCAATTCATGATGATAGGGCCCCATTGTTGGTGTCCAAAAAAAGGGAATTGTGCCCCATTGTTGGTGTCATTGGAAGTAATTGATGATAGGGTCCCATCATTGGTGTCAAAAGAAGGAATTGGGCCCCCATTGTTTGTGTCATTAGGAGCAACTAATGATCATAGGGCCCCATCGCTGTTGTCAAGGGAAGGAAATATGCCCCATTGTTGGTGTCATTGGGAGCAACTAATGATGATAGTGCCCCATTGTTGGTGTCAAAAGGAAGGAATTGTGCCCCCTTGGTTTCATTGGGAGCAATTAATGATGATAGAGCCCCACCGTTGGCATCAAAGGAAAGAATTGTGCCCCATTGGTGTCATTGGGAGCAATTAATGATGCCAGGGCCCCATCGCTTGTGTCAAAGGAAGGAACTGTGCCCCATTGTTGGTGTTATTGGGAGCAACTAATGAAAAGGGCAAAGCACGCGATTTTGCGCGCAATGGTATAGCCCCAACTAATGAAAAAGGAAAAGCACACAATTATGCGTGCAATGATATGGCCCCCACCGTTTGTGTCAAAGGAAGGAATTGTGCCCCATTGCTGCTGATATTGGGAGCTTTTGCGCTGGGTGAGCCAAGCCCCAGATACCAGTCACATGGACTGCACAAAGATCGAGCCTTCCTTTATCAACGCTTTCCTTTCAGGCAAGGCTTGGATACTGTCATTAAAAAAAAAAAAAAATGCTGAGGTTTAGGTGACCTGATCCCTCTAGAGGAATCGATCCCTGGAGCGAAGTCGGATGTCACAGACTCAGCAGGAGGAGGAGTGCAATACGCTACGCTCCCTTAGTGTAGGGACGCTGCCGGAGGACTCGCCTTATCTGCATGGCAAGGTGGCCGGCCAGTTGGAGTAACAGGGCCGTTACCTATACCAACCAACATCAGCGATCAACGGCTAGGGTGAAGAAGAAAAACACAAGAGCTGGAATAGGACTATCATAAGGCAACCCAGTGGCATCACGTGCATGTCCACCATAGCAAAGGGTATCCTGGCACCGAATAGAATGTGGGGGGAATGTCCTGTCCCAGGGTGACAACTGTGCTGCTTCATAGTTACAGTGCGGTGATAGTTGTCACCCTATGACAACTTCTGGCTGAAGCTGCTTTCTCTTCCCTTTACACCTGCGCTGTTTGTTTGTTTTTTTTGCGTGTGGCATTTCACCCCGTTTCTTTTTAAACTTTATTAAAATGTCACAGTGTCATTTTATTAGGCTCTACTGCCACAGCACAGTGTGAGTCAGTGGATTTTCATTCTATGAATAGTGTAGAACCACCATATTTTTTGCGGTGTGCGTTGTAATCTTGTCCTCGGTCGTTTGTGTCGCACTGTGTTAAATAAAAAAAAGGGAGTAGTGCATGCGGTGCTCTTTTATCAGTGCATGTGGCGGTGGCATGAATTCAGACAGGTAGGAGACGAGGCATTTGCCCTTGTCCAGCAGTGGGACTGCGCTGGAATAGCCGCCCAACGCAGTCCTACCGCACCTGGTGTGAATACGCTCAACCTAATAGTGTCACGTGTTGCTCTTTCCTTCTATATTTATTACCTCTGAATCCCCCCCCCAGCTTTTTTAAGTAACGTTGAACAGTCCCCTTTTTCTACCGTTCTTACAAACAGTCTCGCAAGAATCTGGTCTCCGCCGACGAAATCGCCGCCTGCCGGCTATAAATAAAAGCTTCTCGGAGTAATTTCCCTGGCGTTTTCATGAAAGTTTATTAAAAAACAAAACAAAAAACATAATGTTATTTTTTTCCAGGTTTATAACACACAATACGGAACTTTCCTTCCGGATAGACCTCGGTTTCCTTTATAAGGCAAGGAGCCATGAACGTCCCTGGAGACCCTACAAGCACCGAGCCCTAATCAGCGTGTTATCTGGCAGATAAAACCCGCTCTGGATTGGCGCTGGCTTCTCTTATCATTAAAATAACACGTTTTCCTCCTCGCTGCCTTGCCAGCGATAGCATTGGAAGCAGAAGGTATCAAGCCAATTGTCTCTAAAAGGCTGTGCTGATTAAAACCCATAATGGACGCTATCTGGGCTAATTACTCTGCTGGACGGGGGCTCTGGCGTTATCCTCAGACAAGAGCGATGATGGCTCTCCCCCTTCCCCCCAGGCCCTGTCCTTTTCTTGTGTCACCCCACAATGCGAGCTCGTGTCACACTGCTGGGTTATGACGCCGCTGTGCAAAGGCCGCCAAAGGCCATAAAGTCATATTGTGGAGATTGTTAACTATTTCCAGTCTTAAAGTCCAAATGAACTTTCAGTTTGGTGCCTCTCGGCCCTTTAAGAGGATTCTGATTCCGAGGTGGGGATTTGGATCATGTGACCGCCGTGATTGGCTGTCACAGCGGTCATGTTCGGCGCCGGCAACTGTGTCGAGAGCACGCAGGGCGCGCGCTCTCGGCACAAAAACAAAAAGGGAGTAGTGCATACGGTGCTCTCTTTTCAGTGCATGTTACGGTGTCATGAACCCAGCCAGGTAGGTGACGAGGCCTTTGCTCTTGTCCAGCAGTGGGACTGCAGGGCGCATGCTCTCGGTACAAAAACACAAAAGGGAGTAGTGCATGCTGTGCTCTTTTTTCAGTGTAAGTTACGGTGGCATGAACCCAGCCAGGTAGGAGACGAGGCCTTTGCTCTTGTCCAGCAGTGGGACTGCAGGGCGCATGCTCTCGGCACAAAAACAAAAAGGGAGTAGTGCATATGGTGCTCTTTTTTTCAGTGCATGTTACGGTGGCATGAACCCAGCCAGGTAGGAGACGGGGCCTTTGCTCTTGTCCAGCAGTGGGACTGCAGGGCGTGCGCTCGGCGCGTTTGTTTACGCGAATGTGCAGCCTCTCGCCATCAAGGCCCACCCAAGAGGCCGCATATTTGCGTACTCTTGGCGCCAAGAGGTTAAATCCACCAGGTGCACTAAAACAAAAAGGTTTTCAATGTCAGTCATTGACTAGAAAAGCCTGTACTCTGCGACCCTTGCTCTATGTGTGTAAGCAGTAACCTCTCTGCTCAGGTCTAACATGCAACTCCCCCTCCTCCCTTCCCCACAAGAGCTCTCCAATCACCAAAGAGCTTTGCTGATTGTAGAGCTATAGGTCTGACTTAGCAGGGAGCATGTCAACCTCTGCAGCGAGGCCGCTGCTTCTACTTTGCTGATTGCAGAGCTATGGGCCTCACTCAGCAGGGAGCAGATCAACCTCTGCAAAGAGACCGCTGCTTCTACTTTGTTGATTGCAGAGCTATAGATATTACTCATTAGAAAGCACATGGTGCCTATGAATAGTGATCCCCACTTCCACTTGATTGATTGCAGAGCTATGGGTCTCACTCAGCAGGGAGCGTGTCGGCCTCTGCAGAAAGACCACTGCTTCTACATTCTGATTGCAGAGATATAGGTCTCACTCACTACGGAGCATGTGGGGCCTCTGAATAGCGATCACCACTTCCACTTTGCTGCTTGCAGTGCTATTGGTCTCACGCAGCAGGGAGCAGGTCAACCGCTGCAGAGAGACCACTGCTTTTACTTTCTGATTGCAGATATACAAGTCTCACTCATTAGCAAACGTGGGGCCTCTGCATAGAAATCTAAGTCACACTCAATAGCTGGCACATCGGGTCTCTGCAGAGAGTCCACTGCATCCACGGCACTGATTGCAGAGCTCTAGGTCTCACTAAATTGAGGGCACCTCAGGTCTCTGCAGAGAGGTCACTGCATCCATGGCACTGATTGCGGAGCTCTAGGTCTCACTCAATTGAGGGCACATCAAGTCTCTGCAGAGAGACCACTGCTTTCACAGCACTGATTGCAGAGCTCTAGGTCTCACTCAGTTGAGGGCATCTCAGGTCTCTGCAGAGAGGTCACTGCATCCACGGCACTGATTGCAAAGCTATAGGTTTAACAGGCCCCCTTCCCTAGAGCTCTCCAGTCAGCAAGGAGAATAATATTTGCTGACTGCAGGCAGCGCCGGGCCTCTGCAGAGACACCACTACATCCATTTTGCTGATAGCAGAGCTATAGGTCTGAGTCAGCAGAGAGTCTGTTACACCTCTGCAGAAAGACCACTGCTTCTACACAGAGAACAAGGGTATTTCTGGCAGGCAACAGGCTTTGCTACTCGGGCTGTGGCTGTTTTTAAAAAAATACTGAACTGTAAGACTTTGAACACCCTTTGATGTACCGGGAATGTATGTCGTGGATTTACATTGAAAGATCATATGTGAGCCGGAGTTTCCGATATGACCTAAAATTGGCTTTTCCTTGCTTTCCGAATCTCATATCGGACTTTCCATGAAGATTACATGGCGGAAAACCTCTTCTTAAAAAAAACGATCGCTGTGCACACATTCCACGGACACAATAAATATAAACTTTGAGTATACTAGAAAAAGAGAGTGAAAAGTTTCTACTTATTGCATCCATAAATGTGTGCATAGAGGTTGTTTAAAAGAAGCAAAGGTGTATGTATTGCCCTGTAATCTTTATTGGACGTCTGATATGAGAGTCGGAAATCAGTTTACCTAATGCAGGAAATTCCAGCCGACGTTTTAAAGCCCAATTGAACTTTCAGTTTAAGTCAGCAAAATACACTCCAGGTGCATTAAAACAACAGATGTTCAATGACTTACAGTTCGTTATTTTCAAAAAGCAACCACAGCCTGAGTAATAAAGCCTGTTTCCCTGCCAGAAAGCCACAGAAAAGGACCCTTGCTCTGTGTGTGGAAGCAGTGGTCTTTCTGCAGAGGTCTGGAATGATCCCTGCTGAATCAGACCTATAGCTCTGCAATCAGCAGAGTGGAAGCAGTGGCTTCTCTGCAGAGAGTCGACGCTGCCTCCAATCAGAAAAGCTCATTCTCCCTGATGACTGGAGAGCTCTAAGGGAGGGGAAGGGGTGTGTTGAACCTCTGCAAAGAGACCACTGCTTTCACACATAGATCAAGGACCCAGAAAGCCTGTCCCATGCCAGAACACCAAACAGAAGCACTCTTGCTCCCTGTGTGGAAGCAGTGGTCTCCTGCTGAGTCAGACCTATAGCCCTGCAATCAGCAAAGGTCGAGCTCCCTGCTGATTATCGTTCTCTAGGAGTTGGGGGAGGCATGTAGAACCTCTGAGAAGAGACCACTGCTTTCATACAAAGAGCAGGGGTCAGAACACCAAACATAAGGACTCTTGTTCTCTGTGCGGTGGTCTCTCTGCAGAGGTCCGACATGTCCCCTGCTAAATCAGACCTATAGCCCTGCAATTAGCAAAGGTCGTGCTCCCTGCTGATTTGTAGATCTCAATGAGTTGGGGTGGGGAAGAGGGGGGCATGTAGAAGCTCTGCGAAGAGACCACTGCTTTCACACAGAGCAAGGACCCTTCTCTACAGTAAAAAAAAGCCTATCCCCTGCCAGAACACCAAACAGAAGGACCCTTGCTCTCTGCATGGAAGCAGTGGTCGGTCTGCAATCTGTTTCATTAATCTAACAATGACACCCGCTGCAGATCTCATCGACGCCGTGCGATTGCAATGTGGCACGGTCGTTCTGAAAGCAGTATTGAGGGGCCCTCTATAAAACTTCTACAATCCTCTGCGGTAAACCTACTCTAAAAATGATCTGCCATGATGCAAACCAAAATGACTGGGGGGACCTTCATAAAACCGGGACAAGGTCAGGCCATTTATTTACCTTATGGGATATGCAAGACACAAACAGTGGTGTGTTAAAAAATATTTTAGGAGAAATTACCTGCACAAAAATATAAAAATACACGTAATAAAATAAAAATAAAAAATGTACTATATAAGGTGGATAAGTAGTTAGCAAGCTTTCCTTGTAGAGCTGGGGCCCTGGTTAGCATTCCAGCAGGGACCTATCTTCATGGGCTGTACCTTCGTCTCCCGTGTTTATGTCAGTTTCTTCCCACAACCCAAAAAACGTAGCACTATATAATTATGAGAAATCACGCAAATATTGACAACGGCGCCCTGTCTTCAGCTTGCCCTGGTTTTAAAAATGTCTCCTGCTATTTTTGTAAAACAACAAATAAAGATTTGTGTACCGAGGCCGCCCGATGAGAGAAGACAGCTTTGAATGATATAAAGCCCAACTGAAGTTACAGAAGTACTGTAGATGTTCCGTAAAATAGGGCATAGTACCAACAACCATTTTCATGGTCAAGGCTTAGCTCCCCTTTTTTTGTTATAGAATTTGCATTTGTGTGTCTATCTATGGTTGAGCAATGCGAAAGGGACCAAGAACGGACCCCCTCAATAGGCAACAGAGTTTGACCAGGATGCCCAAACTCTAATCCAACAAGCCTGGTCAGGCTCCCTCTCTCTTCCTCAGACATACCCTCCTACTCCTTCTTCAATAGGCAACAGAGTTTGACCAGGATGTCCAAACTCTAATCCAACAGGCCTGGTCAGGCTCCCCCTCTCTTCCTCAGACATACCCTCCTACTCCTTCTTCAATAGGCAACAGAGTTTGACCAGGATGCCCAAACTCTAATCCAACAGGCCTGGTCAGGCTCCCCCGCTCTTCCTCAGACATACCCTCCCCACTCCTTCTCCAATAGGCCCTAGAGTTTGACCAGGATGCCCAAACTCTAATCCAACAGGCCTGGTCAGGCTCCCCCTCTCTTCCTCAGACATACCCTCCTACTCCTTCAATAGGCAACAGAGTTTGACCAGGATGTCCAAACTCTAATCCAACAGGCCTGGTCAGGCTCCCCCTCGCTTCCTCAGACATACCCTCCTACTCCTTCTCCAATAAGCTCTAGAGTTTGACCAGGATGCCCAAACTCTAATCCAACAGGCCTGGTCAGGCTCCCCCGCTCTTCCTCAGACATACCCCCCTACTCCTTCTCCAATAGGCACTAGAGTTTGACCAGGCTGCTTAGTGCCATTCTGTAATCCAGCCAATCTCAACTAGAGTTCCTCCAGAGGATACTAGGGGTTTCTTGAGCGGTGGCTGATTTACCTCCCCATTTGATTGTGCCTGCATAGTTCCAGGGCCAGCACTACTTGCCAGAGCTAGCAGGACACCACCACTTTTGTTTTTTTTAAGTTGTCTGTAAGGCTGGAATTTCTGACATTCTTCCCACTGGACACCAACGTAAGGGCCATCTTTTCCATTGATCACCAATTCATTTTTAGTGCTTGGTAGACCCTAGACCAGTCATTCTCACCTAGGGTTCCTGAAGGGGTAGCTAGGGGTTTCTTGAGCTGTGACCTTCCATCTGATGCTGCCTGCATAATTCCAGGTCCAATGCCACTTGGCAGAGCCAGCAGAACATTAGGATGTCTGTAAAGGTGGCCTTTTGACCATTCTTCCCACCGGCCGCCAACACAAAAAGGATTTTTTTTCCATTAATCCCCAATTCATTTTTAGTGCTTGGTAGATGCTAGACCATCTATTCTCAACTAGGGTTCCCTGAACCCCTAGGGATCCTCAAGGGGTGGCTAGGGGTTCCTTGAGCTGTGACTTCCCATCTGATGGTGCCTTTATAGTTCCATGGTCAATGTCACTTGGAGGGCCAGCAGAAGATTTTTTTTTTAGGCTGCCTATAAAGGTTTCATTTTGACTATTCTTCGCTTCGGCCGCCAACACAAGTGGCATTTTTTCCATTGATCCCCAATTTTTAGTGCTCGGTAGATGCTACTCTAGCCATTCTCAACTAGGGTTCCCTGGAACCCTAGGGATCCTCATGGGGTTGCTAGGGTTTCCTTGAGCTGTGACCTTCCATCTGATGGTGCCTGCATAGTTCCAGGTCCAATGCCACTTGGCAGAGCCATCGGAATTACTTCAAGGGTGTAATTCTGGCCATCCTGTAAGAGGGGGTATTTTTAATTTAACAGGCCTGGCCAGACACACCCCCTCTCTTTGCCAGACATGCCAACTTTCTTCCTCAACAGGCAACACAGTTTGACCAGGCTGCCCAAACTCTAATCCAACAGGCCCGTTCAGCCATGCCCCCTCTCTTCGTCAATTAATAAAAAAGAGTATGACTAGGTTGTCCAAGGCACTCAGCAATCAAGCCTTTTTCATTTTTTTTTTTTACCTCGGGGCAACCCATGAAATTATTTTTATTGGTGGATCACTGGAAAAAAATTCCCTCCTTTTATATATAAAAAGATCAATGGCGTACTACAGCTGGCTCTGCCAAGTGGTGTTGGCCCCAGAACAATGCAGGCACAATTAAAACTGGAGGTCTATCAGTCCGCAGCTCAAGGAACCCCTAGCAACCTTTAGAGCAGTGATGGCCAACCTTGGCACCCCAGATGTTTTGGAACTACATTTCCCATGATGCTCATGCACTCTACAGTATAGTTGAGCATCATGGGAAATGTAGTTCCACAACATCTAGGGTGCCAAGGTTCGCCGCCACGGCTCTAGAGGAACCCTGAAGTAAAATGGCTGCTGTAATCCAATAGACCTGGTCAGACGTGTCCCCCTCTCTTCATTAGCATTACAAGCCTATTCTCAGGTCTCCTAGAATAAAGCACCAATAATGGGTTGCCCAGGTAGGAAGGGGATCGAGGAAGGGCCACCATGGCTCTGGGTATGCTTCAGAGAACATTCCAGAACATCAGAGGAACGTTCAGACCAACAGTTTTCTTTGCATAATACAGTTAAGCGCTCACCTCTATAATATCTGCATTAGTCCGGCTCTCGTGAGGCTCGTTGTACTCTGTGTATTTCAGCAGCACTTTGTCCATGTCGGTGCTGGCATACTGAAACAGTTTGTTTGTGTGGTTGAAGATAATGAGGGCGATCTCGCAGTCGCACAGGACGCTGAGCTCGTAGGCCTTTTTCATCAGGCCAAACTTGCGCTTGGTGAACGTCACCTGCGGGGAGAGAGAGAGAGAGAATAAAAGAGGCGTCAAATGGCCGTCAAAAGTCACGCCAACTTGTTGGAAACATTTTTTTCACAGAGCAAAAAAAAGGGGAAGCGGAGGGGTTAAATCACACGCTTGTGCAGCTGTCACGACGCTTGTGCACCCTTGTGAATCCCCCTTCATTCGAGTTGCGAAAGAGATGTGTTATTGTGTTCAGCTGTGCTACAGACAAAAAGAGCACCTGTTGTGCTGTCCAAGCCACCTGTTCTACAAGTGTGGCCAGTAAACAAAGCCCGACCATTTGTGGTGGTAATGAAGATTCCATTACAGACTAGGCATTGTGCACTTTTTTTTTTTTGTTAACTCCATGTACAGTAAAAATCTGTTTTGAAAATAGGTGCATATGACATGGTGGTGTTGGGTGATGTGGTGTAAGGGTTACAGGGCGTCAAGACTGGGTGAAAAACCTGGGTGAGAGGGGGTGCCATGTATGGGAATACAGGGTGATATGGGGGTGAGGGTGCTGGATGACAGTGGTGAAATGTAAGGTTTACACTGCACCACCGTCACCCAGCACACCCATGTCATTCCTTAACCCTTACACCTCACCTCCCCTTACCAAGCTCCCTCAACCCGAAATGTCAACGTGACACCCCTTATTTATCAGTTCCCTTATTATGCACCCCCCCCTCATGTCACCATGTAATTCTACACCTTACGTGGTCACTCAGCACCCCATATCACCATTATATTACACCCCATCACACCCATGTCATTCTTTAACCCTTACCCAGCTTCCTTAACCAACCATGTCAATGTGATACTACACCCCCTGTTTCCTTACTATGCACCCCCATGTCCCCATGCAACTCTACACCTTACCCTGTCACTCAGCACCCCTATATCACGGTTAGAATACACCCCATCAACCAGATTCTTCACCCTGCAACCATGGGCATCCGGGGGGGGGGCATCATTTTAAGGTCACCCATGCTCTGACACTTTTCAACTATGTCATTATCACATTATCATGGTCATATACTGCAGACGTAGTACAGGTGATGGTCAGAGACGGCAGACATTGCACAAGAGACTCTCAGAGACTGTGGACATGACCCAAGATACTGTCAGAGACTACGGACATGGCACAAGAGACTGAGAGACGGCATACATGGCCCAAGAGACTGTAAGAGACTGCGGACATGGCACAAGAGATGACCAGAAACTGCATACATGTGGGGGGGGGGGTGACAGAGAGAGACAGGGGGGGTGACAGAAAGAGACAGAGGGTGTGACAGAGAGAGAGGGGGTGAAAAAGGCAGAGGGGTGAGAGAGAGAGAGGGGGTGACAGGGGTCATCACTCCTGATCCGATCCCTGATTCCAGGGGGGGGGGGGGCACTTGCCCCCCCTTACCCCTACCTGCGGACGCCCATGCCTGCAACCCCATATCATTGCAAAACCCTTATACTGAACCCACCTCCCAACACCCCCATATTGCTCTTCAAATCTTAGACCCCTCCCCGTCATCCAGTTTCCTCACAATGAACGCCCCATGTCTCCCTGTACCCTTAAACCTCACCCCCTCTTACCCAGCCCCTCATCCTGCATCTCCATGTTATCTTGACACTGCACCCCCTATGGCTCAGCTCCCTTACTACACACCACCCATGTTACCTGGTAACCCTATACACCACACCCCAGCACCCCCATATCAACCTGAAACCCTTACACTAAACTCCATCAGCCAGCTTCCTTCACCTGCAACCCCATGTCACCCTTTACACCCCATCCCATCATGGGATGGAGTTTAAGGTGTAAAGGGTGCAGAGTGAGGGGCTGGGTCACCCTGCAACCCTTACACTAACACACCCCATCACCGAACTTCCTCACCCTGCACCCTCATTTCACCATGTAACCCTTACAACCATACCCCATCACCCTGCAAGCCTTACACTAACACACCCCATCACCGAGCTTCCTCACCCTGCACCCTCATTTCACCATGTAACCCTTACAACCATACCCCATCACCCTGCAAGCCTTACACTAACACACCCCATCACCGAGCTTCCTCACCCTGCACCCTCATTTCACCATGTAACCCTTACAACCATACCCCATCACCCTGCAACCCTTACACTAACACCCCATCATGAGCTTCCTCACCCTGCACCCTCATTTCACCATGTAACCCTTACAACCATACCCCATCACCCTGCAACCCTTACACTAACACCCCATCATGAGCTTCCTCACCCTGCACCCTCATTTCACCATGTAACCCTTACAACCATACCCCATCACCCTGCAACCCTTACACTAACACACCCCATCACGAGCTTCCTCACCCTGCACCCTCATTTCGCCGTGTAACCCTTATATCAGGGGTCTCAAACTGGCGGCCCTCCAGCTGTTGCGAAACTACAAGTCCCATCATGCCTCTGCCTGTGGGAGTCATGCTTGTAACTGTCAGCCTTGCAATGCCTCATGAGATATGTATTTTCGCAACAGCTGGAGGGCCGCCAGATTGAGACCCCTGCCTTACACCATACTCCGTCACCCTGTTTCCCTTACACCACACACCCTAACACCCAGCTTCCTCACCAGATACCCCAATGGTGTTCCATAACCCTTATGCTGTACCTCATTATCCTTTCTTCATTTTTTTTTTTTTTTAAGCTTGTACCAGCTTTTGAATCATCTAAATGGAAAGTTCCCCTTTATTTTTGCTGACATGAATGGGTGTGTCTTCTCTTAAGCAAGCTCCATTTGGTTGTCTGACTGTAATACAAGCTGGTAAAAATAAACCACTTTTACTATTACTACTGATAATAATTCTAATAATAACTCCCAAACCGGTTTATCAGCGCCAATTATTTTTTTCTACTATACAAGATACAGTATACTACATTAAAAAGTTTTTACCTTTAGGCAGATACTGTGCACAAAAAAATAATAAAAACAATATGGTTATAAAATACAATTAAACCATAAGATCAGTTTAAGAAGTAAAACTATTTTTTTTTTCCCTTTGCATTAAAATTATTGTGACATATTCATTATCCAGCGCAGCCTGTATTTAAAGTACCTCTACCATGGTGATCCTACCATGAAAGTTCTTGTTCAGAAATTTCCTTTTATAGGGTGAAAATGTTCTGTTCCCGTCTCGCAACTGTGCTTCTAACGTTGTCACCAAGGGCTTCTGATGAGGACTACAAGTGGCAGTTTCAACATAAATGAAGCAAGCCTGGTCCACTGTTGTCACCATGCCATGCAACCATGGCTGGAGTGCATGCAGGCAGGAAGTTCCTGCGAAGAGGCTGCATGACATCAACAGTACTGAGATGTAACAACGTATAAAAAAAGGTGAATATCTAGTTTGAAAAACAAAATGTGATCATTTATGATACACAGTGCTTTAGCAAACTGTCATTCATTTAGAGTTTCTACTTTAATGTTGGAAGCAGCACCAGGAACTCCGGTATAGAGATCCCTTCTACCAAAATCCCCTTCCACCGAGATCCATTCTATCCTTCTACCAAGATCCCTTCTACCCTTTCACCGAGATCCCTTCCATTGAGATCCCTTCTACCCTTCTTCCAAAATCCCTTCCACCGAGATCCCTTCTACCCTTCTTCCGAGATCCCTTCTATCCTTCTTCCAAAATCCTTTCTACTCTAACAAGATCCCTTCTTTCAAATATCTCTTCTACCTAAATCCCTTCCACTGAGATTCCTTCTACCCTTCTTCCAAAATCCCTTCTACTCTTCTAACACGATCCCTTCTTTCAATATCTCTTCTACCGAGATCACTTCTACCGAGATCCCTTTTATCCTTCTACCAAAATCCCCTCTACCCTTCCACCGAGGTCCATTCTATACTACCAAAATTCCTTCAAACAAGATTCCTTCTACCATTTCACCAAAATTCCTTCAACCAAGATCCCTTCTACCCTTTCACCGAGATCCCTTCCATCGAGATCCCTTCTACCCTTCTTCCAAAATCCCTTCCACGAGATTCCTTCTACCCTTCTTCCAAAATCCCTTCTACTCTTCTAACACAAACCTTCTTTCAATATCTCTTCTACCGAGATCCCTTTTATCCTTCTACCAAAATCCCCTCTACCCTTCCACTGAGATCCATTCTATCCTTCTACCAAAATTCCTTCAAACAAGATCCCTTCTACCCTTTCACCAAAATCCATTCTATCCTTCTACCAAAATTCCTTCAACCAAGATCCCTTCTACCCTTTCACAGAGATCCCTTCCATCGAGATCCCTTCTTCCAAAATCCCTTCTACCAAGATCCCTTCTACCCTTCTTCCAAAATCCATTCCACCGAGATCCCTTCCTCCGAGATCCCTTCTACCCTTTCACCAAAATCCATTCTATCCTTCTACCAAAATTCCTTCAACCAAGATCCCTTCTACCCTTTCACCGAGATCCCTTCCACCGAGATCCCTTCTACCCTTCTTCCAAAATCCTTTCTACTCTAACAAGATCCCTTCTTTCAAATATCTCTTCTACCTAGATCCCTTCCACTGAGATTCCTTCTACCCTACTTCCAAAATCCCTTCTACTCTTCTAATACGATCCCTTCTTTTCATATCTCTTCTACCGAGATCACTTCTACCGAGATCCCTTTTATCCTTCTACCAAAATCCCCTCTACCCTTCCATCGAGATCCATTCTATACTACCAAAATTCCTTCAAACAAGATCCCTTCTACCATTTCACCAAAATTCCTTCAACCAAGATCCCTTCTACCCTTTCACGGAGATCCCTTCTACCCTTCTTCCAAAATCCCTTCCACGAGATTCCTTCTACCCTTCTTCCAAAATCCCTTCTAATCTTCTAACACGATCCCGTCATTCAATATTTCTTCTACGGAGATCCCTTTATCCTTCTATCAAGATCCCTTTTATCTAGATCTTTTCTACCAAGATCCTTTCTACCCTTCAACCAAAATCCCTTATACAGAGATCCCTTCTACCCTTCCACCAATATCCCTTCTACAATAATCCCCCCTACCCTGCTACCGAAATCTAGTCTGTCCTTCTACTAAAATCCCTTCTACCAATATTCCTTCAATAAAAACCCTGAGATATGAAAGCCAAAAAGGATAGCTGGCTTACCACCATCCACCCATACGTGAGATAACCATTCTGGGAGGCCTTAGCTTTTAAAGAGCACCTGTCACCAACATACTCTCCCGAGAAGCATTCATGCACAGACCCTACAGTCAAGTTCTAAATTAATTTTATTGTCGTTTTAGCCTCTTGGTGGGTAGCTATAATTCATCAAATGCCCTTATACATTTCTCTCTGCTCATCAATCTGATTCAAGGTGTAATAAGCCATTAAATATTCATTTTCCTACCTGAATTCCCTATGTCCCCCCAGCCTAACAACCCAGGCTCTCTCACAGCAGCTGTGTTTTCTGTATAGGCTGCATTACACCAATACACACAGGACTGAAATCCTGACTATAATGGAGGAGAGAGAAGGATAATTACTTCACATTGCAGATTATGTATTCATAGAGAAACTGGAATTAAAGAGAGATTTAAGAAAAAAAAAGATTCTAGATGCATCATACATTTCAGTAAAACATACATGGCTGCTTGCTTTAAAATGACCGCAAACTGGTATTATCTGAACTCTTCAATCTATTTCTACAATTTTCTTTGATTCTGCTCCTGTGTGGGAAGGGCTTAAAGAGAACCTGTAGGCAGAGAAACCTTTGAAAATAACTTTTCGGGTCTTGGGGAACCCGTGGGAAAAAAACTATTTATTGGTAGTCAATGGGAAAATGCACCTTACAATGCTGACCGGTGGGAAGAATGACCCTAAAACAATTACTGGTGCCATGCAGTGGTGTTGGACCTAGAACTACTCAGCAGGGGCGGACTGATAACTCATGGGGCCCCCGGGCAATAGGAGATTATGGGGCCACACAGTATACACACGCATGGTATACAAAGACATGTTTCTATTGGCTGAGAAGGTACTGGAGAGGTGGGGCAGCTATAATCTCTGGATTTTTAGACCAAAAGGATGTCGGTAAGGGACATTTCAGAGAAAGTGGTAAAAAAAAAACACAGATTTTTACATACTGTCCCTGGTTTTACTGAGGCTGGCAACCCTGATGGGGCCCCCTAGTGGCCCAGGGCCCTCGGGCAGTGCCCGAGTGGCCGAATGGTCAGTCCGCCCCTGCTACTCAGGCACCATCAGATGGGAGCCAGAGATCAAGGAACCCCTAGCAAGCTTTTGGAGGAAATGTTTAAATCATTTTCGGGTCTTGGGGAACCCCTGGAAAAAACAAATTTATTGGTAGTTAATGGAAAAAAAGGCCCTTACAATGGTGCCCACTGGGAAGAATGACCCTGTACCATGGTGGTTAGAATGCCCCCCTGTGCATATAGCTAAAACAATGACTGGTGTCATGCAGTGGTGATGGAACTAGAACTACTCAGGCACCATCAGATGGGGACCAGAGCTCAAGGAACCTCTAACAACCTTTGGAGGAAATGTTTAAATCATTTTCGGGTCTTGGGGAACCCCTGGAAAAAACAAAATTTATTGGTAGTTAATGGAAAAAAAAAGGCCCTTACAATGGTGACCAGTGGGAAGAATGACCCCATGGTGGTCAGAATGGCCAATAAACAAAGCCTGACCATTTGCTTGTGTGGTGGAAATTAAGATTTCCATACACCGCCACCCCCTCCATGTACAGACAGCTAAAACCATTACTGGTGGCTTGCAGTGGCATTGGACCCAGAACTACCCAGGTACCATCAGATGGTGAGTATGTGTGAATCTCTCGCGCTACTACGAGTAAATAGGTAGGTCAAAGTATAAAACAATAGGTGAATAGTGTTTGCAGCAAAGTGAATAGTGTTCACAAAAGCACTTCAAAGAGGTAGATGAGTTGAGAGACTTCGCGCAAACTAAATACAAAATGGATATTTGTAGGAAATGTAATAATGACTAGGTCCCTCAAGGGGCGCTAGTCTAGGATAAGGAAGGGATCCAAGACCAAAGAGTGAAAGTTGTGGTCTAAACGTTAATGAGTGCAAAATTATTCACCCTATTTCCCTCTTGCATATTTTGCACTTATTAACGTTTAGACCATGGGTCTTCAAACTACGGCCCTCCAGTTGTTCTGCAACTACAATTCCCATAATGCCTAGTCATGTCTGTGAATGTCAGGGTTTTGCAATGCCTCATGGGATGTGTAGTTCTGCAACAGCTGTAGGGCCGTAGTTTGAGGATCCCTGGTTTAGACCATAACTTTCACTCTTTGGTCTTGGATTCCCTTCCTTATCCTAGACTAGCGCCCCTTGGGGGACCTAGTCCTTATTAAATTTCCTACAAATATCCATTTGTATTTAGTTTGCGCGAAGTCTCTCAACTCATCTACCATCAGATGGGGACCAAAGCTCAAGGAATCCCCCCCATCAACCTTTGGAGGAACGGCTGCTCTATGGTACACAAAACACGTTGGGTCGATCTGATGGACCTAACCAACAAATGTTTCAAAAAAAACTTTTTAAGTGATGCGATCATTTGTACTTGATGTCAATAAATACCTTCCCAATGTACAGAATGCTATTATGGGATCTATTCCCAATCCAACCAATTACAAATATTTATAGGGGACAAAACCAGAGCTAGCTACGATGGCTTTAAAAATACTTTTCCCCCAGCCAATAGGACGTAAACTGGAGGTCAACGATTTTTACAGTAAAAATGGGAATAATGGGAGGGGTAAATACATTTTAATATTTTGAATTTGCCACCTTTACTGAATTAAAACTAAAGATCAAGTTTCCAAACACAATAAAAAAAAAAAAATCTCGCCTTCCTCACAGCGACCTTCATGTTGTCTGTGACATCACAGCAGGCCCATTTGACGATTTTAGTCTTCCCCCACCGCCTCCTTCACATCTCCATATAACCCCGGCTGCGAGGTTTTCCCATGTCAGTCAGTGTCTGAATCCATCACCTGTCAGATATATGGTATCAAGGGGGCTACTCAGGGGCCTTGGCAGCGTCTGGACATAATCTCGAGTCAGGAGCCTGTCTGACGCGGCCTCTAGAGCCAGTCTTCTCAACCGGAGCCTCGTCTGGAGTCCCACACATACACACTCACACACTCACAGAATAATAAAGAAGACAAAAATGTATTCAGCTCTCTGATAAAGATGAGACAATCCGTAAGGGAAAAACATCAGCCGTGTTATACACATGAAGGGATTAAATAAAAAAAAAAAAATATGTGGTCTGATGGGGTGCGAGATAAGAGGTCTGTGATGGGGTGCGAGATAAGAGGTCTGTGATGGGGTGCGAGATAAGAGGTCTGTGATGGGGTGCGAGATAAGAGGTCTGTGATGGGGTGCGAGATAAGAGGTCTGTGATGGGGTGCGAGATAAGAGGTCTGTGATGGGGTGCGAGATAAGAGGTCTGTGATGGGGTGCGAGATAAGAGGTCTGTGATGGGGTGCGAGATAAGAGGTCTGTGATGAGGTGCGAGATAAGAGGTCTGTCCTGGGTACATAATCTGAGCAATATTTCTATCATTATATTTGGGGATAATTTGTTGCCGATTGTTAAAACTCTTAAAAATTCTCCTTTGGGTCTTCCAAATTCAGTAAAGTGAGATCTGACTGGTTGTTTGGGTTCCTTTGTACCATCACTTGGAACAGGTCGCTTTTTTTCCCCCCCAAGAGATTAGGTGCATGTTCTCCCCCCTTCTAAGTCACCCCCTTGTCTCCACCACCACCCCACTTTGGAGAACCGTCCCTTGGTTCCATCCCATACCCACCTCCCAATACTGTCCCTTGTTAGAGAATACAGAATCAAGTATCATTTGGTTGTGCAAGGTAATTTGTATGGAATTATTAAAGCGGACCTTCACCCTCCCTCTGCCCTTTCCTCATCTCCATCTTGCTCCCCCCTCCGCAGAGCTGATATCGGGTTCTTGTTTCCTTTACTCTTTTACATTTTTTTTTTTTCATTTTTCCACCCGGTTTCCTGGAATTCGCAGAGGCGAATGACGCAGTAGCCCCGGTCCCTCCTGAGATGCACGATGTGCAGTCCCGTTCGGCGAAGAGGAGGGAGCGGGCCGAGCGGGGTCTGCACCCGGCAGCTGATCCGACAACATGGCGGGCCGGACTTGTGCAGCCGCTGCAGAGAGGAGGATCCCAGCGGCTCAACGCTGGACCTGCTGGCTAGGTGACTATGCTTATTGTGCTGAAGAATGTCAAAGGTAAGCAGCCATAAAAATGAGGAGGGGGGTGGCAAATGGCTGTAGCTCCTCTTTAATAACAAGAAAAGCAGTAAAATGTATCCCCTGCAGCCAGCAAAAATTAGACCCCACCCCCAGCAACAATAGACCCCGACAACAAAATACCCCCAACGATAGACCCCCGACAACAAAATACCCCAAGTAACAATAGACCCCGACAACAAAATACCCCCAAGTAACAATAGACCCCCGACAACAAAATACCCCCAAGTAACAATAGACCCCGACAACAAAATACCCCCAAGTAACAATAGACCCCCCGACAACAAAATACCCCCAACAATAGACCCCCGACAACAAAATACTCCCAAGTAACAATAGACCCCCGACAACAAAATACCCCCAAGTAACAACAGACCCTGACAACAAAATACCCCCCCAAACAATAGACCCCGACAACAAAAAACCCCAACAATAGACCCCCGACAACAAAATGCCCCCAAATAACAATAGACCCCCGACAACAAAATACCCCAACAATAGACCCCCGACAACAAAATACCCCAACAATAGACCCCCAACAAACAAAATACCCCAACAATAGACCCCCGACAACAAGATAGCCCAACAATAGACCCCCGACAACAAAATACCCCCAAGTAACGATAGACCCCCGACAACAAAATACCCCCAAGTAACAATAGACCCAGACAACAAAATACACCCAAGTAACGATAGACCCCCGACAACAAAATACCCCCAAGTAACGATAGACCCCCGACAACAAAATACCCCCAAGTAACGATAGACCCCCGACAACAAAATACCCCCAAGTAACAATAGACCCGACAACAAAATACCCCCAAACAACAATAGACCCCGACAACAAAAAAAAACCCAAGCAACAATGGATCCACCCCAGAATCAATAGACCTTCCAGCAGCCATCAACCATATACCCCTCTCTTAAAAGTAGATCCCGCCTAGCATTATAAGACCCCCCCCAGCAGCAAAAGCGCCCCTTTTTCCAGCAACAATAGATCACAACCCAGCGACAATAGATACCCCAGCCGCCAGCATCAATAGACCTTCCAGCACACCCCAGAACCCCTGGTTATTAAATAGATTCAGCACTGGAGGAGCCGGAACTGTGTGCCCGCTCAAAAAATAACCCTGCTCCTAGAATATGGAATACCACACTCCTGGCTTACCAAGTCTGCAAAATGCTACCTTTCTAGAGTATGGCACATTTTTTTTTGTTTTTTGTGTAAGGAATGCCACCTTCGTAGTTAACAGAATAACACAGTCCTAGTGTATAGAATACTACAATTTGCTGCGCTCCAGCTCCTGGAGGTGACATTAGAGCCACGTGCAGTTTCTGTTCATTTTCACGTAACCTAGTCTGTATTCTCTTGTGTCATCCATGCTACACATCTTCCAGCCAGCTGCCCTTAAGCCATCACCCTCTCATCACCTTGTTTCCAGGAATGCTGGTCATCAATAGGCCTCTTAGGCCTCGCATCCCACCGCCAGAGGCCGGAGTACAGGCTCAAAATGCCTTTTGTAAGACCTAACCTTCCACAGACACATATAGATCAGCCTTTTGCAACCATTTTAACACAGAGAGACCCTTAAAATAACTTTCTGGTCTCAGGGAACCCCAGCTGAAAATGCCTATATTTACAACTCATGATACATTAGTGTGATGGTCAGTGGGAGGAATGCTCCTTACACTTGTGATCATTGGGAAGAATTACCCCCTTACAGATAGCTAAAAATATCAATGGTGTCAGTGAGAACTTATCTGAGAGGCACAAATTGCTCAAGGAACCCCTTAGCAACCTCTGGAGGAACCCTAGATCAAGGAACCCCTAGCAACCTCTGGAGCAACCCTAGCTCAAGGAACCCCTAGCAACCTCTGGAGGAACCCTAGATCAAGGAACCCCTAGCAACCCTAGCTCAAGGAACCCCTAGCCACCTCTGGAGGAACCCTAGCTCAAGGAACCCCTAGAAACCTCTGGAGGAACCCTAGCTCAAGGAACCCCTAGCCACCTCTGGAGCAACCCTAGCTCAAGGAACCCCTAGCAACCCTAGCTCAAGGAACCCCTAGCCACCTCTGGAGGAACCCTAGCTCAAGGAACCCCTAGCAACCTCTGGAGGAACCTTAGATCAAGGAACCCCTAGCAACCCTAGCTCAAGGAACCCATAGCCACCTCTGGAGGAACCCTAGCTCAAGGAACCCCTAGAAACCTCTGGAGGAACCCTAGCTCAAGGAACCCCTAGCCACCTCTGGAGCAACCCTAGCTCAAGGAACCCCTAGCAACCTCTGAAGGAACCCTAGATCAAGAAACCCATAGCAACCTCTGGAGGAACCCTAGATCAAGAAACCCCTAGCAACCTCTGGAGGAACCCTAGCTCAAGGAACCCCTAGCAACCTCTGGAGGAACCCTAGCTCAAGGAACCCCTAGCAACCTCTGGAGGAACCCTAGATGAAGGAACCCCTAGCAACCTTTGGAGGAACCCTAGCTCAAGGAACCCCTAGCCACCTCTGGAGGAACCATAGCTCAAGGAACCCCTAGCAACCTCTGGAGGAACCCTAGCTCAAGGAACCCCTAGCAACCTCTGGAGGAACCCTAGATCAAGGAACCCCTAGCAACCTCTGGAGCAACCCTAGCTCAAGGAACCCCTAGCAACCTCTGGAGGAACCTTAGATCAAGGAACCCCTAGCAACCTCTGGAGCAACCCTAGCTCAAGGAACCCCTAGCAACCTCTGGAGGAACATTAGATCAAGAAACCCCTAGCAACCTCTGGAACCCTAAATCAAGAAACCCCTAGCAACCTCTGGAGGAACCCTAGCTCAAGGAACCCCTAGCAACCTCTGGAGGAACCCTAGCTCAAGGAACCCCTAGCAACCTCTGGAGGAACCCTAGATCAAGGAACCCCTAGCAACCTCTGGAGGAACCCTAGCTCAAGGAACCCCTAGCAACCTCTGGAGGAACCCTAGCGCAAGGAACCCCTAGCAACCTCTGGAGGAACCCTAGATCAAGGAACCCCTAGCAACCTCTGGAGGAACCCTAGCTCAAGGAACCCCTAGCAACCTCTGGAGGAACCCTAGATCAAGGAACCCCTAGCAACCTCTGGAGGAACCCTAGATCAAGGAACCCCTAGCAACCTCTGGAGGAACCCTAGCTCAATGAACCCCTAGCAACCTCTGGAGGAACCCTAGTAGAGAAACCCTGATTTAGATTATTATTCCAATTTAGGCCTTTTTATTGTATTCTGTTGTACGGCTCTGCTGAATCTCGCAGAGCACAGATGATTTCTAGTGACTCAATGTTTTTGCACAAAAGACGATAGAGATAGAAGATCTGACAATGGGGAGGTGTGCAAGAATATGCGCCAGAGACGAGAGGAGACCGGAGGGGGCTGGAAGAGATAACACAACACAGCAGGGAACAGATTGAGATGTAGGGTTGCGACAGGTCACTGTGGGCAATAAGACCAGTTTAGACCTTCAAACATGTTCAGAAATAAAAGCTTTCATAGCCTGGCTATAGATGCCCGCCTTCACACAAATATCTGCCCCATCTATGGTCAACCTAAAAAAAATATATTTTAGCCTCACTAAAAAAAACTGCATATGGGTCTATAGGCATCAGTAAATTCCATAAACATTACTCTGTTTCCAGACCATCCTTGGTCGTAAAGGACTCGCTGGTGTACTCTTGTGACTTGTGCAGTAGATTGAAGTGGTGGATTCACTACTTCATTCCTCCTTTTCAATGAGAGGCAGAACATAAATATCTCACCAATAGAGTCCCCAAGAGACAGAGGGATTGACCTCTCAAGCTTCTACTCTCCACCAAGTTTAACTCTCCGGCATCTGCTCTCCATCGCTACACAATATTCCGTTCCCAGACCATACTTGGTCACAAAGGACTCACTGTTGTACTCTGGGGACTTGCCCAATGGATTGAAGCACTTATCCTACATAAGGCCCCTTTCACACTGACGGACCGTTCAGATCCGCCTGTCAGTTTTGACGGCGGACCTGAACGGACGCTCCATGCAAGTCTATGGAGCGACGGATGTCAGCGGAGACATCCGACCCGGTCCGATCCGCCAAAAGCAGACGGATGGCTCTACGTCCGAGACCGTCGCTGGCGGATCGCGTGAGATCTGATGAAAATTGCTCCCTAGAGACCAGCGGCGCTCGACAATCCCCTCCCCGCTTAGTGAGCAGAGAGGGACCTGTCATCCGCCGGTTCAGCGGAGATCAACGGCGAGATCTCCCGATGAGCCGGCGGACAGAGGCGGACTCCGTGCAAGCGGATCCGCCTCGTCAAAGGGGCCTTAGTTGTACCCAACTATCTGCAGCCCTTTCTTTTCTACATCTGTCAGAATTTATAAGCTTGTCTGAGCGTTCCAAAAAAAAAAAGAAGGGGGGGTGGAAAGTGGAAGTTACGCTCTGCAGAGCTCAGGGAGTAGAGCTTTGAGAGCTGATTGGAGGGAAGGGACAAACCCTTCACACAGCACAAAAGGAACAGAGCCGAGGCGTTCAATCAGCTGGAGGTCCCTCCCCTGTCACCTTTTTTGTTCTTGGTGTCAGGAAAACTTGTCAGAAGTGATTCATGCTTATAGCAAAGGAACGAAGCAGCAGACAGAAATGACACTTAGCGTTCTTAATTGCGACAAGTACACACTATAGAGCAGGGGTCTCAAACTGGTGGCCCTCCAGCTGTTGCAAAACTACAAGTGCCATCATGCCTCTGCCTTGGGAGTCATTATTATATTATATTATACACAATTTATATAGCGCCAACAGTTTACGCAGCACTTTACAATGTATAGGGGGGACAACACAATTACAGTACAGTTCAATACAAAAGGTACAGGAGGGCCCGGCTCGTAGAGCTTACATTCTAAAGGGACGGGGTGGTGGTACAAAAGGTGATAGCTGCAGAAAATGATTTGATGGGGTGGCTCGGGGACAGTTGTTAGGTGGGTGTGGGATAGGCTTCCCTGAATAAATTTGTTTTCAGGGATCTCATAAAGGTGGACAGGGTAGGGGCTGAGCTGACAGACTGGGGCAGGGAGTTCCAGAGGATGGGAGAGGCTCTGGAGAAGTCTTGAAGGTGAGCATGGGAGGAGGTAACAAGGGAGCTAGGAAGCAGGAGGTCCTGGGAGGAGCGGAGGGGACGATATCTGCAGATGAGGTCGGTGATGTAGATGGGGGCGATGTTGTGGATGGCTTTGTAAGTCATGTCATGCTTGTAACTGTCAGTCTTGCAATGCCTCGTGGGACTTGTAGTTTTCGCAAACAGCTGGAGGGCCACCAGTTTGAGTCCCCTGCTATAGAGGGATATGCTTTGTTCATATTTCATGTCCGAGGTTTTACAACCACTTTAACCGCTTCCCGACCGCCTCACGCAGATATACTGCGGCAAAATGGCACGGGCAGGCAAAACCACGTACCTGTACGTGGCCCTTTAAATGCCTGCCCGTGGGTCGCGCTCGCGACCCGGTCGGGAGCTCCATGACCCCGGCACCAGCGGACCCGATCGCCGCTGGTGTCCCGCGATCGGGTCACGGAGCTGAAGAACGGGGAGAGGTCTGTGTAAACAAACCTCTCCCTGCGCTTCCTACTCTGCCTGTCATTGATCGGCTGTTCCCTGTCATCGGGAAAGCCGATGACTGACGTCAGACGTCAGCCCCGCCCCCTAATGTAAAAAAACACACACACGTCAGAGCCCATAACCCCTCCCCTCCCCTAGTGGTTAACTCCTTCACTACAACTGTCATTTATACAGGAATCAATGCATTTAAATAGCATTGATTGCTGTATAAATGACAATGGTCCCAAAAATGTGTCAAAAATGTCCGATGTGTCCGCCATAATGTCACAGTCACAATAAAAATCGCTGATCGCCGACATTACTAGTAAAAAAAAAAATATTAATAAAAATGCTATAAAACTATCCCCTATTTTGTAAACGCTATAACTTTTGCGCAAATCAATCAATCGCTAATTGCGATTTTTTTTACCAAAAATATGTAGAAGAATACGTATCGGCCTAAACTGAGGGAAAAAAAATGTTTTTTTATATATTTTTTGGGGATATTTATTATAGCAAAAAGCAAAAAATATTGCATTTTTTTCAAAATTGTCGCTCTATTTTTGTTTATAGCGCAAAAAATAAAAACCGCAGGGGCGATCAAATACCACCAAAAGAAAGCTCTATTTGTGGGAAAAAAAGGACGCCGGTTTTGTTTTGGAGCCACGTCGCACGACCGCGCAATTGTCAGTTAAAGCGACGCAGTGCCGAGTCGCAAAAAGGGGCCTGGTCCTTTGGCTGCCAATTGGTCCGGGGCTGAAGTGGTTAAATAACATCCAATCATTTCTAAGATTGGATGGAAAGTGTAAAAAAATTTGATGGCAGCTTCCCAAATGGGGTGGAAGTCTCATACAATACGCATACAACGGCGAAATAAAAAAATTATGTTTTTATTACAATTTTATGAATAAAGACCAGCTGGCAAAAATTAGACCGCATTGTCATCGAGAGCGGTATAGTGTTATGGCAATTTCCCAAAAAATTCTGAGCTGTCTATAATTGGATATTTGCAAATTCAAACCAAAAGGCAACTGATTTTTTTTGATCACGGGATGAAATTGTGATTTCTTTTTTTTTTTCCTTTTTAAGGAAACGTCGGCGGTGAGCATGGAAAGTGTCACTATTGTAGCCAGAGAGGGCTTCCTCTTCGGCCACTGATCAGAGCGTTTCCTCTTCCTTCCTGCCAACCACCCCCAACCCCCTTCATCCTCCACAGCAGGCAGGGTGGCACACGGACACTCCGCTCCTGCCCCTTAGCCCTCCTCACGTCGCCCCGTCAACAAGATAAGGGCGGCTCTTTAATTCAGCGTGTCTACAGATCTACTTTGTGTGATAACAGTATCCAGGCCAGGCCCTGAGCTAATTAATGTCTCCCTCTGCCATGCAATCTCACTCGCTCCTCCTGGGAAGAAGGAAAGGGGGGGGGGGGGGGGTGGAGACCTGGAAAAAAGCCTCCGTCATGCTGAGCCACTTATTAGGAGGGATTACTGAATTATATTAACACTTCATTGTAATAGGCCCTTGTATGCTTGTTGAGGCTTTAAAATTCTCCTGTGGCGCGAATTCTCGGTGCAAAAAGGTGTGGATGGCCAGGGGCATGAAAAACAAGATGTAGGCCAAAGGAGGCATGCCCCAAAAGGTCTCTGGGTAATAAATCGGAAACAGTATGGGTGATCAACTAAGAATAGATATCAAAAAGAAACCTTGATTACTCTAAAATCTGGGGTCTCCAAACTTTGTAAACAAAGGGCCAGTTTACTGTCCTTCAGACTTTAGGGGGGGCCGTTCTGTGGCGATTGGGAGTAGAAATGGTCTTGGTGTCAGTATGAGTGAACAATGCTTGTTATGAGGGGGGAGGAATAGCACCCAGTCATTGGTGTCAGTGGAAGGAATACAGCCCATCATTGGTGTCCGTGGAACAAATAGTGCCCCATCATTGGTGTCAGCAGGGGTGAAAAAAAAGTGCCCAATTATTGGTATCAGTAGGAAGAAACAGTGCCCCATCATTGGTGTCAGCGGGGGGGGGGGGGGAGTGCCCCATTATTGGTATCAGTAGGAAGAAACAGTGCTCCATCATTGGTGTCAGTAGGAGGAACCGTGCTCCATCATTGGTGTCAGTAGAAGAAACAGTGCTCCATCATTGGTGTCAGTAGAAGAAACAGTGCTCCATCATAGGTGTCAGTAGAAGAAAAAGTGCCCCATCATTGGTGTCAGTGGGAGGAAAAGTGCTCCATCATTGGTGTTAGTAGGAGGAACCGTGCTCCATCATTGGTGTCAGTAGAAGAAACAGTGCTCCATCCATCATTGGTGTCAGTAGAAGAAACAGTGCTCCATCATTGGTATCAGTGGGAGGAAAAAGTGCTCCATCATTGGTGTCAGTAGGAGGAAAAGTGCTCCATCATTGGTATTGGTAGAAGGAAAAGTGTCCAATAAGTGGGAGAAATAGTGCCCCATCATTGGTATCAGTGGAAGGAATAGTGCCCCTTCATTGGCATCAGTGGAAGGAATAGTGCCCCTTCATTGGCATCAGTGGGATGAAATGTGCCCCATCATTGATCCCAGTAGAAGGAAAAGCGTCCAATCATTGGTATTAGTGGGAGAAATGGTGTCCCATCATTGGTGCCAGTTTAAGGAATAGTTGCCCCAACAAAAGGTGTCAATGGGAGAAAAAGTGCCCTGTTAATGTCAGTAGAAAGAATTATGCCCCATTGTTGGTGTCAGTGGGAGTAAAAGTGTCTCGTATCCGTGCGGAGAAAAGTCCCCCAAAGTCCAGATAAAATCGGGCAAAGGGCCGAATCCGTCCCCCGGGACACAGTTTGGAGACCACTGTTCTAAAATGTAGGCACAACATATGTGGACACCGCCCCCAGTGAGTTTCAAACGAAGGACATTTTAGACAATCGTGAGCTTCCAAACTTGTGGTAACAGTTTGGTGAAGGTCCTTTTCTGTTCCACCATGACTGTGCTCCTGTGTACAAAGTCAGCTCCATAAAGACATACTGTAGATTGAATAATTTAGTGTGGAGGAACTCAAGTGGCCTACACAGAGCCCTGACGCCAACAACCCTATTGAAAACCTTTGGGATGAAATGGAATGTTGCTGGTGAGCCTGGACTTCTAATCCAACATCAGTACCTGACCTCATCAATAGTGGCCATATCATAAGGACATGGGTTGATGAGTTTGGTATGGAGGAACTCAAGTGTCCTTCACAGAGCCCCAACCTCAACCCTAGGATGAACCGGAACACCAGTTGTGAGCCAGGTCTTCTCACGCAACATCAGTACCTGACCTCATAAATGGAGGCCATATCATAAAGACATAGTTTGGTGTGAAGGAAATGGTGTCCTTCACAGAGCCCTGACCTCAACCCTAGGATGAACTGGAACACCAGTTGTGAGCCAGGTCTTCTCACACAACATCAGTACCTGACCTCATAAATGGAGGCCATATCATAAAGACATAGTTTGATGAGTTTGGTGTGAAGGAACTTGTGTCCTTCACAGAGCCCCGACCTCAACCCTAGGATGAACTGGAACACCAGTTGTGAGCCAGGTCTTCTCACGCAACATCAGTACCTGACCTCATAAATGGAGGCCATATCATAAAGACATAGTTTGGTGTGAAGGAAATGGTGTCCTTCACAGAGCCCTGACCTCAACCCTAGGATGAACTGGAACACCAGTTGTGAGCCAGGTCTTCTCACGCAACATCAGTACCTGACCTCATAAATGGAGGCCATATCATAAAGACATAGTTTGATGAGTTTGGTGTGAAGGAACTTGAGTCCTTCACAGAGCCCTGACCTCAACCCTACTGAACACCTTTAGGATGAACTAGAACACCAGTCGTGAGCCAGGTCTTCTCATTCAACATGCAGTACCTGACTGTGCAAATGCTCTTTTGCCTTAATGGACACAAATTCCCAGACACAAACATCAAAATCTTGTGGAAAGAATTCATAGCGGTGGTAGAGGATGTTATAGCTGCAGGGGGGGACTCCATATTAATGGTCATGGTTTTAGAATAGGATGTCCAAAAAGCTCATATAGGTGTGATGGTCAAGAAACATTTGGCTACAGTACATAATAGAAGTTCATCAGCTTGGTATTGACAAATCATTAGTTATACGATTATAATATTTTTATTTTAGAATATAAAATATATCAAGCAGGGATGGTGGGAACCCCTCACAATGAATACAGCAGGTGGGTAGACCTTTAAACAAGGTGCAGAAACGGTGAAAGCCCCTCATTAATTGGCACAGCAGCTGTACAGACCAGAGAACTCAGTGCAGGAATGGAGGGAGCACCTCATGATGAACACAGCCGGAGGGTGGGAGGGTGTTAGCCCCCCCATAATGGGCACAGCAGGTGTACAGACCCAGGAACTCATAGCAGGGATAGTGGGAACTTCTCATAATGGGCAGAGCTGGTGTGCAGACCTGGATACTCAGTGCAGGGATGGTGGGAACCCCTCATAATAGGCAAAAACAAGTGTGCAGACCTGGATACTCAGTGCAGGGGTGGTGGGAACCCCTCATAATAGGCAAAAACAAGTGTGCAGACCTGGAAACCCACAGATTTCACCAATAGAGTCCACAAGAGATACTGGGTTACTTTTCTGGTATATACTAAACACTAAAATTTTGGTTTTCCATGGTGTGTCCTTTAACCCAGAGATAGATGTTTTTTTAACCGGAAACCCGTGATATTTTGCACTCCGATTCAAATATCTCAAAACGTCACTGGGTCAGGAGGTACAAAGTGCCCTGTGCCTCGCTGGGGTTTACAGAGAATTAACAGGCGGTAGCTGTAACCAGGTTTAACCCTATCCGTGGCTGCCAGTACATAGGAATGCAGAGGCTTGGCACCACGCCGTGTCATTAACGAGCCGGTCATGCACGCTGACATCATGCAATATAGAAAGGAACAGCTGCTTGCTGCCTCATTTCACCATCAGTGCCATGATCACAGAGCTGGAAAACGCGATCGCCAATCAACGCCCCTGTTGAGATCCGAGAGGCAGCGGCGTATTCCTGTCGCAGGCTGTACACGGCAGCAGAGGATTGTGGGAGAGGACTGTAGCTTAGGGGCTCCTTCGATGATCAAGGCCAGCCTCGTAAAACAAAAGCCATGTTTTGGCACAAACCGCCTCGGCTGTTTCGTATTTCAGCGCTGTGCGGAAACGAAAATTCTTCAGCCACTTTTCTCTTGTAAGAGGGGGAAAAAAAAACATGTAAACAATTTCGCCAGGCCTTCCAAAAACAATCAGTGACCTTACAGAAAGAAGAGACGCTATGGGATTCATTTTCTGGTAACTGGCCAATAAAAAGGAAGGGATTGGTTCTAAAGCTGAACTCCAGGCACTAAAAACTTTTATTTGCATAGATTCCTCAATAGCCACAGAGGGTATAAATCCACTTTGTGTACACCAAATGCATTTTCAAAGCCAGATATCACAAAAAAAGTAGAAATGACTGAGCCTGTGCAAAGATCAGAGCCGTGGGAGGGGCCCTGCAGGCTTCACCCACAACATGTTCCCTGTAGAAAACTACAGGAGGGGGCGGAGACAAGACCAACCATTCTGCACAAGGAGAGGGAGCAGCAGTGACTGGTCTTTATTACAGGAAGAAAGTTTTTTACCGTATTACTGCATGGATATGGAAAAAAAATAAAAGAAATACACAAAGCAAACCGAGATTCAAGAAGAATACGCATGACAAACGTATTTAGAGAATATATGCTGATCCTGGAGTTCAGCTTTAATTTATTAGAGCTTAATACCATCTAATATTCACCACTGATCCACAAGGCAGCTGGGCGAGGGGTTGACATGCAAGCAGCGATAAGGGGACGTGCAAACATTAATGCTAGTTTTGAAAGGGTTAAATCCCACTGGGGAGATTCGCCCTCCCTATTTGTCTTTGTGGTCACGGTCTCCGCAAAAATAAAGCGATGGGAATTTCAAAGTTTACAGTTGTCATCTGAACAGAGTAAATCTTCCAATGGGGACATCTGCTACATCAGTATCTGACCTCTGCAATAGTGACCATATCATAAGGAAATGGGTTGATGAGTTTGGTATGGAGGAACTTGAGTGTCCTTCACAGAGCCCCAACCTCAACCCTAGGATGAACTGGAACACCAGTTGTGAGCCAGGTCTTCTCACGCAACATCAGTACCTGACCTCATAAATGGAGGCCATATCATAAAGACATAGTTTGATGAGTTTGGTGTGGTGGAACTTGAGTGTCCTTCACAGAGCCCCAACCTCAACCCTAGGATGAACTGGAACACCAGTTGTGAGCCAGGTCTTCTCACGCAACACCAGTACCTGACCTCATAAATGGAGGCCATATCATAAAGACATAGTTTGAGGAGTTTGGTGTGGAGGAACTTGAGTGTCCTTCACAGAGCCCCCCTACTGAACACCTTTAGGATGAACTAGAACACCAGTTGTGAGCCAGGTCTTCTCATTCAATATAGGAACTGTCCAAAAGGGAATTTACCTTCACTTAAGGGGATCTCTGATCACTCCCTGTTGTGTCTCCAGGACAAAAAATAAAGAGAAAGTTCAGCAAGGGGACGCAGACTTTTTCCTTAAATGCCCCATATACCCACTAGTTGGTATGGATACCTATTGGTGACCACAAGAGCCTTATTTTAAAGCTGAACTCCAGCCTTTCCTTCAGGTTTCCCAGTGACCTGAAATTATTTCAAGGGCTCCTCTACGGTAATAAAAGATAGAGAAACTGTATAGTTATATGAATTTGGACCAGTCATTCTCAAGAAGGGTTCCTCCAGTGGTAGCCAGGGGTTCCTTGATCTGTGGCTGATGGACCTCCTATTTTATGATGACAGGGGCCAACACCACTTGGCAGACCCAGCTGCAAGACACCAATGATATTTTTGCCTGTTTACAAGGAGGACATTGTGACCACCACTGAACAGGGGGCATTCTCCCGCTGGAAACCAATGTAGGGGGCATTTTTACTATTTACTAACAATAAACGTTTAGCAAGGGTTCCCGATAACTGAAAATTATTTCAAGGGTTCCTTGGTGGTAAAAAGGGTTGAGAAGGCTACTTTAGACTAATCTCTATTCATCTCCTGAAGATGTGGACATACAGTTTACGAAAAAATGTTCTTTCTAGCTCTCTGTAAAGAGGAGATTGTGACCACCACTGTACAGAGGGCCTTCTTCCCACTGGCTACCAAAGTAAGAGGATTTTTTTTCTATTGACTACCAATGAACCGGTTTTAGTAAGGGTTCCCTGAGACCTGAAAATTATTTCAAGGGTTCCTCTGGGGTAAACAAGTTTGATAAGTCCATTTTAGACTAATACCTCCATTCAGCTACTGAAGAAGTGGACATCTAGTCTACGAAAAATGTTTTTTTAGCTGTCTCTAAGTAGGACATTGTGACCACCACTGTACAGGTGGAATTCTTCCCACTAGCTACCTATGTAAAAGAGAAATTTTTTATATTGACCACCAATGAACCGATCTTAGCCCCGAGACCTGAAAATTATTTAAATGGTTAAAAAAAGGTTGAGAAAAGCGATTTTAGACTAATACAGTACCTCCATTCATCTCCCAAAGAAGTGGACATTTGGTCTACGAAATACAGATCATCCCACCACTCATCTATTGCTTTTCTCCTGATGAATTATAACGTTGGCTTTATACGGGATCTATAGACCAGATAATAGTATGAGATATGGTGTATTGTGGGTTAGAGCAAGAGGTTGAGATGAAAAGTATGGGCAGCACAGTGGCTAAGTGGTTAGCACTTCCACCTAGCAGCACTGGAGTCGTCAGTTCTAATCTCAACCATGGCACAACCTGCCTGGAGTTGACATTTGCTTAATCGATTTGGTACCATTGAAGTCCTGTTGTGAACACAGACTTCTATACAGCCATTTAGCAGCGTGAACCATTCTTAGTCATTCGACTTGTCAGCCATAATACAAGGAGGCAGAAACGAGTTGAGCTTTAAGAGCTAAGCAGTGTCGACAAGGTCAACTGCTGTAGGCTCTCATCCTTACAGATTGAGTAGTGCAGGCTACGTGGGAGGTTGTATTACAAGATAATTCTCCCACACAATGCTATTCTGCAGATGCACAGCACAATGGCTACTGGAGCCCTCCTCCCACCACGTCCACTGACCCATAACTCCTGTCAGCGTGCGATATGACTGTCAGGAGGCCTCTTGTTTACATTGGTCTCTCCGGGTTTCCTCTGCAGCAGTGACTTCCTGTTAAGGCCCGGGTGATTGTGACCAAGCAGGAAGTCACTAATGAGTGACAGCGGTGACAAAAATGCCGTATTGTCACTGGGCGATGGAGCTAAAGTGTCTTTCCAGCGACGGTGGTGAAAGTCGATTCTGATCCCATGGGCCGATGGGTCACACTGGGAGCAAATTTTGCTGATTTTTTTTTCTTATTCTTATTGCAGCCCAGTAATATGCAAGCATGATTTAATTGAGAATGCTGCATTATGGGATGTTACCGCTACTGTGGCGACAGAGCCCAATGTTTTTTTTTGTCAATGTAATGTCATTCAGGCAAGTGTGTAGTAGCGTGGTTTCCATATGTTATGTACATATGGGAACCTCATGACAGAAGAAAATAATGAAATTAAATGTCGCCAGTGCATTATTAATTAAAATGAAAAAAAAAAAAAGCAGTACATCGGCCCAAAACAGTGGCATATGGCGTTCGCTTGGAATTATGGTACAAGAGGAATTTACGCATGAAAGCGAACCTGTCAGCACGGCTGTTTTCTGTCACTGCAGGGTCTCCCTTCTAGAGATGGATGTGGCCTTTGTCTGCCCTTGAAAGCACAGAGATGGGTTCGTTTTGGGGTTACCAGAAAGGGTTGGTGTTGGGGTTACCAGAAAAGGGTTGGTGTTGGGGTTACCAGAAAAGGGTTGGTGTTGGGGTTACCAGAAAAGGGTTGGTGTTGGGGTTACCAGAAAAGGGTTGGTGTTGGGGTCACCAGAAAAGGGTTGGTGTTGGGGTTACCAGAAAAGGGTTAGTGTTGGGGTTACCAGAAAAGGGTTGGTTTTGGGGTTACCAGAAAAGGGTTGGTGTTGGGGTTACCAGAAAAGGGTTGGTGTTGGGGTTACAGGGAAGGTCAGGGTTTGGATTACAGAGAGGGGCTATGTGAAGGTTACAGTGAGGTGGTTAGGGTAACAAAGAAGGGTTGTGCAAGATATACAGAGAGGGTGGGTGTTGGCATTAGAGAGGGTTGGTGTTATAGGAAGGGTTAGTGTTATAAGAAGTGTTGGGGTTACAGGGAGGGTTAGCATTGGGGTTACAGGGTGGGTTAATGTTGGGGTTACAGGGTGGGTCAGGGTTAGGATTACAGAGAGGTGGTTAGGGTTACAGGGAGGGTTAGTATGAGTTTTACAAAGAGGGTTAATGTCAGGGTTACAGAGAAAGTTTATGTGAGATATACAGAGAGGGTTAGTTTGGGGGTTACATAAGGGGTTACTGTTAAGACCAAATGGAGGTCTAGTGTTGGGGCTACAGGGTGGGCTCGTGTTGGGGCTACAGGGTGGGCTCGTGTTGGGGCTACAGGGTGGGCTCGTGTTGGGGCTACAGGGTGGGCTCGTGTTGGGGCTACAGGGTGGGCTCGTGTTGGGGCTACAGGGTGGGCTCGTGTTGGGGCTACAGGGTGGGCTCGTGTTGGGGCTACAGGGTGGGCTCGTGTTGGGGCTACAGGGTGGGCTAGTTTTGGGGCTACAGGGTGGGCTAGTGTTGGGGCTACAGGGTGGGCTAGTGTTGGGGCTACAGGGTGGGCTAGTGTTGGGGCTACAGGGTGGGCTAGTGTTGGGGCTACAGGGTGGGCTAGTGTTGGGGCTACAGGGAGGGCTAGTGTTGGGGCTACAGGGAGGGCTAGTGTTGGGGCTACAGGGAGGGCTAGTGTTGGGGGTAGGGAGAGTTAGTGTTACAGGGAGGGTTAGTGTTGGGGTTACAGGGTGGGTTAGTGTTGGGGCTACAGGGTGGGTTAGTGTTGGGGCTACAGGGTGGGTTAGTGTTGGGGCTACAGGGAGGGCTAGAGTTGGGGTTACAGGGAGGGTCAGTGTTGGGGTTACAGGGTGGGCTAGTGTTGGGGTTTCAAAGAGGTAATGTCAGGGATATGAGAGTCCGGGGAGGGTTAGGGTTGCAGGTTTATGTGAAGAATATAGACAGAAAAGAGACAGCAGTGGGTGTGTCCAGGAACCTCGCTTCCGAGTTACAAACCACCCCAGAGGTTCTCAGATTATGAATAAAAGAGAAAGGGGTGGCGTGGAGCAGCAATACCTACGTAAAAAAGGTATGTATTGAGAATGTAGGATGCACTCCCTTTGAATGGAGCCTACATCTAACCTTCTGTATTCCAAAGTCTGGTGGCCCTGTATTAAAGCGGTTCTGCACTCATTTCATTTAGTAAATCTCTTTGCCTTCCAAATCAGGCAAAGAGTACTAAATGAAATGTTTTTTTTTTTTTTTTTTTTTTACTTCCGGTCTTCTCCCTCTGCGGCGGCGGGCGGGGTCTTGCGTCGATCGTCGTCACGCCGCACTGTCTCCTGGGATCTGGTGTCATTGATCCCAGGAGTCAGTGCGGGCATCTTCCGAAATCTCGCGAGATTTCGGCCACATCTTCCGAAATCTCCCGAGATTTCGGCCGCATCTGCCGAAATCTCGTGAGATGTCGGCAGATGTGCCGTTACTGCGCACGCGCGAGTAACGGCGGTGCATGCTGGGCCATCAACACTGCCTGTGGGGTTTCACATGCCCACAGGCAAGATGGCCCCCAGCACTAAAGAAGAAGACGAGGAACTTCAGCGGACGAAAACCGGCGGCGATCGAGATGGAAGATGGAACAGGTGAGTCCCCTAATAAAGGTAAGCATACTTTATATTACGTCCTTAAAAAAATTTTTTTTTTTTTACAGAGTGCAGAACCGCTTTAAGTCCCACTTTAATACATACATTTTTTTATATAAACTTTTTTTTATGTTTATTTATATATGTGTATGTATGTATATGTATGTGTGTGTGTGTGTGAATATACATGTATATATGTATGTATGCGTGTGTGTGTGTGTATACATATATGTATGTGTATATATATATATATATATATATATATATATATATATGAGCCTCAGGAGGAATAAAAATACATACAGTGCTTCAAAACTGCCTGATCTGCAGCCTTGCCGAGGATTATGAATTTCCTTCAGAGACTCGCACATCCCTTGTGGAAAACAGGCACATGTAACAACAACAAATGTTTAGCACCAGTCATGAAAAAAAAAAAAAAAGGACGGTAGGAATAAATCTGTGGCTGACGAGAACTATCACATAGGAACGCGGACGGCGTAGCGATTTATATTGTATTCAAAAAACCTGCCAGACAGGATTCCTCCATGTTTTCAAATGGAAAATATTTCCCCAAATAATTTACACTTTAATCAAAAATTCCTCAACAACAGGCATAAAAGCTGTAGAGGGGGGGGGGGGGGGTTCTTTAAACAAAGAATAACATCCAGAGCATTATGGGTAATCAAACACAGGATTAACTCGCATCCATTTTTAACATGGATACCTCAAACATGACCCCCCCCCCCCCCCCATCCCCTGTCAAATAAATCAAATGCAAACGTCATTACAGAACATACCTGAGCCCCGGCCGTTGACGTGAAACCAAAACGCTGTTTGGAAACACATGGGAGCGTAATTGCTTCTTATAAACAGATTTTGGAGGTTGACTTTTCTGAACCAGGTTATGGTGAACATCTTGAACGTATTATATTTCGGACGCACATGTTTCGTTTTCTTTTTTTTGCCTTTTTAACCCCGACTGTCCAAATCCTGTATTTAACTGAAGCCAGGATTATGTAGGTAGGGCACCAACTCCCCCTGACGCCGCACCAACTCCCCCTGATGCCGATGGACACAGAAACAGTTTCTTCCAATTATGGGACTTTTCAGCTGTCCAACGATTGTTGGGCAGCTAAAAAGTTCCATATTTGGAAGAAACCGTTTCTGTGCCCTGAATCTGCCCCATGGACATGACATACAGGTATAGTCAACAGGGCCATTTAATGGTTTTGGAAGGGTCTTTAAAAAGATTTTTTGGTGCGCCTGGGGCAGTGATGGCGAACCTTGGCATCCCAGATGTTTTGGAACTACATTTCCCATGATTGCTCAACTACACTGCAGAGTGAATGAGCATCATGGGAAATGTAGTTCCAAAACATCTGGAGGGCCAAGGTTCACCATCACTGGTCTAGGGTCACTATCGTATAAAATATACAAATGTGGAAACTGTATGGAGTAAATGCATGTAAAATTTTCTAAATTCCTTTCTTATCTTTGGTAATATTATTTGTCACTGCTATTGGGGATTGGAAAGTTAGGGGTGGTTACCCCATTTCCCTAAACCCCCCCATTTTCTCACAGTTTCTTACACTTATATGAGGGGAGGATAATAGGTGGTGTCGCCCGGCATACAAACGCACACTCTCAACCCCCCCCCCCATGTTTATTAACCCTTGATTACCCTGTATTTTGTATTAGAGGTAGCGCCAATTTTTCCTTTATCCTGTATCTAATATTATTTGCCACGTTTGCACTATATGGCCAAAGGTTTGTGGTCTCCTGAGCATCACGCCCTACATAAGCTTGTTGGACAGCCCATTCCAAACCCATAGGCATTACTGAGTTGCCTTCTTTTTGTGGCTTAAACAGTCTACATTCTTCTTAAAAGGACTTTCCACAAGATTTTGGAGTGTGTCTGGGGATCAAATTTGTGTCCATTCAGCCAAAAGAACATTTGTGAGATCAGGTACTTATGTTGGACGTGAAGACCTGGGTTATAATGGTCATTCTAATTCTTCCCAAAAGGTGTTCAAGTAGGGTCGACATCAGGGCTCTTCCAGGCCCTAATTGTCTTTGCTAATATTTTTTTTTACCACATTTGAACTATATGGCCAAAGGTTTGTGGTCTCCTGACCATAACACCTACACAAGCTTGTTAGATACCCATTCCAAGCCCATGGGCATCAATATGGAGTTGCTTTCCTTTGCGGATATAACAGCCTCCATTCTTCTGAGAAGGGCTTTCCACAACATTTTGGAGTGTGTCTGGGATTGAATTTGTGTCCATTCAGCCCAGAGAACATTTGTGAGGCCATGTACTGATGTTGGATGAGAAGACCTGGCTCACCATGGTCATTTTATTTCATTCCAATGGTGTTCAGTAGGGTTGAGGTTAGGGCTCTGTGCAGGACATTTGAGTTCCTCCATACCAAACTCAAACCATGTCCCCATGATTACACCCTTCCAGATAGCTAAAAAGATTCATGGTGTCAGTGGGAACTTATCTTAGAGAAGGGATATGCAATTAGCGGATCTCCAGCTGTTGCAAAACTACAAGTCCCATCATGCCTCTGCCTCTCATGCTTGTGGCTCTCAGAGTCTTGCTATGCCTCATGGGACTTGTAGTTCTGCAACAGCTGGAGGTCCACTAATTGCATATCCCTGTCTTAGAGGCAGACATTGCTCAGGGAGCCCCTAGCAACCTCTGGGGGAAGCCTAGTCGAGAAATACAGTTCTAAACCTTTCCAAAGGGGTTTACCTTTCACTGGAGACAATAAATATCAATAAAATAGTTTGTTTCCTTTCACACGATTAGTCCCGCCTGTCTGTTTTTCAGGTGGATCACAATGGGCCACTCATTGACTTCTATGGGGAGGCGGGTGTCAGCCGATATGTGACTTCTACGGGGAGGCGGGTGTCAGCGGATATGCGACTTCTATGGGGAGGCGGGTGTCAGCGGATATGCGACTTCTACGGGGAGGCGGGTGTCAGCCGATATGTGACTTCTACGGGGAGGCGGGTGTCAGCAGATATGCGACTTCTACGGGGAGGTGGGTGTCATCGGATATGACTTCTACGGGGAGGCGGGTGTCAGCCGGAGGCGGGTGTCAGCGGATATGTGACTTCTACGGGGAGGCGGGTGTCAGCCGATATGTGACTTCTACGGGGAGGCGGGTGTCAGCAGATATGCGACTTCTACGGGGAGGTGGGTGTCATCGGATATGACTTCTATGGGGAGGCGGGTGTCAGCGGATATGTGACTTCTACGGGGAAACGGGTGTCAATGGATATGTGTCCGCTGACACCTGCCTGCCATCCGCTCCGACAAGATCCGCTCAAAACAGACGTATCGCCATCCGTCCAGCGGGTCAAGACGGATGAAAATGGACAGGCGGTGCGTTTTCATCTGCTCTTCCCATAGAGAGCGGGGCTCTCACAGGTCTGTCTCAGCACAGTAAGCAGAGATGGACCTGTCATCCGCCTGCTCAGCGGGGATCAACGGAGCGATCCCCGCTGAGCAAAGCGCAGCCCGTCAAAATGGATCCGACCTGTTTGAAAGGGGCCATGCGGATGCGTTTCTGCATGTGCCTTTTTTACGCATTTTTAATACTTTTTTTTATGTGTTTTTGATGTGTTTGAGATTCTTCTTTTTCCTTTTTTTTTTTTTCTTACTCGTCCTGTTTTTTTCCGCTGTACTGGGGTCCGGTGCATTTTTGATGCGTTTTGGATGCATTCCAGTGCCTTTTTGATGTGTGTGTTTGCGTTCCAGTACCGTTCTGTGCAAGAAAAACTTTTTCTTTTCTGGAACCGAAACGCTCTGGAACTGCAAACACTGGTGTGACCTATGCCATTGGAAAAACAATTAAACCTACTTTCTTGGCACTTTGGATGCAGATTTAAAAAAAAGCACTGGAATGCATGTGGTTTTAATTGGCCCGTAATATTTTTGGGGGGGGGGGTTATGCAATCTTCAGGCATAAAATTATTATTATTTTTTTTAAACGAATGCAAAAACAGCTCCAGCAGCGAAAAGGGTTAAAGCCCACCCCTCTCTGCTGCTGCGATTATGCATTTATTTTTTCGTAGGGCAGCAAGCAGTTAAAGATCTCTACAAGCAGCGCCAGCCCACCTTTAAACGCTCCACCCCCCAAACCAGAAGCTTCACCCACCTGTCTGTTCCGCTCATCCGTAATCCTTTGGATCTGGATCTTTTTCCGGCCCATGGTTCCTATAAATCCAGAGGAGGCTCTTGCGCAGAAAGGGTGCCCGTCTTTGAATCTGCTCTCGCCTTCACGGTACGACCATGAAATAACCGAAAATCCAAAAAAAAAAAAGGAAAAAAAAAAAAACGGAAAAAAATAAAAAAAAACTCCCCCCGTTCGTGGTCCTCTCAGTTCATGTCATTTGCCTGCAGCTTCCAGATGTTGGTGGAGGGCTCTGTCCGGGTTCAGTTCTGTGATGGAGAGAAGGGGGGGGGGGAGAAGAGAGAGAGAGCATGTGAAAAGTGTGTTTCCCATCAGAGAGAGCTCAGCCTTGTTAAATCCTATCCCCCTTGAGGATACAACGCCAAAAACCCCGCTACATCGCCCCCCCCCCCGCCCCCCCCCAGCAAGCAAACTCTCCCCAAAGCCTGTTAACAGTTTAAAAATCAATCATCTTTTATCTGCCTTATTATCGCTTTTCTACAACATGCTGATGGTGGCAGAAACCCGGCCATAATATGCTGCGCTACCCCCCCCCCCCCCCCCACCACCACCAATAGATGCCTTGAGTTTGTATGGTTTAGTGCTGGGTATACAGAATGTCCGGGGTGCCCGGTCCCCGTGCCTTTTACATGACAAGCGCTCCGAGTATTGAAGAGACAGATCGCTCAGGATGCATTTCTTTTAAATTAAATGGCTTGCAAAAGCGAAGGGAGAACGTAAAAGATTATTTTGCTTATATTTGCTCGTCTCTCTACTCATTCCTCCTCTTAATATAACCATGCTCGTTTTTTTATTTATTTTTTATCATTACATTACTAAATTTTGGATCCAGTGATGTCATCACTGGGTCTCTGTGCTTCTCTATGCAATGCAAGGCAGATAGTGGCTGGTGGGAGGGGCTTCCTGAAAGCACCCTGCCTCCTCTCAAGAGCCAGCAAAAAAGGGGTGGGCTCACCCACACAAACACCCACACGTGTCACTGGGACCCGCTGAGGATTCAGTGCCGGGAGCGTGCTCGCTGTGCTTTCCTAGCTCTCAGTCCACCACTAACAACTGGTAAAGTCAGCAGGACCGGTATCTTTAGGAGGACGTTAATGGGCCATGTCTGGATATGGTGCGTCTCCATCAGAAGACTGTGTGACACGGTGACCCCTCAGTACAGACGGCCCTCCTGCTCATCAGGTGCCCCCCCCCCCCCCTTTTGAACTGATGGGGCCCAGACCCCATACAGGAGGGCCGGTTGTACTGCCTTATTAGTAGTCCTGTTTGTAAGGTTAGGTTTCTTGATGACGGCAGCGTACCATGTCTGGGTATTGTGCGTCTCTATCAGAAGACCATGTGACAGAGTGACAACTCAGTACAGCCGGTCCTCCTGCTCATCAGGTGCCCGGGCCCCCCCTTTTGAACTGTTGGGGCTCAGGCCCCATACAGGAGGGTCGGTTGTACTGCCTTATTAGTAGTCATATTTGTAAGGGTGGGTTTATGATGACAATAGCGGACCATGTCTGGGTATTGTGCCTCTCTATGAGAAGACCATGTGACAGAGTGACAACTCAGTACAGCCGGTCCTCCTGCTCATCAGGTGCCCGGGCCCCCCCCTTTTGAACTGTTGGGGCTCAGGCCCCATACAGGAGGGTCGGTTGTACTGCCTTATTAGTAGTCATATTTGTAAGGGTGGGTTTATGATGACAATAGCGGACCATGTCTGGGTATTGTGCCTCTCTATGAGAAGACCATGTGACAGAGTGACAACTCAGTACAGCCGGTCCTCCTGCTCAACAGGTGCCCGGGCCCCCCCCTTTTGAACTGTTGGGGCTCAGGCCCCATACAGGAGGGTCGGTTGTACTGCCTTATTAGTAGTCATATTTGTAAGGGTGGGTTTATGATGACAATAGCGGACCATGTCTGGGTATTGTGCCTCTCTATGAGAAGACCATGTGACAGAGTGACAACTCAGTACAGCCGGTCCTCCTGCTCAACAGGTGCCCGGGCCCCCCCTTTTGAACTGTTGGGGCCCAGGCCCCATACAGGAGGGCTGGCTGTACTGCCTTATTGTCTGTAAGGGTGGATTTCTTTACGACAACAGCGGACCATGTCTGGGTATTGTGCATCTCTATCAGAAGATCGTGCGACACGGTGACCACTCAGTACAGTCGGCCCTCCTGCTCATCAGGTGCCCGGGCCCCCCTTTTGAACTGATGGGGCCCAGTCCCCATACAGGAGGGCCGGTTGTACTGCCTTATTAGTAGCCATATTTGTAAGGGTGGGTTTATGACAATAGCAGACCATGTCTGGGTATTGTGCGTCTCTATCAGAAGGCTGTGTGACAGAGTGACAACTCAGGAGCACAGTTAGGAGACAGGGACACAGTGTTGTCATCCGATAACAGGAAGTGCCAGAACAAGGCTCTTGCCACCTTTCCCTGGGCATTCAGAACCTTTTGAAAGGGGCAGAAGAAAAGGGGCTAAAATAATCGCTGGCAACCCTGCAATGAAGAGCCTTGTTCCACTTCCTGTTATCGGGTGACAACACTCTGTCCCCGTCTCCCAACTGTGCTCCTGAGTTGTCACCATGTCACATGGGCTTCTGATAGCAACACACAATACCCAGACATGGTCCGCTGTTGTCATCATAAAGAAACCCAACCTTACAAACAGGGCTGCCAAGAAGGCAATACAAGCCAGCCCTCTTGTATGGGGCCCGGGCCCCATCAGTTTAAAAGGGGGGGCCCGGGCACTTGAGGAGCAGGAGGGCCGGCTGTACTGAGTGGTCACCGTATCAAGCCAGCCCTTTTGTATGGGGCCCGGGCCCCATCAGTTTAAAGGGGGGGGGGGCACTTGATGAGCAGGAGGGCCAGCTGTACTGAGTGGTCACTGTATCAAGCCAGCCCTCTTGTATGGGGCCCAGGCCCCATCAGTTTAAAAGGGGGGGCCTGGGCACCTGATGAGCAGGAGGGCCGGCTGTACTGAGTGGTCACCGTATCAAGCCAGCCCTCTTGTATGGGGCCCGGGCCCCATCAGTTTAAAAGGGGGGGCCTGGGCACCTGATGAGCAGGAGGGCCGGCTGTAATGCCTGATCACTGAAACCAATCCCCCTGTGGCTTCACCTGCTACCTAGCCGGCTTTGAGCCGCTGCAGGGGGAGCCACGGGGGACATCAGTTCCAGTATTTGTGCTCCCCCCGCCTCTGATCACCTTTTTCTGCAGCTCCGATTCCTGTCAGGTAAGACTGTACGGGGGACTCCCTGGTTTCTAACAGCGGCCCTGCTTAGAAATGCCATGCAGCCATCGCTATAGTGCTGGAAGCAGCTGTAAAAAGGCTGCAGGAGATCAGCAGCAATGATATGTAACAAAGGATTAAATAAAAAGTAAGCAGCTACATAGTACTTTTAGCAAACTACATGCAATTCATTTACTGTTCACATCTACTTTTGTATGGACTCAATTTAAAAAATATATTTCTAAATCCAGCTAGTATAAGTCCCTGAATTTTTGGCGTATCAGCTTTGGGTGGGGCATCCCTATAAATATAAACCTTGCTCAGTCCAAAGAAGTTCCCCGGCTTAAAAAAAAAAAACCTTCACCAAAAAGGGAGGATTCTTGGAGTCCGACTCAAAACAGGAAACGTTTCTTTGTTGTCTTGAGCGAAAACGCATGAGTCACTGCACTATCATGGCAACACACGGCTTTGTGTGTCTGTGTGCGTGTGCGTGGCGGAGGGGACGGCCAAGGAACGCCGAAAAAGGGCCCCCGCCGTCTCCACAAATTGTTCTGCGGTCCATTGTTTTCCAGCGGAGGAATTTTACACTTGCCGTCCCAAAAATAGCCAAAGCGAGTTAAAAATAGCCAACCCGCTGTAGATTCTTAGGCCAGGAAAAGCCGGAGAGGAAAAAAAAAAAAAAAAAGGAGTTGGAACAGGTCGGATTCCCGAAATGTGTTTTGGAAAAGCAGCTGGGATGAATCTGTGAACCGGCAGAAGGATGGGACAACATGGAGGAGGCATAGAGACTTCTATAGAGGGATGTACAATATAATACTCATAGTGTCTTACTAAAAATGTGGAGCCAATTATCTCCGATACATCCACTGAAAAGGGAATTTTTTCTGCTTTGTAGGGCAGCCATTCTCAGCCGGGGCTCCATGGAACCTACAGTAAGGTTCCTCAAGGGGTGGTTAGGGGTTCCTTAAGATGGGACTCCCCATCTGATGGTGCCTGCATAGTTCCTGTTCCAATGCCACTTGGCAGAGCCAGTGGTATGACTGCAAGGTTGTCATTCTGGCCGGGGGGGGGGTTCATTTCTCACTTACCCCCACCAATGCGGGGGTTCCAGTGACCCCTGAAGGACTAATCTTACAAGGGACTTGTTTTCCCAATGACCCCTGAAGGACTAATCTTACAAGGGACTTGTTTTCCCAATGACCCCTGAAGGACTAATCTTACAAGGGACTTGTTTTCCCAATTACACCTGAGGAACTAATTTTACAAAGGGTTCATTTATTCCAATGACCCCTGAAGGACTAATCCTACAATGGGTTAATTTCCCAGTGACCCCTGAAGGATTCATTTTACAAGGGGTTCATTTTGCCAACGACCCCTGAAGAACTAATCTTACAAGGGGATCATTTTCCCAATGACCCCTGAAGGACAAATCTTGCAAGGGGATAATTTTGCCAATGACCCCTGAAGGACCAATCTTACAATATGTTCATTCTCTCAGTGACCCCTGAAGGATCAATCTTACTAGAGGTTCATTTTTTCCCAATGACCCCTGAAAGACTAATCTTACAAGAGGATCATTTTCCTAATGACCCCCTAAAGGGGCTAATTTTGCCAATTACACCTGAGGAACTAATTTTACAAGGGGTTAATTTTTTCCAATGACCCCTGAAGGATTAATTTTACAAGGGGTTCATTTTGCCAACTACCCCTGAAGAACTAATCTTACAAGGGGATCATTTTCCCAATGACCCCTGAAGGACAAATCTTGCAAGGGGATAATTTTGCCAATGACCCCTGAAGGACCAATCTTACAATATGTTCATTCTCTCAGTGACCCCTGAAGGATCAATCTTACTAGAGGTTAATTTTTCCAATGACCCCTAAAAGACTAATCTCACAAGGGGATCATTTTCCTAATGACCCCAGAAGGGCTGATCCTACAAGGGGTTCATTTTTCCAATGACCCCTGAAGGACCAATCTTACAAGAGGTTAATTTTTCCAATGACCCCTGAAGTACTAATCTTACAATGGGTAAATTTTCCCAATGATCCGGAAGGATCAATCTTACTAGGGGTTAATTTTCCCCAATGACCCCTGAAAGACAAATCTTACAAGAGGAACGTTTTCCCAGTGATCCCTGAAGGACGAATCTTAGAAGGGGTTCATTTTTCCAATAACCCCTCAAAGGACTAATCTTACAAGAGGATCGTTTTCCCAGTGATCTCTGAGGGACGAATCTTACAAGGACTAATCCTACAATGGATTCATTTTTCCAACGACCCTCAAAGGACTAATCTTAGAAGGGGCTCCCTGAAACCTGAAGATTTCAAGGATTCCTCAGGGGTAAAAAGGATGAGAAAAGCCCCACCATCAGCCATGGGTGCCAAGGCTTTAGGGAAGGTGTCCCCTCCCAAATAGACAAACCAAAAGTGAAGGAAGCCCCACCACTGCCAAAATCTTTGCCTTTTCCATAAACTTTATTACATAGGGAACTGTGCATCACAAAAAATGCCATCCACCACACCCTGCTCCTCCTGCAATGCATTTCACCCCAAGAGTTTTAAGAGTAAAGGGCCCCTGGGACTGGTGGAAAGGGGCCCCCGAGACCGGTGAAAGGGGCCCCTAGGACTGGTGGAAGGGGCCCCTAGAACTGGTGGAAAGGGCCCCCGGGACCCGTGGAAAGGGCCCCCGGGACCCGTGGAAAGGGCCCCCGGGACCCGTGGAAAGGGCCCCCGGGACCCGTGGAAAGGGCCCCCGGGACCCGTGGAAAGGGCCCCCGGGACCCGTGGAAGGGGCCCCCGGGACCGATGGAAGGGGCCCCCGGGACCGATGGAAGGGGCCCCTGGGACCGATGGAAGGGGCCCCCGGGACCGATGGAAGGGGCCCCAGCAGTCAGGGGGGCCCTTCATTGTTTCTTGCACCAGAGCCCTGTAGGTTCTAGTTATGCCTCCGATTCAAGACCTATACAAAGTCACTGCTTACTAAGTGTTTTTACAGTTGTCCCAATTGACAAGATATTTCCTGTCCTAGGGACCAATGGTCATCAGGACAGGAATTGAGAAATTTCACCAGCATAGAGAGGACAATAAAAACTTGATAATACACTTCTTTACGCTATCCAACACTAAAGAGAAGATTTGACAGGCGCTCCATTATAAAAATGCAGTGCTATAAACAACAACATTGTGAAAATGTGAGCCGTGTATTGAGCTCCATTCACCAAAAGCTGAATTCTGATCGCGGTCCTCATTCTTTGAGGCATTGCTTTAGGTCTCATTCAGTAAGTCTTTTAGCTCCTCCTCTTAGGATGGTGGCCAAACTGTCCAGCCCGCAACAAAAGGGGGCCAGAGCCGTTTCCGCCTATCTGTCGAATCAGCACGTGGCCCTTCTTGCAAGTGCTGGAATTCACACTAACACCTGTTCACGATGGCGCTGGATCTAATTATGCTTGTGCTGCTCCATCTGCTAATTAAAAACCTGCAGTTCTATCTTTAGCTATGAGGGGAAAATGCTACCTGTGTGTTAAAAAAAAAAAAAAAGTATTGGTACCATTCCAGCAAACGTTTCATCTCCATGCCTATGAATTCAACTTATGTCCTGCCCTGGATCAAAATGGCAGCCGTAAAGGAAGAAACAGTACGAGGGTCAACTGTCCAAAGCGCTGCTGCTTCATAAATGTCAAACCTCTGGTTTATTTTTAAGCAACAGGTCAAGTGTTTTCAGAAAAGGTGTATCTTTACACTTACTCTTTACTAGCGTGCACCAGGGGTAATAGGCCAGTCCAGAACTTTCTGTGACCAGTCATGGACAAACAAGACTCCTGATGGGTTTCCAGAGTGTTCCCAGGCCCACCCAGAGCCACAACTGCTTCCATGTGTCCCAGGTCTGAGTTTTCCAGGAACAGATCTATTTAAAAATCTCAGAGGCCATATGTGTGAAAAAATCTGTAATCAGTAGCAACCAGTCGAAACTCAGCTTTACTGGTCTTCACCCAACTTCCATAGAAATCAGTTGAATCTCAGCTTTACTGGTCTTCACCCAACTTCCATAGAAATCAGTTGAAACTCAGCTTTACTGGTCTTCACCCAACTTCCATAGAAATCAGTTGAAACTCAGCTTTACTGGTCTTCACCCAAGCTCCGCAGAAATCAGTTGAAACTCAGCTTTACTGGTCTTCACCCAACTTCCATAGAAATCAGTTGAAACTCAGCTTTACTGGTCTTCACCCAAGCTCTGCAGAAATCAGTTGAAACTCGGCTTTACTGGTCTTCACCCAAGCTCTGCAGAAATCAGTTGAAACTCAGCTTTACTGGTCTTCACCCAACTTCCATAGAAATCAGTTGAAACTCCGCTTTACTGGTCTTCACCTTAGCTCTGCAGAAATCAGTTGAAACTCAGCTTTACTGGTCTTCACCCAACTTCCATAGAAATCAGTTGAAACTCCGCTTTACTGGTCTTCACCTTAGCTCTGCAGAAATCAGTTGAAACTCAGCTTTACTGGTCTTCACCCAACTTCCATAGAAATCAGTTGAAACTCAGCTTTACTGGTCTTCACCCAACTTCCATAGAAATCAGTTGAAACTCAGCTTTACTGGTCTTCACCCAAGCTTCACAGAAATCAGTTGAAACTCAGCTTTACTGGTCTTCACCCAACTTCCATAGAAATCAGTTGAAACTCAGCTTTACTGGTCTTCACCCAACTTCCATAGAAATCAGTTGAAACTCAGCTTTACTGGTCTTCACCCAACTTCCATAGAAATCAGTTGAAACTCAGCTTTACTGGTCTTCACCCAACTTCCATAGAAATTAGTTGAAACTCAGCTTTACTGATCTTCACCCAAGCTCCACAGAAATCAGTTGAAACTCAGCTTTACTGGTCTTCACCCAACTTCCATAGAAATCAGTTGAAACTCAGCTTTACTGGTCTTCACCCAACTTCCATAGAAATCAGTTGAAACTCAGCTTTACTGGTCTTCACCCAAGCTCCACAGAAATCAGTTGAAACTCAGCTTTACTGGTCTTCACCCAACTTCCATAGAAATTAGTTGAAACTCAGCTTTACTGATCTTCACCCAAGCTCCACAGAAATCAGTTGAAACTCAGCTTTACTGGTCTTCACCCAAGAAATCAAGCCAAATGCTTCTTTCGAGGAAATGGTTAGAACTGATCAATCTTTACCGCTCTTGAAAAATCAAACCTTTGACATCCATTAATTGGAACAGGTGTTCCTATTGGGAGATTAATTTCATCTTTGGTCATGTTCCGGTAGCAAGTCACAAGTTTTGGAAGGTTTTAATTTCCTCTTAGGTCATGTTTTGGTAGAATTTGTCAAATTCTGGATTTTACCTTCACTTTCTACTCTAGTAACAAAGGACTTGAGGGTGAATTTCACGGTGAAGATAGAGACAGCATTAAGAAATTAACCAAAGGGTTTACCCCTTTTCCAGGATGTCCTAAAAAGTCTCAGGAAGGGCCTTCACAATTTTCAATGAGAAAACTGTTCAATATCATACTCCTAATATCCCTGATGCTTGTAGAGAAAAATTAAAGACGTTTAATTGCATCTAATAGAACATCCATTCTTAACCAGGAGGATCAAACAACAAAGAAAAAAAAAAACAGCGCAAACGCCTAGTACATTACCTCAAGCACTTTATTAAAAAGTACAAAATGTACTCACAAAGCAAATAGGATTAGTAGCATTTCAACATGACAGAATCTAGAAGTCAGCCTTGCAACCTCATGGAATTATGAAGATGACAGACCAGCTGATGGGTTTCGGGGGACTTGCCCCCTTCCTCAGAGCAAGTCATTGCTCTAAAGGGGGCAAAACGCCACCTTTAGACGTAAAATAATCATTGGTGTCATGCTGCTGCCTCTGCCAAGTGGCGTTGGACTTGGAATTATGAAGGCACCAAGGTGGGAGGTTAGTCCACCACTGCTCAATGAACCACCTAGAAGGCTCTGGAGCAGGGGTAGGCAACCAGTAGTCCTCCAGCTGTCGTGGAACTACATTTCCCATGAGGCATTACAAGTTACAATTACTCCCAGAGGCATGATGGGACTTGTAGTTCTGCAAAAACTGGAGGGCCCCATGTTGCCTACCCCTGCTTTGGAGGCACCAAGGAACAATGTAAACGTGACACTTTACCATAATAGATGCAAATGCCTTGGCCATTGTGTAACCCGGTTGGAAAATTAAGGCGATGCGTCCCTCCACATATCGGGGAATCCAGTACAGCAAAAAAGAAGAATAAAAAGGGAACAATGCCGAGTGCATTACCTCAGGCACTTTATTAAAGGATTAAAAAGTACAAATTACACTTGCAAACCAAATACGATTAGTAGTGTTTCAACATGACAGAATCCAAAAGTCAGCCTTTCAACCTCATGGAATTATGAGACCTGCTGATGGGTTTCGGGGTGCTTGCCCCCTTCCTCAGAGCAACAGCCATTGTGTTTTCGGGGCCAGTCCCCCGAAACATCAGCTGATCTGTCATCCACATAATTCCATGAGTTTGGAAGGCTGACTTCTGGATTCTGTCATGTTGGAAGGCTGACTTCTGGATTCTGTCATGTTGATACGCTTACTAATCCTATTTAGTTTGCGAGTATAATTTGTACTTTTTAATCCTTTAATAGTGCTGAAGGTAATGCACCCTAGGTGCCCTTTTTGTTCTTTGTGCAGTACTGGATTTCCCAATCTGTGGAGGGCTGCATCACTCTTAGGCTTAATGTACACGGGACGTTTTAAAACCTGTCCTGAACCATTTAACTTGACAGATAGTAACCAACGTTTAAAAAATGTCCGTTTTGGCGACGTTTACGTTTTAGAAGCTTTTTTTTTTTTTCCTTTTTTAAATTGTCAAAAATGTATCTCCACTAAAAAACGTCTGTAAGCGAAATGAGGCTAAACGCGAGCTACCACGTTTACAAACTGTTACTGGCATTTGGCGTTTTCGAATGCCTCTGAACATCCATCTTGAATGCATTTATTTTGCTTTCCGAAAAATGCTTCTAAACTCAACTGCCTAGAAACGACTATATGCGACCCTGTGTACATGATAAGATAACAGAGGAGATTTCAGGGTCAGCTGAAAAAAAAAACCACGTTCAACTGCTCCTAACCGTCCGTTTACCAGCAGCAGTGTACATGAAGTCTTATATGCAGCCAGAGTTGCCCAGTGGCCAAGGCATTGGTATCATTTATGGCAGGCTTCCCTAAGATATCTGACTGCTAAAGTGTCAAGTTTACATTGTTCCTTGGTTCCTCCAGAGCAGCCTTTCTCAACCTTTTCAACACAGAGGAAGCCTTGAAACAGTTCTCCGGTCTCAAGGAACCCCTGCTAAAAATTAGAACTCTACAACCCATGATACACTAATGTGATGGTCAGTGAGAGGAATGGTCCTTACACGTGGTCATTAGGTAGAATTACCTCCTTACAGATAGCTAAAAAGATCAATGGTGTCAGTGGGAACTTATCTGAGAGGCAAAAATTGCCAAATGCTGAAGGAACCCCTAGCAACCTCTGGAGGAACCCTAGTTGAGAATCACTGCTCCAGAGGTTTCTGGAGGAGTTGCACAGTGGCCATGGCATTTGTATCATTTATGGCAAGCTTCCCTAAGATATCTGACCACTACCTGACCTGTTCCTTGGTTCCTCCAGAGCAGCCTTTCTCAACCGTTTCAACACAGAGGAACCCATGAAACAGTTCTCCGGTCTCGAGGAACCCCTGCTAAAAATTATAACTCTACAACTCATGATACATTAATGTGATGGTCAGTGAGAGGAATGGTCCTTACACTTGTGGTCATTGGGAAGAATTGCCTCCTTACAGATTTAGTTAAAAAGATCAATGGTGTCAGTGGGAACTTATCTGAGAGGCAAAAATTGCCCAATGCTGAAGGAACCCCTAGCAACCTCTGGAGGAACCCTAGTTGAGAATCACTGCTCCAGAGGTTTCTGGAGGAGTTGTACAGTGGCCATGGCATTTGTATCATTCATGGCAATCTTCCCTAAGATATCTGACCGCTAAAGCGTCAAGTTTACATTGTTCCTTGGTTCCTCCAGAGGTTTCTGGAGGAGTAGCACAGTGGCCATGGCCTTTGTATCATTCATGGCAAGCTTCCCTAAGATATCTGACCGCTATGGAGGAACCCTAGGCTTCCACGGAAGCCTGGTTGAGAATCACTGCTTAAGAGGTTTCTGGAGGAGTTACACGGTGGCCATGGCATTTATGGCAAGCTTCCCTAAGATATCTGACAGCTAAAGTGTCAAGTTTACATTGTTCCTTGGTTTCTCCAGAGCAGCCTTTCTCAACCTGTTCAACACAGAGGAAACCTTGAAACAGTTCTCCGGTCTGGAGGAACCCCTGCTAAAAATTAGAACTCTACAACTCATGATACATTAATGTGATGATCAGTGAGAGGAATGGTCCTTACACTTGTGGTCATTGGGAAGAATTACCTCCTTACAGATTTAGTTAAAAAGATCAATGGTGTCAGTGGGAACTTATCTGAGAGGCAAAAATTGCCCAATGCTGAAGGAACCCCTAGCAACCTCTGGAGGAACCCTAGGGTTCCACGGAAGCCTGGCTGAGAATCATTGCTCAAGAGGTTTCTGGAGGAGTTGCACAGTGGCCATGGCATTTGTATCATTTATGGCAAGCTTCCCTAAGATATCTGACCGCTAAATGGTCAAGTTTACATTGTTCCTTGGTTCCTCCAGAAGTTTCTGGAGGAGTTGCACAGTGGCCATGGCATTTGTATAATTCATTGCAAGCTTCCTTAAGATATCTGACCGCTAAAGTATGAAGTTTACATTGTTCCTTGGCTCCTCCAGAGGATTATGGAGGAGTTGCACAGTGGCCATGGCATTTGTATCATTAATGGCAAGCTTCCCTAAGATATCTGACCGCTAAATGGTCAAGTTTACATTGTTCCTTGGTTCCTCCAGAAGTTTCTGGAGGAGTTGCACAGTGGCCATGGCATTTGTATAATTCATTGCAAGCTTCCTTAAGATATCTGACCACTAAAGTGTCAAGTTTACATTGTTCCTTGGTTCCTCCAGAGCAGCCTTTCTCAACCTTTTCAACACAGAGGAACCCTTGAAACAGTTCTCCGGTCTCAAGGAACCCATGCTAAAAAAATAGAACTCTACAACTCATGATACACTAATGTGATGGTCAGTGAGAGGAATGGTCCTTACACTTGTGGTCATTAGGTAGAATTACCTCCTTACAGATAGCTAAAAAGATCAATGGTGTCAGTGGGAACTTATCTGAGAGGCAAAAATTGCCAAATGCTGAAGGAACCCCTAGCAACCTCTGGAGGAACCCTAGTTGAGAATCACTGCTCCAGAGGTTTCTGGAGGAGTTGCACAGTGGCCATGGCATTTGTATCATTTATGGCAAGCTTCCCTAAGATATCTGACCACTACCTGACCTGTTCCTTGGTTCCTCCAGAGCAGCCTTTCTCAACCGTTTCAACACAGAGGAACCCATGAAACAGTTCTCCGGTCTCGAGGAACCCCTGCTAAAAATTATAACTCTACAACTCATGATACATTAATGTGATGGTCAGTGAGAGGAATGGTCCTTACACTTGTGGTCATTGGGAAGAATTACCTCCTTAAAGATAGCTAAAAAGATCAATGGTGTCAGTGGGAACTTATCTGAGAGGCCAAAATTGCCAAATGCTGAAGGAACCCCTAGCAGCCTCTGGAGGAACCCTAGTTGAGAATCACTGCTCCAGAGGTTTCTGGAGGAGTTGTACAGTGGCCATGGCATTTGTATCATTCATGGCAATCTTCCCTAAGATATCTGACCGCTAAAGCGTCAAGTTTACATTGTTCCTTGGTTCCTCCAGAGGTTTCTGGAGGAGTAGCACAGTGGCCATGGCCTTTGTATCATTCATGGCAAGCTTCCCTAAGATATCTGACCACTAAAGTGTCAAGTTTCCATTGTTCCTTGGTTCCTCCAGAAGTTTCTGGAGGAGTTGCACAGTGGCCATGGCATTTGTATCATTCATGGCAAGCTTCCCTAAGATATCTGACTGCTAAAGTGTCAAGTTCACATTGTTCATTGGTTCCTCCAGAGCAGCCTTTCTCAACCGTTTCAACACAGAGGAACCCTTGAAACAGTTCTCCAGTCTCGAGGAACCCATGCTAAAAATTATAACTCTACAACTCATGATACATTAATGTGATGATCAGTGGGAAGAATGGTCCTTACACTTGTGGTCATTGGGAAGAATGGTCCTTACACTTGTGGTCATTGGGAAGAATTACCTCCTTACAGATAGTTAAAAAGATCAATGGTGTCAGTGGGAACTTATCTGAGAGGCAAAAATTGCCCAATGCTGAAGGAACCCCTAGCAACCTCTGGAGGAACCCTAGGGTTCCACGGAAGCCTGGTTGAGAATCACTGCTCAAGAGGTTTCTGGAGGAGTTGCACAGTGGCCATGGCATTTGTATCATTCATGGCAAGCTTCACACTTTAGCAGTCAGATATCTTAGGGAAGCTTGCCATGAATGATACAAATGCCATGGCCACTGTGCAACTCCTCCAGAAACTTCTGGAGGAGCCAAGGAACAATGTCAACTTCACACTTTAGCAGTCAGATATCTTAGGGAAGTTGACATTGTTCCTTGGTTCCTCCAGAGGTTTCCAGGGGGTTCTGTAAACTGTGGTGGACTTGACCTCCCACCTTGGTGCCTCCATAATTCCAGGTCCAACGCCACTTGGCAGAGGCAGCAGCATGACACCAATGATTATTTTAGCTGTCTGTAAGGGTGGCGTACTGCCCCCCCCCTTACCAAAGGGAACATACCCCTCGTAAGGGTGGCCTTCTGCCCCCATTGTAGGGGGAACATTCTGACCACCAATACGGACATTTTTTTCACTCTGACTCAGATTATATAATTTTAGCAAGGGGTTCTCTGAGATCTGGAAATTATTTCAAGTTCTTCTGGAGTAAAAAAAGGTGGAGGAGAGCTGTAAGAAAAGACCTGTACAGGTACAGGTGGTCCTAGCGTGTACCAGCCCCGTCCTTTATCCTGAAGAAAAGGAGCTGCAAAACCCACATTTCTGCTTGTGCTCTACCGAACATTGCTCGACTTCTTTGAATATCCTGTGAACTTTACACCTCCGCATCCTAAGCACGTCTTCCTGTGAAAACTGCTTCCTAACTACCACAGCCCCAGGAGTCGGGTAACACAATCCTCTGAAAATGACGCTTAAAATAGTTAACTCTGATGGAAAAGCTGCAAAAAAAAAAACACAAGACCTGACCCAGTTCATGACTCACACGTCTCCCTGGCTCTATTTCGGAAAGATGGTTTAGATTGCTGGACTTGTACAATTTTTCTTTTCCCCTCCCGGAATAGTCAGATGTATGCCGGGCATAAACTGGGTTGTTCTAATGTAAACTTGAATGCCTCTTGCACCCTCACCCTCAGCAAACTGTCTTATGCTGCCTTTTGTTACACTAGCCAAATGGCTAGCTTTAGTATTGCAGGTCAGACCAGGTCCAGCTATAGGAAATCAATGCATTTATTAATCATATGACTATAAGTAGCACTGTCTACTGACAGCCTAAACCAGGGGTCTCCAAACTTTCTGGAACAAAGGACCAGTTTACTATCCTTCAGGCTTTAAAGTGGCCGGACTGAGGGAGTAGAAAATGTCCCGTTGTCAGTAACAATGTCCCATCAGTGATATCAGTGGGAGGAATAGTGCCCCGTCATTGGTGTCAGGGGGGGGAATAGTGCCCCGTCATTGGTGTCAGTTGGGGGGGGGGAATAGTGCCCCGTCATTGGTGTCAGTTGGAGGAATAGTGCCCCGTCATTGGTGTCAGTTGGAGGAATAGTGTCCCGTCATTGGCGTCAGTTGGAGGAATAGTGCCCCGTCATTGGTGTCAGTGGAAGGAATAGTGCCCCGTCATTGGTATCATAGTGCCCCGTCATTGGTATCAGCGGGAGGACTAGTGCCCCATCATTGCTGTCAGTGGGAGGAATAGTGCCCCATCATTGGTATCAGTGGAGGAATAGTGCCCCGTCATTGGTATCAGTGGAGGAATAGTGCCCCGTCATTGGCGTCAGTGGGAGGAATAGTGCCCCGTCATTGGCGTCAGTGGGAGGAATAGTGCCCCGTCATTGGCGTCAGTGGGAGGAATAGTGCCCTGTCATTGGTGTCAGTGGGAGGAATAGTGCCCCGTCATGGTTATCAGCGGGAGGACTAGTGCCCTGTCATGGGTATCAGTGGGAGGACTAGTGCCCCGTCATTGCTGTCAGTAGGAGGAGGAATAGTGCCCCGTCATTGCTGTCAGTAGGAGGACTAGTGCCCCGTCATTGCTGTCAGTGAGAGGAATAGTGCCCCATCATTGGTGCCAGTAGGAGGAATAGTACCCCATCATTGGTGTCTGAGAGGAATAGTGCCCCGTCATTGCTGTCAGTAGGAGGACTAGTGCCCCGTCATTGCTGTCAGTAGGAGGACTAGTGCCCCATCATTGCTGCCTAAGAGGGGAATAGTGCCCAATCATTGGCGTCAGTGGGAGGAATAGTGCTCCAACATTGGCGTCAGTGGGAGGAATAGTGCCCCGTCAGTGGGAGGAATAGTGCCCCGTCAGTGGGAGGAATAGTGCCCCGTCAGTGGGAGGAATAGTGCCCCGTCAGTGGGAGGAATAGTGCCCGTCATTGGCGTCAGTGGGAGGAATAGTGACCCTTCATTGGGAGAACTAGTGCCCCGTCATTGGGAGGAATAGTATCCCGTCATTGGCGTCAGTGGGAGGAAGTATGTCCCATTGTTATTGTCAGTGGGAGTAATAGTGCCCCAAGGGTCGGATAAAGGCATGCAAAGGGACACAGTTTGGAGACCACTGGCCTAAACTATTGCCTGCGATGCCTCCCTGAGCCATGTCAATGTTGTGTAGGGGAAGGGCACGGCTTACAACGAAGCCGTTGGCTCTTGGTGGACCAGACTGGATGGCTGCTTTGGCTATACAAGACCGGTCCTCTTTAAAACCGGTCACAAAGAGCTGAAAGAAATTCTGTAGCTCTTAAGAAGGACTGTAGGCTGTTTATTGCCTCCAGCAGACACTGAGCTGAAAAAAAAAAGAAAGAATATTTGACTCGGGGGCTCGGCTGTTGCTATACACCAGCTTTATTAATCCAGACCAGATCTCCAGGAATCTCGACCAAGCTGAGACCACAGGTCCCTCAACTTCTAGAAGACAACAAGAACTCCATTCAGTCCCACGCCTAGGCCCGGCGCGATCTCTGAGGGACGTTGTTTAAAAGAAACACACAATTCTTTTAAAGCACGTAAACACAGGGCTGTCTATACGGCCATTACAAGGGCATTAATTATTTTTCACCTTCTAGCAAGTCCCCCGTTACGGGTCTAAATCTGCCTGAGGTCACGATAAGAATAGAGGGAGTGATTTGTTTTGGTCAGATCTGCCCCCTTCACCTACAATCACTTCTTTCTTAAAAAGGTTAGAAACGGCTAATAATGTTTTGAGGGCTGCTTGGGGGCCATTTTCTTAAGGTGGCAAGTTAGACAACGAGTGCCAAACGAATAATTAAAATATCTTAAATACAACCAGTGTAAGAACTTGAGTTTGACTTGTTTCAGCCTTTTTTTAATCCATTGAACAGCAGATTTTAGACTGGGGGGAGGGAGAGGTGGTAATTTAAACCAAGGGTGTCCAAACTTTCTAAGCAAAGGGTCCTTTAGGTTTAAAGGTGGCCAGACTATGGCCAGTGAAAGTAAACAATGCCACATCATTGGTTTTAATGGGAGGAACAGTGACCCATTGTTAACAGTGGGAGGAATGGTGTCCCATCATTGGTGTCGGTGGGGGGAATGGTGTCCCATCATTGGTGTCGGTGGGAGGAATGGTGCCCCGTCATTGGCGTCAGTGGGAGGAATGGTGCCCCGTCATTGGCGTCAGTGGGAGGAATGGTGCCCCGTCAGTGGGAGGAATGGTGCCCCGTCAATGGTGCCCCGTCATTGGCGTCAGTGGGAGGAATGGTGCCCCGTCATTGGCGTCAGTGGGAGGAATGGTGCCCCGTCATTGGCGTCAGTGGGAGGAATGGTGCCCCGTCATTGGCGTCAGTGGGAGGAATAGTGCCCCGTCATTGGCGTCAGTGGGAGGAATAGTGCCCCGTCATTGGCGTCAGTGGGAGGAATAGTGCCCCGTCATTGGCGTCAGTGGGAGGAATAGTGCCCCGTCATTGGCGTCAGTGGGAGGAATAGTGCCCCGTCATTGGCGTCAGTGGGAGGAATAGTGCCCCGTCATTGGCGTCAGTGGGAGGAATAGTGCCCCGTCATTGGCGTCAGTGGGAGGAATAGTGCCCCGTCATGGGGAGGAATAGTGCCCCGTCAGTGGGAGGAATAGTGCCCCGTCATTGGCGTCAGTGGGAGGAATAGTGCCCCGTCATTGGCGTCAGTGGGAGGAATAGTGCCCCGTCATTGGCGTCAGTGGGAGGAATAGTGCCCCCGTCATTGGCGTCAGTGGGAGGAATAGTGCCCCGTCATTGGCGTCAGTGGGAGGAATAGTGCCCCGTCATTGGCGTCAGTGGGAGGAATAGTGCCCCGTCATTGGCGTCAGTGGGAGGAATAGTGCCCCCTCATTGGCGTCAGTGGGAGGAATGGTGCCCCCTCATTGGCGTCAGTGGGGGGAATGGCGCTCCATCATTGGCGTCAGTGGGGGGAATGGCGCTCCATCATTGGCGTCAGTGGGGGGAATGGCGCTCCATCATTGGCGTCAGTGGGGGGAATGGCGCTCCATCATTGGCGTCAGTGGGGGGAATGGCGCTCCATCATTGGCGTCAGTGGGGGGAATGGCGCTCCATCATTGGCGTCAGTGGGGGGAATGGCGCTCCATCATTGGCGTCAGTGGGGGGAATGGCGCTCCATCATTGGCGTCAGTGGGGGGAATGGCGCTCCATCATTGGCGTCAGTGGGGGGAATGGCGCTCCATCATTGGCGTCAGTGGGGGGAATGGCGCTCCATCATTGGCGTCAGTGGGGGGAATGGCGCTCCATCATTGGTGTCAGTGGGGGGAATGGCGCTCCATCATTGGTGTCAGTGGGGGGAATGGCGCTCCATCATTGGTGTCAGTGGGGGGAATGGCACTCCATCATTGGTGTCATCCCATCGGTGTCAGTGGATGGAATGGTATACAATGGCACAAGAAGCGGTCGCGCCAAGCTACGATACAAACTACGATACAAACCCCTGCTTACTTTTTTTTATCATGCCCGATGTTCCTCAACTTGCTCTTGCCAGTCCTCTTTTTCACTACATAGAACACATTTAGACAGAACAGGTCCTGGGAAACCCCTCAATACCAGGTAATCAATAAGCTTCTTGTGTCATGTGACAACGGGCAAGTGTCCCACTATCAGCCCTGTTAAAATGGTTGTCACTGATAATTTGGAAGTAAATACCCTGGATCTTATCTTTGGGATGCAATGCAGCCATTACTAATCTTCCCGACACTTTAGCTGTCACTGGACTGTATCTCCCATGATGCATCACCTGCCAAGACACTTAGCAATTGACCAAGACGCCTGGTTTTGGTCACTGTTTCTCTCCTACACATATCGTAAAGAGCTTTTCCACTTTCTGTCTTGAAACTTCATCCGGTCATCTATTCTCACAAAGCCACCCAAAAGTTTTTGGTTTCTTCGCCTGCCATGGGTTTCTAAATCCTAACCACCTACTATGGAAACCGCTGGCATTCTTGAAAAAGATCCTTAACACGAAAAAAACTAAAAACTTGGTTAAGTCTCAGACCAGCTTGTCAGAATTAGTACCAGGGGTGTTACTAGGTCTACAAAAGATCTGGGACTAGAGCCCATAGCAGCGTAGTAAAGAAAGTCATATGCTTGGGCGGGTATACACATGTATATACAGTAATATACGTGTGTGTATATATATCCCCAGAGAGCCCCCCACTTACATCAGGGTCCCCAGAGAGCCCCCCACTTACATCAGGGTCCCCAGAGAGCCCCCCATTAAATCAGGGTCCCCAGAGAGCCTCCCCCTTAAAATCAGGGTCCCCAGAGAGCCTCCCCCTTAAAATCAGGGTCCCCAGAGTGCCTCCCCCTTAAAATCAGGGTCCCCAGAGTGCCTCCCCCTTAAAATCAGGGTCCCCAGAGTGCCTCCCCCTTAAAATCAGGGTCCCCAGAGTGCCTCCCCCTTACATCAGTGTCCCCAGAGTGCCCCCCACTTACATCAGGGTCCCCAGAGAGCCCCCCCACTTACATCAGTGTCCACAGAGAGCCCCCCATTACATCAGGGTCCCAGAGAGCCCCCCACTTATATCAGGGTCCCCAGAGAGCCCCCCATATATATCAGGGTCCCCAGAGAGCCCCCCACTTATATCAGGGTCCCCAGAGAGCCCCCCATATATATCAGGGTCCCCAGAGAGCCCCCCACTTATATCAGGGTCTCCAGAGAGCCCCCCCTTACATCAGGGTCCCCAGAGAGCCCCCCCTTACATCAGGGTCCCCAGAGAGCCCCTCTTTACATCAGAGAGCCTCCCCCTTGCATCAGGGTCCCCAGAGAGCCTCCCCCTTAAATCAGGGTCCCCAGAGAGCCTCCCCCTTAAATCAGGGTCCCCAGAGTGCCTCCCCCTTAAATCAGGCTCCCCAGAGAGCCCCCCACTTAAATCAGGCTCCCCAGAGAGCCTCCCCCTTAAAATCAGGCTCCCCAGAGAGCCCCCCACTTACATCAGGGTTTCCAGAGAGCCTCCCCTCTCCTTGGGGACCCCTGCAGAGACTCGGGGCTATGGGCCCCAGATTCGGGGCTATAGCCCCAAAAGCCACCCCCTAATGACGCCACTGATTAGAACTAAGGCTGATCAGTGGAGGACCCAAGTGAGATACCCATGCCAATAACCTGGAGGGAAAACGTAGAAATCTTCCACCAGCTCACTCAATGAATTCATCAGCTTTTTAGGGCAAGAAAAGCCTCCCTGCCAAACCCTTCTGTCCTCTCGTGCGATTTCTCTATCCCAGTTATGAAGTGTTGTCTTCTTGTGGACCAACTACACGGCTGTTCATATGTCAATGGCCATTGTTTGAGTGATGCATGTGCAAATACCAGTACAGGCGCTGCCACTGTTCACCAACACAAGCCCACTCTCACCACACATGGCCACCATATTCCTGACAATACATCCATACAGATTGTGTCCTCACAGGTCAAAGGTCTCACGTACCCTGCATACAAGGATGGTCCGTGATAGAAGTTTACTTTTAGATATAGTAAGGAAGGGTGAGAACCCTTGTCCAGTTTAACTTATTGGTCCTGTCCCAATAATGGGTAGATTCGCTCTCTTCATTTGCCCTTGTGGCAATTCTCTTTGGTACAGAATACAAAGGTAAATCCAACAGGAACAGGGGGCGAGGGTAAATCTCAGGTGGTGAGAGCAGAGTGAATGGCCAATCAGCAAGCTGGGAGCATGTCCATGCCCAAGTTTGAACCTGCCTGTGTGCTGCCTAGGATCACAATTCTGTCTGCGCCAAACTACATATACTTTTGGTAGATGTAAAAGGGATCCGCCAAGATGACCGGCTAAAGTTTAGATGGCCACTAGAGGGGAACCGGCAAATCTCGAAACTATGATACAGCAAAGGCATATAAACCGTAAAAATAACAATAAGAACTTAAAATAGGCGTTGCTGAAAGGACACTTTAAGTTTAGCAAGTGACTTCAATGACGATATACGATAGTCTAACTCGTGTAGATACAAAAATAGCTTTATTGACACCATAACATATGGAATGGAGGCAGCTTCCTGCACCACTCCTTGGAATACTCCGGAGATTATACATCGCGCCTTGCATCGCTAAGCGGCACAGGAACAATCAAAACTACTTCCGTGTGCGTTTACACCTCCTCCAGATTGGAACTGTGGGCAGCTCAACAACATGCACTAATCTGCATAAAAATGGCCCCCGTGGCCTCCTGGGCTTTCCCATGGTGCTTTGCCTTTCTGGAGCGCATTAGAAGGCTCTAAGGCTTCTATATGTTGTTGATACAATACTGAAACCAGTTGAGTCATTTGGAAACCTGAGCACGGATGATAGCGATCGATGGTGCAAGACATTCTTATTCCAGCCCAGCTGGGTATCAAAGTTAAAAGGAAATGCCGCCATTAACTCCATGTCCCATGCCAGCCCTCCTGCACTTTACAAAATCGATTTCAAATTCTGGAACTTTTTAAGGTATTTCTACCTTTACCCTATGTAGTCTCAAAGCCTCTCTCTGCTTTTCAATAATTGTAAGTCCATCGGCTGTGTCCATTACCGACACTTCCGCGTGTGCCAACTGGTGACCCAGCAGTGCAGTCAATCTTAACATTAGCATGTCGCTAGAGTCTTCTGGATCCCTAGAGCGCCTTGCCGACGGGCAACCAACATGAAGTGTCCATGTTACCCAGGCAGTGACGTGGACAGCCAAAAAATTACCCTCCTTCTCTGCAGGGAAGAAGATGTCGCTGTTTCCGAGTCCAAATCCTAGATTCCTTCGCGCCCCTTACTATACACAGAATCAGGCCCCGACCGCTACAACCCTGGCAGACAATACCAAAGGCCTCAAAAAACTGAGCATCTGTGGCGCAAGACTAAGCCCCCGTACACACGGTCGTAAGTTCCGACGGAAAATGTCCGATCGGACCATGTTGTCGGAAAATCCGCCCGTGTGTGGGCTCCATCTGACTTTTTCCGTCGAATTGCTGCGCTCAAATTTTCCGACAACAAAATCCGATCAGACTTTTTCCGATCGTGTGTAGAGAATTCCGACGGACAAAGTGCCACGCATGCTCAGATCAAATTACAAGACCAAAGCTATTGGCTACTAGCCTCTACGTAGCTCCGTCGTACGCAACGAACGTCACCACGTTCGGAATGATCAGATTTTTCGACAACTTTGTCCGACCGTGTGTATGCAACACCAGTTTCGGACAAAATCCGTCGGAAAGAATCCGACGGATTTTGTGGTCGGAATTTCCGACCAGCAAGATTTGAGCCAATATAAATCTGCCCTCCAAAAATACCATTCCTGCCTCCACACTGCCAAAAAGACCATCTTTATCACTCTCATTAACACCCTCTCACGCAGTCCCCGTAACCTCTTTTCTACCTTTACCGCTCTACTTCGTCCTCCATTACCTCCACCCACTAACTTACTCACTGCCCAGGAGATTGCTAATCACTTCAAAAATAAGATTGAGACAATTCGTCTCGAGATCTCCACTCTACAGATATCCCCCTCACTTTACACCCCTTGTCCCCCTGCACAATCAATACTTCCCCCTTTTAACCCAGCTACTATAGAGGAAGTCACTAAACTTTTTTTCTAACGTCCACCTAACCTTCTGCCCCCTGGACCCTGTTCCTTCTCAAATACTACGGTCACCCTCTGACTCTATCCTACACTCTTTAACTCGTATCTTCAACCTCTCCCTCTCTACTGGCATCTTCCCCAACCCTCTAAAACATGTGCTAGTCACTCCCATACCAAAAAAGGCCTCACTAGACCCCACCAATTTTAACAACCCAAGACCCACCTCTTTACTCCCTTTTGCCTCCAAACTCCTTGAACGTTTAACCTACAACCGACTGAGTGACCACCTCATTGAGAAAAACCTTCTTGATCCCCTTCAGTCTGGATTTCGCCCACAGCACTCCACAGAAACTGCCCTCCTAAAACTCACAAACAACTTACTAACAGCCAAAACCAACGGTCATTATTCTGTACTCTTACTCTTGGACCTTTCCGCTGCCTTTGATACACCCCCTCCTCCTCAAAAAAATCTTTGCTTGGTCTCCATGGCTGCGCTATCTCATCACACCTTCAGTGTCACAACTCTACTTCCTCTTCTCCAACTCCTCTTACCGTTGGGGTCCCCCAAGGTTCTGTCCTTGGACCTCTTCTCGATCTACATGTCCCCCCTGGGTCAGCTGATAGCCTCCCATGGCTTCCACTACCATTTATATGCTGAGGACACACAAATCTATCTCTCTGCCCCTCAGCTCATCCCATCAGTCTCCTCACGCATCACTGATTTACTAACAGACATATCAGCCTGGATGTCAAACCACTTCCTCAAACTGAATCTATCTAAAACTGAGCTCTTAATATTTCCTCCTCCATGTGCCTCTTCCCCTGACTTCTCTGCCAAGATCAATGGCACATCTATCAGTCCGTCCCCACATGCCAGGGTGCTAGGGGTAACCTTAGACTCTGAACTGTCCCTTCAGGCCCACATCCAATCCCTGTCCAAATCATGGCACCTTAGCCTCCGCAACATCTCCAGAATATTCCCCTTTTTAACTAATGACACCACCAAGCTTCTAATTCACTCCCTGGTTATTTCTCGCCTCGACTACTGCACCTCCCTCCTCATTGGATTACCTTTACATAGACCACCCCCCTTCAGTCCATAATGAATGCCGTTGCAAGACTCAACCACCTTACCAACCATTCAGTGTCCTCCACCCCTCTCTGCCAATCCCTCCACTGGCTTCCACTCCCCCAACAAATAAAATTCAAAGTACCAACAATAATTTACAAGGCCATCCATAACTCTGCCCCAGCTACATCACTGACCTAGTCTCCAAAATACCAACCAAGCCGCTTTGTCGGTCCTCCCAGGACCTCCTGCTCTCTAGCTCCCTTGTCACCTCCTCCCATGCTCGCCTCCAGGATATCTCCAGAGCTTCTCCCATCCTTTGTAACTCCCTACCCCAATCTGTCTGACTGTCTCCATAATCTATCCATCTTTAGACGATCCCTGAAAACCCTTCTCTTTAAAGAAGCCTATCCTGCTTCTAACTAATACACTGTTTTACTTCCTCCATCAGCTCACCCCCCCCCCCCCCCCCCCCCCACAGCTATTACCTTTTGTATCACTTGTCCCTCCCTTTTTAGATTGTAAGCTCTAATGAGCAGGGCCCTCTGATTCCTCTTGTACCAAAGTGTAATGTAACTCTAGTGTCTGCCTTTATTTTGTTAAGCGCCGCGCAAACTGTTGGCGCTATATAAATCCTGAATAATAAAAAAATATATATATATATATATAATAAATATATATTATAAAAAAAATAATATATATATATATATATATATCAAATATATATAATATATATATATATATATATAAAATTATATTATATAAAAATATATATAAAATTATATTTATAAAATTTATATATATATATATATATAAAAAATATATTATTTTTTTTTTTTTTATTATTCAGGATTTATATAGCGCAGTTTGTGTGTGTGTATGTATGTATGTATGTATGTATGTATGTATGTATGTATATATATATTATATACTCATATATTTAAAAAAAAATTATATATATATATCAAAATATATATATATATATAATATAAAAAAAAAAATATATATATATATATATATATATATAAAATATATATATATATATTAAAAAAATATATATATATATATATATATATATATATATATGTATGTATGTATGTATATATATTATATATACACACACACACACACACACACACACACATATAAATCAACAATGTACGTAAAACATTAACATAACATGACAAGGTCACTTTCATTGTCGTCAATATATCTAACAATACTTTTACGACATGCGCAGCCTTTGTGCACAAAGCGGTGTACACATTCCACCCACAGCACAATGCCACACACACACACACACACACCAGCTCCCACTCATTACTGTACAAATCAGCAGGAGACGCCATCCAGCGCACACGCCAGAGGTGTCAAAAGTGGCAGTCGATATATTTCGCCCCAGGTCGAATAAGCTCGTATCGTAAATTGGCAGCCTCGTGTCAGCGCATCGTAGCCCTTGGCCAAGAGACACCGCTTATTAAAGTGACACTCGGTGCCAAAAAAACAAAATAAAAAACAAACCCTGACTTTTAAGCTCTCAGGCGGTAAAAGCCTCGCCGTGCAGCAGATGTGGAAAACGCACGGCAGTGACAAAAAATTGCGACGTACCTTGGAAAACCGGGCTTACCATGAGAGAGAGGAGGGACAGGCTGGAAGCTACGGGGCTCTTCGGGGCTAAAATGACACAGGACTGCTCTTCTCGGGGCAGGAAGCCTGCAAGGCTCCAGCTTGTTGTCAAGCCAATCAAGAAGTCGGAGCCCCAGGATACAAACTCTTCCGCTTGCTTCTTTTGTTTTGTGAGTGTTAAGACATGATAGCCCCCCTCCTCCCTGCCTCCACTCCCCCCCCCCCACCTCTCCGAATATAGGAAGCAGATGAATATCACTTGGGAGATAACCGTATGGTTGGGTCACAGATCTCCATTGAGGGTTGACCAAGCTGGAAGTAGCTCAAATCGTCCTACTAAGCCAATAAGAGCAGCAAGTGATCGTTAAAAGAATGGAACACTTGGCTCCCTATGGAGTAAGCCACACACGTAGCAGGCAGCATCTTGCGGCGATTGACGCGCATGATTAGGGGCAGCGCGCAAGTCATTCTCAAAGCTCTCAGAAGAAAAACTAATGAGGTTCCATTCACGTGTTTTGCTTCCCATGTATATGAATGGGCTGCCAATGTGCCCCGACGTAAAGTGACCCTTTAACTGTAATGCAACCACCGCAACGCACTGCCGCGTGCCGCAGCGCAGGTGCGTTACCTTTTAAAGTGATTGGCACCGCAACACATGACCATGTGGGTCCATTTCCATGCTCAAAATGCACGTTATGTCACTTGTTGATGTGCACTGCGTTAAGGCAGCTCATTGGATTCGGTGGAACGCCAACGTTCAAACGGGGTGCCAACGCCCCCCCGACATGCCGAAATCTGGATGTGATCCTTTATTGTGAGGCAATGCGTTATTGTGGGCCGCCGTGCGTTATGGTGCACTTGAAGACCGGTGCGCTTCCTTAACCACTTAAGGACCGAGCCTCTTTCTGAGATTTGTTGTTTACGAGTTAAAAACTGTTTTTTTTTGCTCGAAAAATTACTTGAAACCCCCAAATATTATACATTTTTTTCTTCTAACACCCTAGGGCAGTGATGGCGAACCTTGGCACCCCAGATGTGTTGGAACTACATTTCCCATGATGCCCCAGCGCTCTGCAGTGTAGTTGAGCATCAGGGGAAATGTATTTCCAAAACATCTGGGGTGCCAAGCTTGGCCATCACTGCCCTAGAGAATAAAATGGCGGTCGTTGCAATACTTTCTGTTGCACCGTATTTGCGCAGTGGTCTTACAATTTTTTGGGGGAAAAATACACATTTTTTAATATAAAAATAAGACAACAGTAAAGTTAGCCCAATATATTTGATATATTATGAAAGATAATGTTACGCCGAGTAAATTGATTACCCAACATGTCGCGCTTCAAAATTGCGCCCGCTCGTGGAATGGCGACAAACTTTTACCCTTACAAAATCTCCATAGGCGACGTTTAAAAAATTCTATAGGTTGCATCTTTTGAGATACGGAGGAGGTCTAAGGCTAGAATTATTGCTCTCGCTCTGCCGATCGCGGCGATACCTCACATGTGTGGTTTGAACACCGTTTTCATATGCGGGCGCTAGTCGCGTATGCATTCGCTTTTGCAAGCGAGCTCGACGGGACGGGGCACGTTTAAAAAAAAAATAAAAAATCTTATTTATTTTACCTTTTTTTTTTTTTACATCGTTTTAAAAAAAAAAATTAAATTGTGTGACTTTTATTACAAGGAATGTAAACATCCCTTGTAATAGAAAAAAAAGCATGACAGGTCCTCTTAAATATGAGATCTGGGGGGTCAAAAAAGACCTCAGATCTCATATTTACACTAAAATGCAATAAAAAAAAAGTCATCTTCAATCGTCTCCATACCCAGGCAGGGGACAGACGCCATGGCCTCCGCTGCTGCCGACGGCTCCAGTAAGCAGTGGAGGGCCCTGGGAGGGGGGGGGGGGGGGGCCCTCTCCCGCCACCGATAAAAGTGATCTCGCGGCCAAATCGCTGTGTGTTGGAGCTCCCTCCAGTGTCCCCTTTTTTGCCCTTGGTGTCAGGAAAGTTTGTCAGAAGTGACTCATATGCTGATAGCAGAGGAATGAAGCAGCAGACAGAAATGACACTTAGTGCTCTGGATTGAAACAAGTACACACTATAGATCAGGGGGGTCTCAAACTGGCCATCCTCCAGCTGTTGCGAAACTACAAGTCCCATGAGGCATTGCAAGGCTGACAGTTACACGCACGACTCCCACAGGCTGAGGCTGCGGTAGTTTCGCAACAGCGGGAGGGCTGCCAGTTTGAGATCCCATGCTAAAGAGGGATATCGCTTTGTTCACATTTCATGTCTGAGGTTTACAACCTCATGAAGCTGGCCAAATATGGCTTGAATTTCTAAAATTGGCTAAAATCTGAGCCGTAGATGGTTCTATAGGAAGCTTGTTTTATTCCTTATCCAAGCTCTTATGAAGGTGATAGATAGATATGATAGAAAGAAAAGAAAGAAAGAAAGAAAAGAAAAAGAAAGAGAGAAAGAAGAAAAAGAAAGAGAAAGAGAAAAGAAAGAGAAAGCAAGAAAAAAAGAAAGAAAGAAAAGAAAGAGAAAGAAGAGAGAGAGAAAGAGAAAAGAAAGAAAAAGAAAGAAAAAGAAAGAAAAAGAAAGAAAGAAAGAAAGAAAGAGAAAGAAAGAAAGACGAAGAAAAAGAAAAGAGAGAAAGAGAAAGAGAAATTAAGAAAAATAAAGAAAAAGATAAGAGAAAGAAAGAAAGAATGAGAAAAAGAAAGAGAAAGAAAGAAAAATAAAGAAAAGAAAAGAAAAAAGAAAGAAAGAAAGAAAGAAAGAAAGAAAGAAAGAAAGAAAGAAAGAAAAAAGAAAAAAAAGAATGAAAGAAAAAAGAAAGAAAGAAAAAGAAAGAAAGAAAGAAAGAAAAAGAAAAGAGAAAGGAATAAAGAGAAAGAGAGACTTTTTCAGGAATTTTTTCCCCCTTTATTTTTCCCTGGTGATCCTGCCAATAAATACACTTCCTGTCTTGGGGTGACCGCGCTCAGTCACCAATACTGTATCTATGGAGGGGCAGCGTCATCACCCTTGGCTACTCTCATGATCTGGACTACAAACACCTCACACCATTACATAAGGAGGAGGGGTTGTGTAGTTCACAGGAAAAAAAAAAGCTTGGGACAGCTGGAAAACATTGTGAGAGCAGCATTGTCCTCCTAGTACAGGACTACAGAACACCTCCCCCTCCCCTTCTCCATAACATGGGGGGATGGTGTTTTGTAGGCTACCAAGAGCTGGGAACAATGAAAAGCGCTGCGCAAACTGTTGGAGCTATATAAATCCTGTATAACAATACTATTATTATTATTATTACTATACAGGATTTATATTAATTGAGCAGATAACTTCCTGTGCTGTACCTATTATTGTTATAATTTGTATTATTATTATTTTTATAATATATAATTATTTATTATTATTATTATTATATGGGATTTATATTATACAGGATTTATATTAATTGAGCTGATAACTTCCTGTGCTGTACTATTACTATTATTTTTAATATTATATTATTATTATTATAAAACAGGATTTATATTCATTGAGCTGATAAACTTCCTGTGCTGTACTATTATTTTTAATTTTATATTATTATTATTAAACAGGATTTATATTCATTGAGCTGATAACTTCCTGTGCTGTACCAATTACTATTATTTTTAATATTATATAATTATTATTATAATAAAGGATTTATAGTAATTGAGCCGATTACTTCCTGTGCTGTACTATTAATGTTATCATTTGTATTATGATTTTTATTATTATATTAGTATTATTATTAAAATAATATTTAAAATAAAAATCATAATAATAATAGTACAGCACAATGAATATAAATCCTATATTATAATAATATAAAAATTTATAATAATAGTAATAGTATAGCACAGGATGTTATCAGCTCAATGACTATAAATCCTGTATAATAGTAATAATATAATATAATATTAAAAATAATAATAAACATAATAGTACAGCATAGGAAGTTATCAGCTCAATGAATATAAATCCTGTATAATATTATTACAATATAATATTAAAAATAAAAATGATAACAATAATAAAAACAATAATAGTAATAGTACAGCACAGAATGTTATCAGCTCAATGAATATAAATCCTGTATAATATAAATCCTGTATACTAAATAATAAAATAGAATATTAAAAATAATAATAATAATAGTACAACACAGGAAGTTATCAGCTCAATAAATATAAATCCTTTATAATAATAAAAATTATAACAATAATAGTACAGTAATAGTACAGCACAGAATGTTATCAGGGTTTATATGAATATAAACCCTGTATAATATAAATCCTGTATACTAATAATAATACAATAGAATATTAAAAATAATAATAATATTAATAGTACAACACAGGAAGTTATCGGCTCAATGAATATAAATCCTGTATGATAATAATAAAATTTTAAAAATAATAAAAAAAAAAAAGAAAAAAATAATAACTATAATAGTAAGGCACAGGAAGTTATCAGCTCAATGAATATAAATCCTGTATAATAATAATAATAAAATTATAAAAAAAAAATTATAACTATAATAGTAAGGCACAGGAAGTTATCGGCTCAATGAATATAAATCCTGTATAATAATAATAATAATAATAAAATAAAAATAATAATAACTATAATAGTAAGGCACAGGAAGTTATCGGCTCAATGAATATAAATCCTGTATAATAATAATAAAATTATAAAAATAATAAATAAAAAAAAAACAATAACTTAAATAGTAAGGCACAGGAAGTTATCAGCTGAATACATTTCTGGCAGGATCAACAGGTAATTTTTCTTTACACGTATCCAACAGATATAACCAAATGCTTCCGATGGTACATTTAGCTCCTTCCCGCCCACTCCAGCATCTCTTTAAAGCAGGGGTCTCAAACTGGCTGCCCTCCATCTTTTGCGAAACTACAAGTCCCATGAGGCATTGCAAGACTGACAGTTACAAGCACGACTCCCACAGGCAGAGGCATGATGGGACTTTTAGTTTTGCAACAGCTAGAGGGCTGCCAGTTTGAGACCCCTGCTTTAAAGGGTTCTGGGAAGGACTGGATTGGGGGATCACGAGACCACCGTGATTGGCTGTCACAGTGGTCACATGATCAGGAGCTGGTGCCGCCGTCTACCCATCATTATTGGAGTCGGTGATAGCTGGATTCCTGTGCTGGGAGCACACAGTGAGCGCGCTCTCAGCTCAGAGACCTCAAATCGCCCGGTGACCCATGTGTGTGCCTGTTAAATCCCACCCTTTGCCGCCGTACATATGTGGGCAGGGACAGGTTAAAACAGACCAAAAAGGGGGGCAAATGAGAGAAGTTGATTGTTCAGGTGTGCAGTATATCTGTACATATGGGTACACCAGACATAACCAAGGATGGCTGCAGAGGTGAGCGGCAGAGCGATTTGCGTCCAATGACGACGCTCCAAATCCCATCCGCAGTCAAGTAAGCAGATGTCAAATTCCGATTGGCTGCTGTAAGTTTCTGAACATGCACGCTGCCGTCGCCTATATATAGTAAAAGGCATCAATAAAAAAAAGTTAGTACAGTTGGCCAGGCTGCTCCCCCCCCCCACCACCACCCTGTTCTCTGGCTTATCGTGCTTCACTTAGAGCCAGACACAAAGTGATACAGACATGCTCAGCACATGGATACTGTGAACCGGTTTCCATAGCGACTATCACCACGCAACAGCTCCAAGGTCTTGCCCTCCTTGATGCTCGGAGAGCTGGGGAAGGCACAGGCATGGCAGCAAAAGCTCCGGGGAGTCTGCAAGCGCCGTGTCGCTGCCCCTTCGCCGCAGGGGGCCCGTTAACCCCCGAACGCTGGGCAATCCCCGGGTTTGCATAACCTGGAATAAAAAATAAAAAAAAAAGGAAAGTTTCATTCTAACATTTAACATCCAATAAGTTTATAGAATGCGGGTTGCGGAACACACAAACTGTTTTCTTTCGGCGCAATCTTATTTTTGTTTTTTTGGCGGTCCTGAATGCTTCGGGCTCAGTATAGAAGACATTAGGCTTGCAGCGATAAAACATTCAGCGTATAAGTGACAAAGCCCCTGCCAGGTGAGAATTTGTCGTAGGCGCACGCGTCGCCAGGTATGAGCGACTTTAACGCGATCGCCGGTCAAAAAAAAGTTTTCAACCAAATATATCCCTCAATAGCCACAAAAGGACATAAACCCACTTTTGTTTGTACCAAAAGCCTTCGCAAACCCAGATGTTCCCTTGTAAGGTTGCGGTGACGTCATCGTGCTGCACCTACCCCTGTGCAGAGAACAGAGCTGTTGGTGGGGCCCAGCAGGCTCCACCTACTACAGAAAACAACGGGAGGGGGCAGAGACCAGACCAGGGATGAGCTTGGGTGTGCGTCGATCCAAGTCCGAAACCAACCTGAGCAATCCCACCACTGTACAAGGCCATTTATCTGCAATCGGGGCGTTTCCCACTGCACAGCCACAAAAGGGGCACGCATGCGTGCAGCTGTAGGGAGGTGACTTTCTTCTTTGACCAATCAGTACTAGGTGAGGGGATCTCCCAAAGAGAGATCCCCTAAGGTAGATGAAAAAATAACCTAAGGGCCATCTATCCTCCCCTAGACTTTAGAGTAGGCCCACACACTACAATCCATGTGAAAAAAGGCACACTTAGGTCCACCTAGCCAAAATGCCAGGTAGACCCTGCTCTTTTTTTTATTTTCAGTCAAAGCCAACCAACAAGTAATGGTTGAGGGACTCTCCCGAAGAGAGGTAGACCCTGCTCTGCATGGTCAGTTGAAGCCAACCAACAATACTGGTTGAGGGACTCTCCCGAAGAGAGGTAGACCCTGCTCTTCATGGTCAGTCGAAGCCAACCAACAAATACTGGTTGAGGGACTCCCCTGAGTGTGGCTGTTGGGTGGGAGCATTTCCCACCCCACAACTACACAAAGGGCACGTATACATGCAGCTGTAGGGAGGCGACTTTCTTCTTCTTTTTTTTTTTCTCATACCGATAATGCATGGAGTAAAAACGTAGCCCCAAATTGAACAAAAAAAAAAGTGCACATAAACACACAAAAAAGTGCACTAAGGCTTTGTCATACAGTCCCTTCTCGAAGAGGAAGGACCCCTCCCTGACCTCCATCAGGGCTCAAGACTCCTGATGGAGGGGGGGGGGGGGGGGTAAGGCACACTTAGGTCCACCTAGACCAGGGGTCTCCAAACTTTGGCTCTCCAGTTGTTCAGGAACAACAATTCCCATCATGCCTAGTCATGTCTGTGAATGTCAGAGTTTTACAATGCCTCATGGGACATGTAGTTTTGCAATAGCTGGAGGGCCATAGTTTGGAGATTCCTGACCTAGACAAAAAGGCCCAGTGGACCCCCCTCCTCATGACAAAACGATGCTTGACCAATCAGTACTAGGAGAGGGGGATCTCCAAAAGAGAGATCCCCTAAGGTAGATGAAGAAAGCACATAAGGGCCACACATCCTCCCCTAGACTTCAGAGTAGGCCCACACCCTACAATCCAGGTCCACCTAGACAAAATGTCAGGTAGACCCTGCTCTTCGTGGTCAGTCAAAGCCAACCAAGTACTGTTTGAGGGACCCCCCACACCCTACAATCCATGTGAAAAAAGACACACTTTGGTCCACCTAGCCAAAATACCTGGCGGACCCCGCTCCTCATGGTCAGCTGAAGCCAACCAACAAGTACTGGTTGAGGGAATCTCTGTCGAAGAGAGACGCCCCCACACCCTACAATCTATGTAAAAAAACCTAGCCAAAAGGCCCTGCAGACCCCGTTCCTCATGGTCAGCCAAATCCAACCAACAAGTACTGCTTGAGGGACTTTCCTGAAGAAAGATGCCCCCACACCATATAATCCATGTGAAAAAAATCATCCCCTAGACCTTAAGGCAGGCCAGAAGACCCACACCCTACAATCCATGGGAAAAAAAGCACACTTTAGCCTACTTAGCCAAAAAGCCAGATGGACCCCCTCTTCATGGTCAGCCAAAGCCAACAAACAAGTACTGGTTGAGGGACTCTCCCGAAGAAAGAACCCCAATGGCAGGGAAGGAAGGAACCTTATGGCCACACATCCTCCCCCTAGACTTCAGGGTAAGCCAGAAGACCCACACACCCTACCATCCAAGTGAAAAATGGCACATGCATAAGGGCAGGTGAGACACGTGGATAAAAATAAATAAAGCCTCAGCCACTTATGACTAACCAAATACAGAGGCAGCTTCCTGTCAGAATTGCTCAGGTGGGTTCAGACTAGACTCTGAGTTCACCTGAGCATATCCCTAGTCCCAATGTGTCACTTTCTCTTCACTGTCCCATAGTCACAACAGGAAAAAAAAACTCTCCTAGCTGTGACCCAAACAAGTTTCCCTATTAACAGATTTCCCCCTCTATTCCCGTTCCAGTGACAACCAAAATTTTGAATTTTCCTCACCATACTGAGGAATTCTAAACGCTCACAACGCTCATTTTTGAGCAAATGACGATGATCTAGAGAAATCAAAGTTTGAGAACCATATTACGAGCAAAGGCCTTTTTTGAGGTGACCAAAACAGGGAAATATCTGTGTTGTGGTTACACCTTTTAACCTAAATAGAGCACCCTCAGGAAGTAAATAAAAATGGGGGCACTTGACATTGTGGCCAGAGTAGGCCTAAGTGTGCCATTGGTGGTTAGAGCCCCCCCCCCCCCCCCCCCCCCCCCCCCATGATCAAGTACACAATGGCCACAAGGTCGCTATAGATTTTGGCTCTGGAAGTTTCCACTGAACTACAAGAGTCATACTACCGCATATGATAGCCATATCTGCCTTGGGCTGTCTAGTATAAAATGCCAACACTGGGGTACCTACAACAAGCCAGCAAAACAAATACACCGTTTAATCCTATAGGGCCTTTTAAAACCTATGCGTCCCCGTTAACTTAACGCGTTTTAATTTTAGTTTGCCCGTTCGTTTCGTAAGGCGGTTAACTAGGTTTTCCCTTTCCTAATAAAATACTGGGTCCATTTGTGGCCAATGCAGCATACCAAAATGCCTCTGTATTCACATCTATGCATTGACAGCCTATAGGAAATAAATGCACCCCCCCATCCATGTTACTATGCATTAAATGCACAAGTGTGACTCCAGCCTCAGGGCTCATTCACACCCAATGCGTTGGGCTGCATTGGGCAACGCAGGCCCAACACGAAGAGGGGGCAATTTGATCTAAAGGCATAGTTGTCCTTTACCAAACCCAACCTAGGCAGGTAAGTGGTGCCTGTAGACGAATCCTTATCCTGCCTTGTTGCTAGGATGTTGCCAAGAGACTTCCAGCTGTTACTGCCAACTTCCACCATCAGGGGAGCGTCTTTCTCGAATTCAAACCCCTTCACACACGCTCTTCCCTGACAAAGTAGTTCTGAGCTCAGTATTTGGGAGATGGCTCCTGTAATGGTGGAGGTTTACCGTAAGAGCTAGGAGTCTCTTAGCAACATCCTAGCAACAAGAAAGGATGGCATGATGCGATCTCTAGCAACGTCCTAACAACAAAGCAGGACAGGATGATATCATCCTTGTAATTGTTTTAGTCAGGCATCCAGAGGCACATAAATGGCCTACACCTATAGCAAGGGCATTATTCAACTTTCATAGTTTGGTTTTCATCAACAGACGTCCATATATCTTAAGTCCTATCGGTTCAGCTCAAAACACTAGCTGATAAAAAAGGTAGGACATACTGCATTTTTAGATCGTGCAGCATGTTGCGACACACTAGAGCGAACTGCAACACGCAACGATGAATATGTAATTTTTTTTTTTTAACTTTATTAAAATGACACAAACAGTGTGAGGCACTATAACGACACACTGCACCCCCCTTTCACCGCACACACCAGTAAACGTTCGTTATACCCTGTATGGGCACACGCAGCGTTTAGATATGAACGGCCCCTATTAAATATAATAGAAATCTTACTGTTGAGTGCTGTCCTTCAAGAAAAGCACAACAAATAACATTTAATCCAACCGGCTGCCATGAACAAAATGGCTTCCGTATCATAGGTTGTCTTTAAACACAACAAGCCTCCCTTATAAAAGAGTCAAGAGGATAGAACTTTCTAGTTGCCGATAGCAACCATATTTTCCCGCTCATTTTTCTATGCTGACTGGAAATGTAAATAAATTAATTTGACTGAAAAACAGGCAACCAGAATGCTTCAGACACTTTGATAAATAAAAGGGCCGGGTAGCACCTATGGAAAATGAAACTTCGATTTTAGTTATGCCTCAATGCAAGAAGCCATTTTGTTTGAGATGTTTACTAGCTTATCAGTTGTAGCCTTTGCTCCGTTCCATACAAAGTGTATTTGAATAGGTGTCAGGTCACGGTACATTTCACCTCAGTGTAATTAACGACGCCCGTAATGAGGTGATAATACCGCAACTTATTGGTTTCTCTTCTTCTCTGCTAATAATGAAGTACTAATGTCCTCAAATCAGCTCAAAGCTCCCAGATCAGTAAAACAGACAAATGGTGTTATTCGAAAACGTAAGGGGCAGAACGCGATTGCCCACAGAATGAATCTGTTGGCCGCCCGACGTAAATAAAATAAAAATCGGACTGGTTGCTTTGGTTACTGCACAGCGTCCTTCTTTGCACAATACTGAATAACCTTTTAAAAAAAGCGTCCGGGGCCTAAATTAACCTTTTCAAAATCGTGAAGCACCATCGGCAAAGGAGACGCGGCTTTCTGTATTTTGTCCCTGTCATGGCCACCGCGGGGACATTGGCAGCTGTTGCTATGGAAACAGATGCAAACAGCAGTAGCGGGCCGCCGTCTGCGTCACCTGTTCTTCGCGTCTCGTGAAAGAGCCTGCTCGCTTGATGAGTAATGACATGTGGGTGCCAGGAACGCAGGGCGACATGCCAGCTGGTTCTGCTGCGGACTCTGTCAGGTCTCCATCATTCCTGCCTCCTCGATTCCTAAGGCCACGATGACCGTGAAGTACTGAGCAAAAAAAATGTATTTATCTGTTGTCTATTTTCAACCGGTCAGCTTTCTAGGCCTAAACCTTAAAGCTAGGTTAAAAAATGTCCGGCTGCGATTTGCAGTCTGGTGCGGTTTTGTTTACCGGTTTAAGTGCGATTCAGGTGAACATTTTTACTTAAATTCGCACCTAAAAACGGGACCACAAATCGCACAGGACCCTTGTCAAAAATGGACCGCGTCCACCCTGGACATGTGTGAACCAGCTCCACTGTACCCTGGTTCAGTTCACATGTAAGGCGAATCGGATGTGGTTTAAAACATAATTGATTCGCATCTATGTGAACCGAGCCTAAAGAGATAGTTCAGCTTTAGCAAAAAACTGCCCATGCAGGTAACCGGCGTCTGTAGATAAAAACCAAACTGTGCAGCTTTGACCAAAGTCGAATAGGTATAGGCCAGTGATGGCGAACCTTGGCACCTCAAATGTTTTGGAACTACATTTCCCATGACGCTCATGCACGCTGCAGTGTAGTTGAGCATCATGGGAAATGTAGTTCCAAAACATCTGAGGTGCCAAGGTTCGCCATCACTGGTATAGGCCATTTACGTACCTCATGAAGCCTGACTGGAAAACTCTGAGTTCAACGCTACAGCATAAGGAAGAGAAAGCGCAGAGGGGGGTTGAAACAGAGAAAAAGCTCACTTCTGTGAGCGATTTTCATGCAATTCAAGTGGCTGCCCTATGCGAGTTTGTCACCCAAAAGAAGCTCTTGCATGTTTTTGGGCAGAAAGTTGCACGCAATTTTAAAAAGGTGTGTTTTGCCACAAAATTCTGTCCTGCAACAATCCTGGGAAAAGAAAAAAACGCACCGCATTTAAAATGAATAGCACCCAAAACGCGAGTCGCATGCTTTGCAACGATTGCTGCGTGATGTGGAATCGCAGGCAGAATCACGGCAATTCCGCCAGCGAATCCAAATCGCCAAGAGTGAACGAGGACTAAGACTCATCATTTATTATAGAGACCATGGCACATTTTTGGGTAAAACCGAATATATTAAACGCGTTTTACCTTCCTATAATAATTTTTGCAAATAATAAATAGTCAATTCTCTAGCACCTCCCTTCCATGTCATAGCCCTCTTCTCTTCTGGGAGTGTCCACTGTCTGTGCTGGCCCAGCTTCTCTGCCCCCCACCTCATTGCCAGGGGAGGAGCAAAACGGGACAACTCTACAGTTTTGGCTTGAGTGTGGCTGCTGACATCACATCCAAGATGGCATCGCCCACCAGGCTCTTGAACGTCTACAAGGGAGGTAAAAACATCAAAAAAATACGTTAACGCTCATATTCCTTTTATGGGAACTTTTTTTTTTTTTTAATGAAGAGTCTATTTAAACACTTCTGCAAAACATTCATTTTTTCTGAACACCGACGTCACCAGGCTCGTTCTTTAAGCTGCAAGTGAGACAATACGCGGCGGTTTGCGCGCAGCCTCCGTCCCGCCAAGGATTTTTACGCCGCATTAAACCGCAGGCTGATTGCTTCAAATCATTTCATCACTTGAGCAAATTCGCCCCTTAAAAGGAGGTGCGATTCTAGGTAACCATAGAACATCAGAAACGACTTCGCTGAACGCGCTTAATCATACATCGCCTCCTCCGCTGCCTCCTTTATGATGTGAACATGACTTCAGCGAGGAACGCACAAAGCGGCTTCAGGATAAACATCCGAACTGGAAAAATTCTCCGGAAAATAACTCTACACGTTGAGATCGGCATGCAGCTGTTTATCTGATTATTTCACGCCATAGAAGTTTTTCTTCAGCGGACCGAGCGTAAAGATGGCTCGATGGGACCACATACTATGCAATGTCACATGATCAGACGCAACGCTCAGAACTTTCTGTACATTACAAAAAGCGCGCCTGTTGGTCTCAGATCCCTCTGGATTTCCTTCTCCACAATTATCCCTCTTACAGGCTGGCAATGTAAACCTAAATACCGAAATCATGAATTAATGGATGTATCCACCTAGAACCAAAGTGGCAGTAAGGGTCGGTCATAGAAGTTCGCTGGTAAAGAGGCAGCCAATAGAGTGTTGCGCTGGTACGGCGGCAGTCAGAGACTTGGGCTGGTACGGCGGCAGTCAGAGACGTGGGCTGGTACGGCGGCAGTCAGAGACGTGGGCTGGTACGGCGGCAGTCAGAGACGTGGGCTGGTACGGCGGCAGTCAGAGACGTGGGCTGGTACGGCGGCAGTCAGAGACGTGGGCTAGTACGGCGGCAGTCAGAGACGTGGGCTGGTACGGCGGCAGTCAGAGACGTGGGCTGGTACGGCGGCAGTCAGAGACGTGGGCTGGTACGGCGGCAGTCAGAGACGTGGGCTGGTACGGCGGCAGTCAGAGACGTGGGCTGGTACGGCGGCAGTCAGAGACGTGTGCTGGTGCGGCGCCAGTCAGAGACGTGTGCTGGTGCGGCGGCAGTCAGAGACGTGTGCTGGTGCGGCGGCAGTCAGAGATGTGTGCTGGTGCAGCGGCAGTCAGAGAAGTGTGCTGGTGCAGCGGCAGTCAGAGAAGTGTGCTGGTAGGGTGGCAGACAGAGAAGTGTGCTCGTAAAGTGGCAGTTAGTGGAGAAGTGTGCTGGTATAGTGGCGGTTGGAGAAGTGCGCCAATAAAGTGGAGAAGTGCGGCAGCAGTCAGAGAAGTGTGCTGGTGCGGCGGCAGTCAGAGAAGTGTGCTGGTGCGGCGGCAGTCAGAGAAGTGTGCTGGTGCGGCGGCAGTCAGAGAAGTGTGCTGGTGCGGCGGCAGTCAGAGAAGTGTGCTGGTGCGGCGGCAGTCAGAGAAGTGTGCTGGTGCGGCGGCAGTCAGAGAAGTGTGCTGGTGCGGCGGCAGTCAGAGAAGTGTGCTGGTACGGTGGCAGACAGAGAAGTGTGCTCGTAAAGTGGCAGTTAGTGGAGAAGTGTGCTGGTATAGTGGCGGTTGGAGAAGTGCGCCAATAAAGTGGAGAAGTGCGCCGGTATAGTGGCAGTCAGAGAAGTACACCAATAAATTGTCAAATCATTCAGAGAAGAGCAATGATATGGCACCGGTCTGAAAGTGCACTGGTAAAGTAGCAAATCAGTGGAGTAGTAGACTGGTACAGCGGCAGTCAGGGAACCTTTTCAATAAAGTGGCAGTTAGTAGAGAAGTGCGCTGGTATGGTGGAGGTCAGAGAAGTGTGCTGGTACTGCACTGGTCAGGGAGGTCTGCTGGTAAAGTGGAAATCAATGGAGAAGTGTGCTGGTAAGTTGGCAGTCAGAGAAGTGCATTGGTATACAGTGGCCATTATAGAAATGTGATCGCAAAATGGCAGTCAGAAGGTAGGTGTGTTGGTATGGTGGTCAGAGAATTGTGTCAGAAAAGTTAGCCGGTAAGATGTTGATCAGAAAAGTATCCTAGTAAAATGGCAGACAGTGGGGAGGTGTGTTGGTACAGCGGCAGCCAGGGCTGGACCCAAATTTCCGAATCAGACAGGAACCGAGTCAAGAATTATATTATGGAGACGCCACGGTTTGCTGCTCGGGACCAGTTCTCTTTTGCCCACCGGAAAACCCCCCATGTACGGTGAAGACCATCTTTGTAGCAAAAGTTTGTTTCTCACTTGTGTTAACCCCTAAAACCCCCAATGGTGGTAAATACTGCTTGAACTGATCACATAGTTTGTATTTTTTGGGGCAAGTATGGCGACTGTCCACATCCCGCGTCGTCGCCGATCTGACATTGAGCCTTCGAAAGAGTTGTAAAGGGTCAGGGGTGTATGGCTGTGGTGCCAGCGGGCAAAAAAGTATGCTTTGCAAGACGCTACGCAATACTTCGCACGGGCAGGTGTTTCGCCACCGGCCGCCATCGCTCATCTCAATTAGCTCCTAGGAGGGGACAGCACAATCTAAGTACAATCCTACTGAGACTGGAAAGAAAAATTGAGGTCTGATTCCAGCAACCCCCTGGAGGGGGAGAAATTATGTTCGTGACCTAGATTCTTTCAGATAGCTGATATAATGCGGAGACGCAGCCGCCGCGTTCTGCCAGAAAGGCTGCCTGATCTGAGGAAGGAAAAAACGTATCAGGGCAGCCATGTCAAACCTCCGGGGTCATCATCAATGAGACTCAAGGGTCTCGGGGCCCAGAAACGCGCTCGCTTTTGGTAAGAAAAAAAATCAAAATCAAAAGTGCAGATTTCACCAGCTGAACATAATGGAGGCCAGTCACCCGTACAAATGAAAGGAAAATATCGAATCGTGGCCGTCTTTTCTGTCCTGAGAAGGAGAAAACAAAATGGCTTCTGAGCAGAAGCAGAGGAAAGGAGACCACAATGTTAAACACGCTGCTCTGTGGCGTTTAAAACCCTTTCACACTACTCCACTGAGAAAAAGTGGTAAAAAACGCAATGCGTTTTTGATGCAATTCCAGTGTTCTGGTTGCTTGACTGCTAGAAAGAACCTGTGAAACATGGACACGTGACTCAAAAAGCGCCTCAAAAACGCAATTTTCCATTTGTTACAAAGGGGACAAGCGTTTTTGATTCACTTTTGAAAGCGCACAAAAGATGGAGCATGCAAGACTTTTCAAAACGCATAAAAAAACGTACCGTGGTTGCATTTGAACATGTGCTGTCCACACTAAACAAACTGAAGAGGCTGTGTTTTTGGCGCTCAATAAAAATGCATTTGACATTTATACGAAATAAAGTAAATAGATAACATGGCATGCTGAGGGGAACAAAATGGTTCCCAGGAAAAAAAAAAAAAAAAAACTTTGAGTTTCACACCGCTCTGGCACTGAAGGGGTGGACGACAGCTGCGTAACCAACCACTAAATGCCGCTTGGCCAAATGAGGGCTTTTGTCTCGGTTCTGACACCGGCTATCCCAGATGACACCCATTTGTTCATTGTTTTACGCCCCGTGTGTGTACAGTCATATAACGGGGTGCTAATCCTCACCAACAATGAACCACACAACAACGTCACAAGGCCTGACAAAAGAAGGCCTGTCTGACCAAAGCAGGCCTCGCAAGCGCCAAACCTCATTAACACCAATCCGCCAGAAACGAGAATACAAACTTCATAAATGTAAAATGTCTAACAGAACTCTGGAAACTGAAGGTCTACATGAGGTGATTTTGAGGTAAAATGTCCATTTATGACGACAGTGGTGGCAGCCATTTTGTTCCCCAGCAACATTCGCATGGCTTATCCAACAGGGCTGAGACATATTGTAAACAGGAGACCTCAAAAGTCAGTCAGGTGATGTGCTAATAATTGAAAGGCAAGGCTGTATCATTGTAAAAATATGACTTCCACACACACAAAATGACTGCCGGGCCTAATTCGGCCATGTTGGAAGACACTTCTGAGGAGAAATATAGGAGGGCATTTGTAAAAACAAACAACTAGTTAAAAGGGAGATTTATAGCCAAAACTTTGCTGAGTGAGGGAGGGTTAGATCCCCTGTCCAATTTTACGGTTACCTGGGGCTCTGCCAGGGCCCAGTCACACCATATGCGTTGAAATGCGTTGGGCAGCATTGCCCAGCGCGGTCCAATCGCAAAGACAACGCAATATGCCTTGTTCCCTAATGGTACCAGTTTACGCCATTTTTTTGTGGTGGTGAGCGATGAAAGTACTTTTTTCAGGCATCCATACACTGATGTGTGAACAGAACTTGTAATATTTCAATAAAGCTCTAACAAAAAAAAAAAAGTAAACAATGTGATGGTACGCCCGCTACAATACCATGTCCTCCCAGCACATACTAGTTTGCATATTCAGCACGGTTGCTTCTGTAAATCAGTCCTTAAAGAGATTTCTTCTCACTTCCTGCCCTGGTGACACTTTATTTTTAATTTTATTTTTAACAGACAGGAAGGTAGGGAAAATATGCAACAGGGACCAGTCAAAAAAATAAAAATAAAAAAAAAACGGTTATAGCTGTCAAGTACTTAACGTAAAAAAAAAAAAAAAACGCTGTTGGAGTTTTCCTCACTTTGACTCAAATTGCTTGAATGGGGCCTGGTATATCAGTAATGGCTGACAGGGGTTCTAATCCTTCCAAAACTAGAAAAAAAATGGCTACAGATACACTAAAATAGCTACGCAGGCTATGGCAACCAATGAGGCCTTTGCTTTCACTTTAAGGATGCAATAAAATTACAATTATATATATATATATATATATATATATATATATATATATATATATATATATATATATAATATATATATATATATCTTTATACATACACACACACACACAATATTGGCAAAAGTATTGGGACGCCTGCCTTTACATGAATTTTAATGACATCCCAGTCTTGGTCCATAAGGTTCAATATTGAGTTGGCCCACCCTTTGCAGCTATAACAGCTTCTACTTCTGGGAAGGCTGCCCACAAAGTTTAGGAGTGTCTATGGGACTGTTTGACCATTCTTTCAGAAGCGCATTTGTGAGGTCAGGCACTGATGTTGGACGAGAAGGCCTGGTTCAGTCTCCGCTATAATTCATCCCAAAGGTGTTCTATTGGGTTGAGGTCAGGCCAGTCAAGTTCCTCCACCTCAAACTCGCTCATCCATGTCTTTATGGACCTTACTTGTGCACTAGTCAAAATCATTTGGTGGAGGGGGGATTATGTGTGGGGTTGTTTTTCAGGGGTTGGGCTTGGCCCCTTAGTCCCAGTGAAGGGAACTCTTAAGGCGTCAGCATACCAAGACATTTTGAACAATTTCATGCTCCCAACTTTGTTGGAATGGTTTGGGGATGGCCCCTTCCTGTTCCAACATGACTGCGCACCAGTGCACAAAGCAAGGTCCATAAAGACATGGATGAGCGAGTTTGAGGTGGACGAACTTGACTTACATCTGTGCCCACGGCAGTTTTCCTTTAAGCTTATGATTGTTAAAACACCTGACTGGCCCTCGAAGGTTACGGCATATCTGTGTAATGTTATTTGATCAACGCCGCCGCTCCGTGGCCAAAATGGTTTCAATGGTCTTTTTTAGCAAGGTCAGGTCATCCGAGTACCTAAACCGTGGCATCAGCTCCTGCCCGGCGGGGTGCCGGTGCTGACAAGGGGAGCGCGGCGGGGCGCCGAGCAGGCCTGGCAGCCATGTGATATGTTTTCACTTGCGCAGACAAGGAGAGGCTCTGACTTGACTTGCTGCCTCAGCATCTCCTGCTCGCTGATCCAGAGAGAAAACATTGGCTGCGAGGAGAAGCGGGCCCTTGTTTGTTTTTTTCGCCGCGCTAGCCGTCCGGCACTCTGCACGGGGATGTGGAGGCCTTTAATTCTTCAGGTTAACCAGCGATGGCTGCCGTTTAGGCTTTAATTTACTATCATCATGTGCCAAGTCTTGCTGGGCAGACCAGAAAGGATTAAAACCTATGGTCTTAAAGTGAACCTTCACTAAACTGCTGGCCTCCGCTACTGCTTACGTTTGCCTCTTACGAAGATAACATGCCGATATCAATCCTTCGAATAATGAAAGATTAAAAGCCAAGTTTGAATGAGGAGTCTATTGAGGAGAGCAGAAGAGCGGCTTGAAGCATTAATGATCTAAATCAGGGGTGGACAACCTCGAGACTTCACTTTATTGTCGACTTCTGCCACTGCTTATGTTGGCCTCTTACGAGGAGAACATGCTGATATCAATCCTTCGAATATCGAAAGGTTCGAGCAGAGTTTGGATGAGGAATCTATTGAGGAGAGCAGAAGAGCCGCTTGAAGCATTAATGATCTAAATCAGGGGTGGACAACCTCGAGACTTCACTTTATTGTCGACTTCTGCCACTGCTTATGTTGGCCTCTTACGAGGAGAACATGCTGATATCAATCCTTCGAATATCGAAAGGTTCGAGCAGAGTTTGGATGAGGAATCTATTGAGGAGAGCAGAAGAGCCGCTTGAAGCATTAATGATCTAAATCAGGGGTGGACAACCTCGAGACTTCACTTTATTGTCGACTTCTGCCACTGCTTATGTTGGCCTCTTACGAGGAGAACATACTGATATCAATCCTTCGAATATCGAAAGATTCGAGCCGAGATTGGATGAGGAATCTATTGAGGAGAGCAGAAGAGCCGCTTGAGGAGTTGATGATCTAAAACAGGGGTGGACAACCTCGGGACTTCACTTTATTGTCGGCTTCCACCACTGCTTATGTTTGCCTCTTAGGAAAAGTGCATGCCTATATCGATCCTTCAAATATCGAAAGATTCCAGATGATTTTTGATGAGGAGTCTACTGAAGAGAGCAGAAGAAGAGCCACTTGAAATGTTGACTATCTAAAAAAACGCAGGTAGACAACCTCCAGACTCCAGCTCTTGTGGAACTACAAGTCCTATGAGGCACTGCAAGACTCCCTTAGACCAAGGCATGATGGGATTTGTAGTGTAGAGGTTGCCTAACCCCGATACAAAAACTTTGGAGCTCTCCTCTTCTGCTTATAAAAGGGGGGTCTGGTCTTAACAACAGTGACCAGTCTGAAGGCCTTTCACCGTGCAGCTGCACAGTGTGGTCACAGCAAAGTGACTTCATCCTAGGTCAAATTTTTCGCATTGCCGTATGTGTGGTCAGCCTAATGGTGGCCATCGCTTCGATTTTACCAAAACGATCGAATCCGCAATCAAAAAGTCATGACTTCCCTTTCGATTCATTTAAACTTAGTTTAGATCGAATTCAATGAAACTGAGTCACTCGGCCAGAAAAGTCAGAAAATTTGTGATCGTTTTGCCTTCAACTGGCAGCACTAAGATACTTTGTTCATGAATACAATCGTATTACGATCAGTCAGATTATGAGATTAAATCCACTTCCCTCCCTGTTGCATATTGACAGGAATGGGTTGTCGACTATAGAACGATTTGTCCTATCAAAAGAAACTGATCATATATCAGTGTATGGCCACCATACCACAAGTACAATCAACCTTAGATCTACCAAAACTACGAAATATCCAGTCAGGAAGGCCCTAATACTACATATTTGTCGATCCTAAGATCACCATACAGGTTACATCTGACTGTTCAATCTCTCTATACAATCAACCTTAGATCTACCAAAACTACGAAATATGAGGACCTACCTAAACTATCCAGTCAGGAAGGCCCTTCTACTACATATTTGTTGGTAGATCCTAAAATCACCATACAGGTTACATCTGACTGTTCAATCTCTCTATACAATCAACCTTAGATCTATCAAAACTACGGAATATGAGGGCCTACCTAAACTATCCAGTCAGGAAGACCCTTATACTACATATTTGTAGAACCTAAAATCACCATACAGGTAACATCTGACTGTTCAATCTCTCTATACAATCAACCTTAGATCTACCAAAACTACGGAATATGAGGGCCTACCTAAAACTATCCAATCAATCTGTATGCAACCAGGAAGGCCCTCGTGCTACATGCTTGGTGGTTCTAAATAAGATTGTACAGTCAGATTGTGAAAGTATAGTGAGCATAAAGGAGATTGTAAATCAGATTGTTACATATGTGGTGAGCATTCGATTCTCAGAAGCCAAGAGTGCTAGTAAAAATATCTTGGAAATAAGAACACGACTATCTAACCCCGGTTGACCCATCTTGAGGCCTTCACCTTACAGCTGCAGTGTGTGGTCACATCTAAGTGACCCCATTTTAAGATGAGGGTTGTACGATCTGCCCTTATTGTTGGGACACAGACCACCCCGAATATTGTGCCGCGAGTCATTACTGAGGAGATCTGGCCTGGATGGGTGGGTACATATGCCCCCTAAACAGGTGCCAAGATGGCCTACAAAGAGACATGCTAGTGTGCACTTGGCATAGCCAATCTGTCTACAGCTTACATTTTTCCACTTTAAAAGTACAAATGACAGCTAACAGTGGATTGGCTGTCATTGCACAAAGTGTTTTTTGTGTTGAACCAGGTTCATAAATGTCCTTCAGAAGATCTTGAGCAGCCCCATCACCCACCTGACCTTGTGAAGGTCACTAACTGGGACATTCTAAACCGTAGTCGCTGATCTCCACATACACTGCCTCATGGGAAAGCCCCTCCCACCGACGGGTGTAAACCTCACCTCAGCATTACATTCCTCCAGACCCCATTCAAACAGACAGTGTGTCTTTTCACGGATGGGCCCATGGTTAGGAGGCGGGTGGACAGCTGTCTCTCAGCTGCTGCCTGTCACTGCAACCAAAACACAAAACCCATCTATTTAACACACGCTGACACTTGCACGCTTAACCCCATCATTCCCACCTCTGTTGGGGGTCAAATCCAAACAGTCCCAATAATGACTGGTGGCACAAAGAACCACATGGCCAATGTTCTGGATCGCCTAGGTCCCTCACCATAAGATTGAGGCGAACCGTACAATACTCATCATTACCTGTGTCTAAGCCCCCATACACACGGTCGGAAATTCCGACGGAAAATGTCTGATCGGACTATGTTGTCAGAAAATCCACCCGTGTGTGGGCTCAATCAGGACTTTTTCCATCGGAGTTTCCAAGGGAAAAAAATCCTGCTCTCAAATTTTCCGACAACAAAATCCGATCAGACTTTTTCCGATCGTGTGGAGAGAATTCCGACGGACAAAGTTCCACGCATGCTCAGATCAAATTACGAGACCAAAGCTATTGGCTACTAGCCTCTACGTAGTTCCATCGTACGCAACGAACGTCACCACGGTCGGAATGATCAAATTTTCCGACAACTTTGTATGCAACACCAGTTTCGGACAAATCCGTCAGAAAAAATCTGACGGATTTTGTGGTCGGAATTTCCTACCGTGTGTAGGGGGGCTTAGGATTAGGGCACGTGACCACACTAGGCAACTGCAAAGCATTGGGCCTCAAAACTGGTCACCGGTGCCACCTAGTCACCAAATTTTGTTGTTTTTTCGGCAACAATCTGAGCTCCTAGTCTAAGTCTAATTGCTCGTTCGCACTAGCGGTTGAGGGGGGCAGTAAAATCCCATGGTCCAGCTGTGGCCAAGGGTGTACACATGCCGTGACCGCAATGCATTGCAGAAATTATATAGCCTGTCACTTTCCGGAGAGTCTAAAGCTGGCCATAATTCAGTGGAATTTTGTGGGAAAAAAAACGTTCATCGGAGCATTGGATTATGGACCACTTGACAAATTTCGTAGGAAAAACCTTGAAAATTTTTGTTCAAATTGCCTTGCCAACGTTTCAAATTCAATGTTCGACTTTGGGAGGCGCATAAGTAAGATTTATTCTGAACAAAAAACGAATTTGCAATCAGAAAATTCAATGTTCGATTTTGGGAGGCGCGTTACAATAAGATTTATTCTGACGAAAGACCGAATTCACAATCAAAATTTCCAAATGTTTGAAAAAAATCCATCCTTCTCCTTCGATTTTCATCATCACTACCATTGAAAATGTCAGTTAATGGGGTCAAATTGACGATTAGAAAATGAAAGGTTTTCAACAAAAATTCAACTGGTGTATGTGGCCAGCGGTAAGTGGAAATCCAGACAGTCAATCTCAATTAAGGTAACAATTTTTGATCAATCTTGGGGTACTTGGGTTGAAGGAACCCAAGTTGAAAATTTAGATCACGTTCTATCATAGTCCTTCTTTATTCCAGCAATTTCTATTCATTAGAATTTTTTAATGTTTTGGCTAAGAGTAGGGGAAATGTACAAACCCAAGCCAGGTTATTTTTTGCGGTTTGTGTCCTGCAACATGGATTTCCCCTCATCTCTTGAAGATGCAACAGGAAGTGGTAGGACATCTTACCAAAGTAAGGGGAATTCCCATTTTTCATGGTCACCATAATATTTGTCCCCAACTCAGAGACCGGAATAATAACTCAGCAAAGTGTCTAACCCAGGGCTTCTCAACCAGGGTCCCATTGAACCCTACAGTTACTCAGGGGTTCCTTGAGCAATAAGCAATTAATGTCTTTTAGATAAGTTCTCACTGACACCATTATGTCTTTTTAGCCATCTGTAAGGGGGTAATTCTTCCCACTGATCACCAATGTAAGGAACATTCTTCTCACTGATCACCAATGTAAGGAACATTCTTCTCACTGATCACCAATGTAAGGAGCATTCTTCTCACTGACCACCAATGTAAGGAACATTCTATTCACTGACCACCAATGTAAGGAACATTCTTCCCACTGACCACCAATGTAAGGAACATTCTTCCCACTGACCACCAATGTAAGGAACATTCTTCCCACTGATCACCAATGTAAGGAACATTCTTCCCACTGATCACCAATGTAAGGAACATTCTTCTCACTGATCACCAATGTAAGGAACATTCTTCTCACTGATCACCAAATGTAAGGAACATTTTTCCCACTGATCACCAATGTAAGGAACATTCTTCCCACTGATCACCAATGTAAGGAACATTCTTCCCACTGATCACCAATGTAAGGAACATTCTTCCCACTGATCACCAATGTAAGGAACATTCTTCCCACTGACCACCAATGTAAGGAACATTCTTCCCACTGATCACCAATGTAAGGAACATTCTTCCCACTGACCACCAATGTAAGGAACATTCTTCCACTGATCACCAATGTAAGGAACATTCTTCCCACTGATCACCAATGTAAGGAACATTCTTCCCACTGATCACCAATGTAAGGAACATTCTTCCCACTGATCACCAATGTAAGGAACATTCTTCTCACTGACCACCAATGAAGGAACATTCTTCCCACTGAACACCAATGTAAGGAACATTCTTCCCACTGATCACCAATGTAAGGAACATTCTTCCCACTGATCACCAATGTAAGGAACATTCTTCCCACTGATCACCAATGTAAGGAACATTCTTCTCACTGACCAATGTAAGGAACATTCTTCTCACCAGTGGCGGCCCGTCCATGGGGGCGCCCGGGCGCCGCCCCCCCCCCCCCCCATGCAGTTTAAAAAAAAATAATATATTTAAACAAAAAATAAAAATTTTTTTTGTCTTTATTAAATAAAAATAATATATTTAAACCTGTCCCTTTAAAAAAAATAAAATTGCATGAATCTATCTATGGTCTCTGCTGACACCCCCTATTCAGGTGTCCGGCCCCTTTGCGGTCACCGGGCGCCTGAATTACAGTGGTGGGGGTGTTTTTTGGAAACACCTGATTAGCGCTGTAGGCGCTAATAGGCGTCCAAAAAGGTGACAAGCGGGCGCAACGCTGTGCGTTCCTTGTCACTCAGCACTGATGTTAGCAAACCGAAGGAATTCGGTTTGCTAACATTGTACTGCCCCTTAGCCAATCAGGAGCACAGGTCCGTGTGACCTGTGCCCTGATTGGCTGAAACGACAGGCGCTGTGATTGGGCGCCTATCAGGCGTCCAATCATAGCAGAGGATGAGAGGAGGAGCGGGCAGAAGAGGAAATGGAGGACACGATGCCGCCGTCATCTGAGACAAGGTAAGTGCAGGGCGAGGGGGGGGGCTCCAAGACATGTCACCGGCTGGTGATCTTGCAGGTAACAGTAAGGTGTATTTCCTGTGGTTGCTGGATGAGCAGAGGAGGGGAAGGGGGGGGGGGGGGGGGGGGGGGGGGGGGGGGGGGGGGGGGGGGGGGGGGGGGGGGGGGGGGGGGGGGGGGGGGGGGGGGGGGGGGGGGGGGGGGGGGGGGGGGGGGGGGGGGGGGGGGGGGGGGGTGGGGGGGGGGGGGGGGGGGGGGGGGGGGCGGGGGGGGGGGGGGGGGGGGTGGGGGGGGGGGGGGGGGGGGGGGGGTGGGGGGGGGGGGGGGGGGGGGGGGGGGGGGGGGGGGGGGGGGGGGGGGGGGGGGGGGGGGGGGGGGGGGGGGGGGGGGGGGGGGGGGGGGGGGGGGGGGGGGGGGGGGGGGGGGGGGGGGGGGGGGGGGGGGGGGGGGGGGGGGGGGGGGGGGGGGGGGGGGGGGGGGGGGGGGGGGGGGGGGGGGGGGGGGGGGGGGGGGGGGGGGGGGGGGGGGGGGGGGGGGGGGGGGGGGTGGGGGGGGGGGGGGGGGGGGGGGGGGGGGGGGGGGGGGGGGGGGGGGGGGGGGGGGGGGGGGGGGGGGGGGGGGGGGGGGGGGGGGGGGGGGGGGGGGGGGGGGGGGGGGGGGGGGGGGGGGGGGGGGGGGGGGGGGGGGGGGGGGGGGGGGGGGGGGGGGGGGGGGGGGGGGGGGGGGGGGTGGGGGGGGGGGGGGGGGGGGGGGAGGGGGGGGGGGGGGGGGGGGGGGGGGGGGGGGGGGGGGGGGGGGGGGGGGGGGGGGGGGGGGGGGGGGGGGGGGGGGGGGGGGGGGGGGGGGGGGGGTGGGGGGGGGGGGGGGGGGGGGGGGGGGGGGGGGGGGGGGGGGGGGGGGGGGGGGGGGGGGGGGGGGGGGGGGGGGGGGGGGGGGGGAGGGGGGGGGGGGGGGGGGGGGGGGGGGGGGGGGGGGGGGGGGGGGGGGGGGGGGGGGGGGGGGGGGGGGGGGGGGGGGGGGGGGGGGGGGGGGGGGGGGGGGGGGGGGGGGGGGGGGGGGGGGGGGGGGGGGGGGGGGGGGGGGGGGGGGGGGGGGGGGGGGGGGGGGGGGGGGGGGGGGGGGGGGGGGGGGGTGGGGGGGGGGGGGGGGGGGGGGGGGGGGGGGGGGGGGGGGGGGGGGGGGGGGGGGGGGGGGGGGGGGGGGGGGGGGGGGGGGGGGGGGGGGGGGGGGGGGGGGGGGGGGGGGGGGGGGGGGGGGGGGGGGGGGGGGGGGGGGGGGGGGGGGGGGGGGGGGGGGGGGGGGGGGGGGGGGGGGGGGGGGGGGGGGGGGGGGGGGGGGGGGGGGGGGGGGGGGGGGGGGGGGGGGGGGGGGGGGGGGGGGGGGGGGGGGGGGGGGGGGGGGGGGGGGGGGGGGGGGGGGGGGGGGGGGGGGGGGGGGGGTGGGGGGGGGGGGGGGTGGGGGGGGGGGGGGGGGGGGGGGGGGTGGGGGGGGGGGGGGGGGGGGGGGGGGGGGGGGGGGGGGGGGGGGGGGGGGGGGGGGGGGGGGGGGGGGGGGGGGGGGGGGGGGGGGGGGGGGGGGGGGGGGGGGGGGGGGGGGGGGGGGGGGGGGGGGGGGGGGGGATAGTGGTTTTTTTTTTTTTTTAAATACAAAATGACAATTCCACCGATCTATCAATCGTGTCACCATTGGACAGTTGTGCCAGCACACAGATGGTGTGGTCAATAATGCTGCGTTTTGATGGGCACATGTAAACAAGAAGTGGATGCAAAGAGGCTGGAGGAGATCCACAGCAAAGGATGCAAAAGGGTGCATCCTTTGCACTGCCCAACTGCCCTGTGGCAGTTGGAATACTGGATTAGGTGGGTAGGGCAGTCCTCCATCATCATGTTAACAAAAGTGCCACTTGTTTCAGTGTGGTGCAAATTTAAAAGAAAAAAAAAAAACTGTTTGCAATTCTTTTCTGCAATTTGTCATGTGTAGGGCAGCCTATTGAAATGAATGGCCCATTCATGCTGTCACACCTGCATAGGTGCAAACTAAGCCTTAAGAGGTGCCAACATGGCGCTCCTGCGTTTTGCTGGGCAAAGTGGCTGCGTTTTGATGGGCACTGACCACCAATGTAAGGAACATTCTTCTCACTGATCACCAATTTTAAGGAAAGGAGCATTCTTCTCACTGATCACCAATGTAAGGAACATTCTTCCCACTGATCACCAATGTAAGGAACATTCTTCCCACTGATCACCAATGTAAGGAACATTCTTCCCACTGATCACCAATGTAAGGAACATTCTTCCCACTGATCACCAATGTAAGGAACATTCTTCCCACTGATCACCAATGTAAGGGACATTCTTCCCACTGATCACCAATGTAAGGAACATTCTTCTCACTGATCACCAATGTAAAGAACATTCTTCTCACTGACCACCAATGTAAGGAACATTCTTCCCATTGACAATCACACTAATGTATCATAGGTTGTAGAAATAGTCATTTTTAGCAGGGGGTTCCCTGAAACTAGAAAGTTATTTCAAGGGTTCCTCTGTGTTGAAAAGGTTGAGAAAGGCTGATCTAACCCACTATAATCGAAAAAAAAAATTAATTAATCAACGGAAGGTCGTCTTCATCCTTTTAACCACCTTCAATCACATTAGCAGTTGGCGGTGGTTGAAATTGCCTAAAAATTGGCCAACATTGGTTGCATTGGAGTAACCAGGCCCTAGTCAGGCATCCATTGTCAACAGGCCCCAAGGACCAAGAACAAAAAAAAAACTTTTATAAAAAGGAGGGTTATAACCCCCATCAGGGTTTTTTTTTTTTTCCCGCCATCTGCATCCCATTGGGGAGATTTCCTTTCACTTCCTGTCCCATAGTCACAACAGGAAGTGAGAGGAAATCCCTGGTTGTCTTCAGAAAAAGATCCCTTTGTTCCCAGTGACAGCTCACATTTTTGGCATATAGAGAGGGCGAATCTCCCTAACGGGGGACACAGATGGCAATAAAAATCTGACAGGGGCTCTAATCCTTCTTGCAAAAAGAAACATAAGTTCCTAGGTAGAAGATTTGTGCTAGGTGGGAGGAATTAGGGAGGCAGAGTATTTGAGCTGGGAGGGGGGATTGGTACTAGAAGGAGGGTTCATTTTTTTTTGGGAGGGGGGGGGGGGGGGGGGGGTTTGGCTTGCAAAACATACACATATGCGGAGCATACACATTTTTAGGGGGGGGGGGTGCTGTTTGGCATCTTCGCCCTGGGCACTAGATGACCTTGTCCTGGCACTGCTTGTAATGGTCAGCTTTGCAATGCCTCATGGGACTTGTAGTTCCTGTAACAGCTGGAGGGCCACAGGTTGCGCACCCATGCTGCAGAGACATCTACATCCTTGGGTCACTTTCGGCCCGGGGAGGGGGGGGGGGGCCCTATCAGGTAGGCTGTATGGGGAGGGGGGGCTGTCAGGTAGGCAGTATGGGGAGAGGGGCCCTGTCAGGTAGGCAGTATGGGGAGAGGGGCCCTGTCAGGTAGGCAGTATGGGGAGGGGGGGGGGGGGCCCTGTCAGGTAGGCAGTATGGGGAGGGGGGGGGGCCCTGTCAGGTAGGCAGTATGGGGAGGGGGGCCCTGTCAGGTAGGCTGTATGGGGAGGGGGGGCCCCTGTCAGGTAGGCTGTATGGGGAGGGGGGCCCTGTCAGGTAGGCTGTATGGGGAGGGGGGGCCCCGTCAGGTAGGCTGTATGGGGAGGGGGGGCCCTGTCAGGTAGGCAGTATAGGCAGGGGGAGAGGGGGCCCTGTCAGGTAGGCTGTATGGGGGGGGGGGGCCCTGGGGAGGGGGGGGCCCTGTCAGGTAGGGGGGGGGGGGGCCCTGTCAGGTAGGCTGTATGGGGAGGGGGGGCCCCGTCAGGTAGGCCGTATGGGGAGGGGGGGCCCCGTCAGGTAGGCTGTATGGGGAGGGGGGGCTGTCAGGTAGGCAGTATGGGGAGAGGGGCCCTGTCAGGTAGGCTGTATGGGGAGGGGGGGCCCTGTCAGGTAGGCAGTATGGGGAGGGGGGCCCTGTCAGGTAGGCTGTATGGGGAGGGGGGGGCCCTGTCAGGTAGGCTGTATGGGGAGGGGGGGCTGTCAGGTAGGGGGGGGCCCTGTCAGGTAGGCAGTATGGGGGAGGGGGGGCCCTGTCAGGTAGGCTGTATGTCAGGCTGTAGGAGGGGGGGGCCCTGTCAGGTAGGTAGGCCCCGTCAGGTAGGCTGTATGGGGAGGGGGGGCCCTGTCAGGTAGGCTGTATGGGGAGGGGGGGGGCCCCGTCAGGTAGGCTGTATGGGGAGGGGGGGCCCCGTCAGGTAGGCTGTATGGGGAGGGGGGGCCCGTCAGGTAGGCTGTATGGGGAGGGGGGGCCCCGGGGAGGGGGGGCCCCGTCAGGTAGGGGAGGGGGGGCTCAGTATGGGGGGAGGGGGGGCCCCGTCAGGTAGGCTGTATGGGGAGGGGGGGCCCTGTCAGGTAGGCTGTATGGGGAGGGGGGGCCCTGTCAGGTAGGCTGTATGGGGGGGGGGCCCTGTCAGGTAGGCTGTATGGGGAGGGGGGGCCCCGTCAGGTAGGCTGTATGGGGGGGGGGGGGCCCCTGTCAGGTAGGCTGTATGGGGAGGGGGGGGCCTGTCAGGTAGGCTGTATGGGGAGGGGGGGGGCCTGTCAGGTAGGCTGTATGGGGAGGGGTGCCCCCATGATTTCTAACAGCAGCCCCTGAGTGCTGCACAGCATTTGTGTTTCACTTTTCTCTTCGCTCAATGCAAGTCTACCAGTCCCTTCTGACTGATTGGAAACAGCAGGGCCAGATTTATCTAGGCAGTTGTTGAACAAAAAAAAAAAAAAGCTGGAAAACTAAATATCCCTATATGGAGAATCTACGAACCTAGATCTGTAGTTTGAGGAAATATGGTACAGCAAAAAAAAAAATTAGATCTTCGAGCTTCAGGTCAACAGCTCAAAATGCATATTTCTCTGTGAATAAGCTACAGGTTCCCTTTAAGGTTTAAACGGGGATTTGTGTTTAACACCAGAAGAAGAAAAAAAAGGAACTAAGATAAAAAAATGTGTAGAAGTGCAAAAACCTCGGTGCTCGCAGCTCGTAGGAGGAAGAGGGGGGGGGGGGCCCTTGGACAGGACACACATAAAAAGGTCCACCGCAACCAAAACTAACTAAAAAAAAAGTTTTCCGACTCCACAACCTGCCTATAAAATCGCATTTCGCCCCGTGCGCTGTTGGTGCAGCACTGGACATCCGTGTACGGAATACATTCAATCTTCAGGCATGTAGAAGGCACCTCAAACCCAACTGAGGTCACAGTAGTAGTGACGCAAAAAGAGACAGCAAGAAGTGAGAGCAACCACTTAGCATAAGAGGAGACTTACGGAAGTATTCAATGCGTTTCGTCACCCCAGTAGCGTCCCTTAAATCAGGGCTCGTCTGTTCCGTAGCTTAATTGGAGACTTACGGAAGTATTCAACGTGTTTCGTCACCTCAGTGGCGTCCCTTAAATCAGGGCTCGTCTGTTCCGTAGCTTAATTGGAGACTTACGGAAGTATTCAACGCGTTTCGTCACCTCAGTAGCGTCCCTTAAATCAGGGCTCGTCTGTTCCGCACCCTGAACCAACCATGCTGCACACGTTCTTAGATTTTTTTTTTTTTTAATAAGGTCATCCGTTGCAGCGTGCTTTTAAATCTTTTATTCTGCAACTACAAGCACAAAAGAAGAGGAGCTCCACCCCCACCGAAATGCGTAGGTCTTGGAGTTGCAGAATAAAAAAACAACTAGGTAGCCCACTAGACCAGAGGAAATGGTTAAAAAAATGAATAACAGAACAGCTTGTAGGAGGAAGCACATAAGCTTTTTCGACTCCACAAGCGGCCTGTAAAATCGCATCTTCTCCCGTGAACTCAGCGCTGGTGGTGCAGCACTGGACATTAGTGTAAGGAATACATGCAATCTTCAGGCATGTAGAAGGCACCTCAAACCCAACTGAGGTCACAGTAGTAGTGACGCAAAAAAGACAGCAAGAAGTGAGAGCAACCACTTAGCTTAATCGGAGACTTACAGAAGTATTCAACGCGTTTTGTCACCTCAGTAGCGTCCCTTAAATCAGGGCTCGTCTGTTCCGCATCCTGAACCAACCATGTACACATGTTCTTAGATTTTTATTTTTTAATAAGGTGGTGGTGGAGCATTGGACATTAGTGTAAGGCTGGGGTAGGCAACCTGGGGGTCCTCCAGCTGTTGCAGAACTACAAGCCCCACAATGCCTGGGAGTAATTGTAGCTGCCAGCCTTGCAATGCCTCATGGGAAATGTAGTTCCACGAAAGCTGGAGGACTACTGGTTGCCTACCCCTGCTCCAGAGCCTTCTAGGGGAGGTATATTCAGCTGTGGTGGACTAACCTCCCACCTTGGTGCCTTCATAATTCAGCTGGAGGGCCCCAGGTTGCCTACCCCTGGTGTAAGGAATACATTCGAAACTACAGGTATCCAGAAGAAGTCACCTCCCTGTAAAACAGATGAACCCAATCAGAGATCACTGTGATGCAAAAAAAGCACCAACTAAGGTTGATTTTTCATTTGTCAAAGCTCAAACGCGTTTCGTCAGCTCAGTGATTCCCGCTTCATTGGCGATCCCCAAAACACGTTGGGTACCAGATCCACTTGAAGGACCAAGAGAACACACGGGGAGCGCCAAAACAAAGAGCAGCATTAAATGTACTGATTTTTTTATTTGCCAAAGTGAGATAGTCATAGGAGTATCCAACATGTTTCGTCAGCTCAACAACCACCACAATACACATTCACACTTTGCGTGACGCGGTTCAAAATATCACAATAGTGTGGATGGGTCCGAAGTCTTTACGATTTACCCCCCAAATGTTTTTTTTTAATTAAGTCCTGTTCATTTTTAGAATCACAGGCATATCAAACGCATTTCAGCAGCTCACCAGTCCCCCTTCATCAGGGCTCGTCTGACCCATAACCTGACCCAACCTTGCCACACACGTTCTTACATTTTCATCCAGTCTAGTGTGCTACCGAGTCTTTTATTCTGCAACTAAAAGCCCTGATGAAGGGGAACTGGTGAACGCTAAAATGCGTTGAGTACCCCGTCCAGTAGATTTTTTTTGTCAACCTAAGAGTCGCAAGGTCGAACAACGCGTTTCAGGGCTTACCAATCGCACCTCATCAGGGCAGTTGCATAATAACATACTAGGGACCACACTGGACTGAAATGGTTAAAAAAATCGAACATGTGCGGCAAGGTTGGTTCGGGGTCAGACAAGCTCTGATGAAGGTGGGGGGGGGGGGGGTGAGCTGCTGAAACGCGTTGGTGACTCTAAAAAGTAACTAGACTTAAAAATAAAAGACTTAACATGATACTGTTAATGGGCCCCTAACCTTACTTCCCAGGCTCCTAGTGGGCTCCCCTAGAGAGGTAACATCATTGGGTCTTCTTGTGGGATCCTGGGAAAGTTGAGGAGCTCTAATCCCGCGGGATCCCAAGCTTTCCCAAGATCCTCCTATGACATCAGCAACAGGAAGTAGCCGGAAACGAATTTCTGTCTGTGACCCCCATTGTGGAGATTTTCCCTTACTTCCTGTGCCCACGATATGTCATATAGACGGGAACAACAAAAACATTGTTGGATGTTCTATCATTTCCCTATTTGTTTCGACTGTTGAAGCGATTTCCATTCACTTCCTGTCCTGACAGGAAGTGGGGAAAAAAAATCTCCCCCCAAATCGGGGATGCAAACAGTAAAGACCCGAGAATCTCTGATTCCCTTCCTTGTCCTATGAAAACATAGAATAAAAATGTTGTTGTCTGAAGTTGGGCTTTAATCTTCACTTCCTTGCGGCGGTGTAGCCGCATTCAGCTGGGTCCTGGTTCAAGGTACGAGTCGGGGGCCCTGAACCTTCAGACCCCAAGCTGAACACCAGGCAAAACTAAAACACCACAATTTAGAGCAGTGGAGTATTCCTTTAAAACCAGTAGTGTCCAAACTGTGGCCCAGGGGCCACATGTGGCCCTTTGCTTGCCTTTACCAGCCCTTAGGGCACTATTCTCCCCACTGATGAGACACTATTCTGCCCACTGACACCAACAATGGGACCCTATTACCCCTAATGACACCAACAATGGGGCACTATTACTCCCAATGACACCAACAATGGGGCACTATTACTCCCAATGACACCAACAATGGGACCCTATTACTCCCAATGACACCAACAATGGGACCCTATTACCCCTAATGACACCAGTGGGGCACTATTACTCCTAATGACACCAACAATGGGGCCCTATTACTCCTAATGACACCAACAATGGGGCTCTATTACTCCGAATGACACCAACAATGGGGCACTATTACTCCTAATGACACCAACAATGGGGCCCTATTACTCCGAATGACACCAACAATGGGGCCACATTACTCCGAATGACACCAACAATGGGGCCCTGTTACTCCTAATGACACCAACAATGGGGTATTACTCCCAATGACACCAACAATTGGGCACTGTTACTCCCAATGACACCAACAATGGGGCCCTATTACTCCTAATGACACCAACAATGGGACACTGTTACTCCTAATGACACCAACAATGGGGCACTGTTACTCCTAATGACACCAACAATGGGGCCCTAATACTCCTAATGACACCAACAATGGGGCACCATTACTCCCAATGACACCAACAATTGGGCACCGTTACTCCCAATGACACCAACAATGGGGCACTATTACTCCTAATGACACCAACAATGGGGCACCATTACTCCTAATGACACCAACAATTGGGTAACATTCCTCCTAATGACACCAACAATGGGGCACTATTCCTCCTAATGACACCAACAATGGGGCACCATTACTCCTAATGACACCAACAATGGGGCACAATTACTCCTAATGACACCAACAATGGGCCCTATTACTCCTAATGACACCAACAATGGGGCACTATTACTCCTAATGACACCAACAATGGGGCACTATTCCTCCTAATGACAACAATGGGACCCTATTACTCCTAATGACACCAACAATGGGGTACTATTCATCCTAATGACACCAACAATGGGGCATTATTACTCCTAATGACACCAACAATGGGGCACTATTACTCCTAATGACACCAACAGGAATGGGGCACTATTACTCCTAATGACACCAACAATGGGGCACTATTACTCCTAATGACACCAACAATGGGACCCTATTACTCCTAATGACACCAACAATGGGGCACTATTACTCCTAATGACACCAACAGGAATGGGGCAATGGGGCACTATCCCTCCTAATGACACCAACAATGGGGCACTGTTACTCCTAATGACACCAACAATGGGACCCTATTACTCCTAATGACACCAACAATGGGGCCCTTTGTTTAGAAAGTTTGGAGACCCCTGTTTTAAACCTAATAAAAGTAAAATGTTACATGCAGCTAGAATAAGTACCTAAATGTGTCTTTATATTAGGTTACTGCCAACCCCTCCGCAGTTGCACCGTGAGGAGGTAGAAGTCGCCTGATTTGCAGGAGAGGCAAATCAGACTGAACCACGCCCACCACTTATAAGGCTGTTGCTGCTCTTTTGTTGTCCAATCATCAATCTGGGGGGGGCGGAGAAGAAGTGACACCACCGTATTGTACTTCCATTGTAACATTGTACCCCCAGATTAAAAAACACAAGTGGGTGATATGAGACTCGTACTGAAGAAATGGCCTTTTCCCCTTTCTTTTCCTCTCCAGCTAAAACCAAACTTATCGAGAACAATAAAGTTACTTAAAAGACTTCTGACAGCCGTAGATAACGCGATCGGGGAAAACATCCACCGTAGAGCCCCTTCCATCGGGTGTACATTACCACGCACTATACTGCCCGCTTAGGATTTTAGACACCTGCCCATGTGGGATCTCTGTCTGCTCCACGCTTGCCTGGGCAATGGTGACCCCTAGGGGGTATGTGCGTCACGTGACCCCCCCTGGACAGCTGGAGAAGGTGTAAAGTCTACGAGACGCTCCTACAGGGTCAACCAAAGCCACCCCAAGTCCTCGTTTGCAGCACCGAAGCCATGCGGTTTTTACAGTTTCTACAAAGAGGAAGACAAGTACAACTGTGGTTCCTCGTGCCGGACCCTACGTCACCGTTCTGTAGAGACACGCGTGGGGGGGGGGGGGCAGAACAAGGAGACAAAAAGGAGGAGATCAGACATCCAACTTTCCCAAATTATGAGGAAACTTCAAGTCAACTTAGACCTTCAAGTAAGCCAAGAACTGCATTACAGGCGGTAGGATAGGCAGTGACGGGACAAGGTCACCCAGCGCCCAGGGCAAAGATGCCAAACTGCGCCCCCCTTTCCCTAAGGCTTAGGGTCAGGGTGCCCCCCCCCCCCACCCCTGCAATAAACCATTGCGCCAGGGGCAGCCGCCCCTCCTGCCCACCCCTTGTCACGGCCCTGAGGATAGGCACTCGTTTTTTTTTTTCCCCCCCAAGTTCTTTAAACATGTGATGGAGTCACTTTAGGGTCCCCTTTAAGTACAGTGCCTTGAAAAAGTATTCATACCCCTTGACATTTTCCACATTTTGTCATGTTACAACCCAAAAAGTTTATTTTACTGGGATTTTATATGATAGACCAACACAAAGTGGAAGTGGAAGGAAAATGATAAATGGTTTTTTTTTATTTACAAATAAATGTGAAAATTGTGGGGGGTACAATTGTATGGCGCCCCCCGGAGTCAATACTTTGTAGAACCCCCTTTCACTGCAATTACAGTCTTTTTGGGGATGTCTCTACCAGCTTTGCAGCCCATTCTTCACAAAACATCTCAAGCTCTATCAGATTGGATGGAGAACGTCTAACAGCAAGTTTCAAGTCTTGCCACAGGCTCTCAATTGGATTTAGGTCTGGACTTTGACTGGGCCATTCAAACACATGAATACGCTTTGATCTAAACCAGGGGTCTCCAAACTGTGGCCCTTTGGTAGCTTTTATCCGGCCCTTGGGGCACTATTCCTCCCACTGACACCAACAATGGGGCATCATTTCTTTTATGGATACCAATGATGGGATACTATTCCCCCTACTAATAGGGGCACTACTCTTCCTATTGACCAGAAACCCTGAGGCCATATTTATTCTCACTGGTGACGGGCCTGCTGGCCACAATCCGACCCCACTAAAGTCTGAAGGAAAATAAACTGGCCCTTTTGTTTGAAAAGTTTGGAGACCCCCGATCTAAACCATTCCATTGCAGCTCTGGCTGTATGTTTAGGGTCGTTGTCCTGCCCCAGTCTCAAGTCTTTTGCAGACTCTAATGCCCCGTACACACGGTCGGATATTCCGATGGAAAAAGTCTGATCGGATTATGTTGTCGGAAAATCCGATCGTGTTTGGGCCCTAGCGGACTTTTTCCGCCGGAAATTCCACCGGAAAAAAAATTTGAGAGCTGGATCTAAAATTTTCCGACAACAAAATCCGATCCGACTTTTTCCCATCGTGTGTAGAGAATTCCAACGCACAAAGTGCCACGCATGCTCAGAAGAAATTTGAAGACGAAAGCTACTGGCTTCTACGTAGTCCCATCATACGTTTTATCGATCACTTCGTTCTGAACGATCGGATTTTCCGACAACTCTGTCCGACCGTGTGTATGCAACACAAGCTTCGGACAAAATCCGTCGAAAAAAAATAAATCGACGGATTTTGTGGTCGGAATGTCCGACCGCGTGTACGCGGCATAACAGGTTTTCTTCTAAGATTGTCCTGTATTTGGTCCCATCCATCTTCCCATCAACTCTGACCAGCTTCCATGTCCCTGCTGAAGAAAAGCATCAACATGATGCCGCCACCACCATGTTTCACGGTGGGTATGGTGTGTTCACAAATGTCTAAATCATAATTTCATGTTATAGTATTAACAGTATTCTTTACTGGAAACACCTGAGCTTAATAATTTGGAGGAGAGCCACATATTTTCAACCATATATCATGTGTGCATTTTCCATGAACCTGCTTACAAAATTCCTTCACCCCTTAAAATGCACCCCAAAAAGAGAATGATAAACACATTGCAATACATGAAAACTAATAGGAACATTAAAATATATTGAATGCCAAATCTTTTTTTGTTTAGTTTGGATAGAGTAGGGAAGGTTTTTTTTTTTTTTTTTTTTTTTTTTTGGCTATCTGCATCTCATTAGGCAGATTTCTCATAACTTCCTGTCCTGTTAATATGGTGGTGCAGGCACATGTGGTGGAAGCGGTGCAGGCACATGCGGTGGGAGCGGTGCAGGCACATGCGGTGGAGGCACATGCGGTGGAAGCGGTGCAGGTGGAAGCGGTGCAGGCACATGCGGCGGGAGCGGTGCAGGCACATGCGGTGGGAGCGGTGCAGGCACATGCGGTTGGAGCGGTGCAGGCACATTCGGTGGGAGCGGTGCAGGCACATGTGGTGAGCGGTGCAGGCACATGCGGTGGGAGCGGTGCAGGCACATGTGGTGAGCGGTGCAGGCACATGCGGTGGAAGCGGTGCAGGCACATGCGGTGGGAGCGGTGCAGGCACATGCGGCGGGAGCGGTGCAGGCACATGCGGTGGGAGCGGTGCAGGCACATGCGGTGGGAGCGGTGCAGGCACATTCGGTGGGAGCGGTGCAGGCACATGTGGTGGGAGCGGTGCAGGCACATGTGGTGGGAGCGGTGCAGGCACATGTGGTGGGAGCGGTGCAGGCACATGTGGTGGAAGCGGTGCAGGCACATGCGGTGGATGGTGCAGGCACATGCGGTGGATGGTGCAGGCACATGCGGTGGGAGCGGTGCAGGCACATGCGGCGGGAGCGGTGGAAGCGGTGCAGGCACATGCGGTGGGAGCGGTGCAGGCACATGCGGCTGGAGCGGTGCAGGCACATGCGGCGGGAGCGGTGCAGGCACATGCGGTGGGAGCGGTGCAGGCACATGTGGTGGGAGCGGTGCAGGCACATGCGGTGGGAGCGGTGCAGGCACATGCGGCGGGAGCGGTGGAAGCGGTGCAGGCACATGCGGTGGGAGCGGTGCAGGCACATGCCGCGGGAGCGGTGCAGGCACATGCGGTGGGAGCGGTGCAGGCACATGTGGTGGAAGCGGTGCAGGCACATGCGGTGGAAGCGGTGCAGGCACATGCGGTGGAAGCGGTGCAGGCACATGTGGTGGCCAGCAGTTCCCAGTTTGATTCTGTAGACTCAACAGTAAGTAAGAGGATATCTTTACAATGTGAGGGGAAATCCCCTCTTAAGCCTACTATACATCATCAGAAAATCAAACAAAAAATACCGCTTTTCGAAGTGATCGTACAACAATCTGATCATTAGTACACAACTTTCGAGAGCCGCTAAGGACAGTTCATGCAAAATTATCCAAAAAGGGAAAAACACGAAAATGTTTCTCGTACCAGAAAGTACAATATTCATTAATTCAGTACAGTATTCGTCTAAAAAAAAAAAAATCGGAAGACCAAGACTGTTCATGCTCAGAAACAACAAAATGTATTACCATACAATACAACACATCGCATCACTTCTGCACTTGTATTCTATGGTACGAGAATTTTCGTAACTTACGGTAAGTAACCTCTTCATTTCCGATACAAGACTAGCATCCAAAAAAAAAAGTGGACGATCATTCGTCCGATATTCATGTGTACGAGTCTTTAGACAGTTGGCAGAGGAACAAGGGCCTCCATTGGGAGATGCCTTCTCTATTCCTGTTCTGAGGGCAACTCAAAAAAAAAAAAAACGTGGCTTCCCAGTGATATTGGTGATCAAGGAAAGACTGAATCTCCCTAATGGGGGGACGCAAACAGGTGGTTCTAACCCCCTCACCACTCGATCCAAATCGAACAAAAAGTTTGCCTTTAAGTTATACTTTAAGAACAAAAAGGGGTTTATTCATACACAGAGGTGTCAACTGGCCACCAAAAGAAACAGATGTGTGGAAAAAGTGGTTGAAGAAAAATGTCTCCGTGAACATTGCTCTGCACTTTTATCAGCAAGCAATCCTTCACAAGTACATCTGCAAACCCCCAAACAGTCAAATTTCACTTCCCTCACCAAAGCCACAGGTCCAACACTCTGAACAAGTGTGTGTATGACAATGAAGACAAATTAGAAGGTTTGAGTATATAAAAGTAAAAAAAAAAAAAAAATGGTACAAAAGGGGGTTACAATTTACCCCGAAACAGAATATCGAAGTGGTAAATGGGGCGACCTCCAGACAAGAGTTTTAATCACCAATTGGCACACACACACAAGGTCTATTTCTTTCAATTTTAGGTAACGTGGTTTGAGGCCCCATCAGGCTTTGCACCAACAACGTAAAAACACTCTTTCAGCACCAAGGGCAAACGTCGATTCCACAAACGCTTTCCTTGAAGCTCTCGGAATACAAATTTAAAAAAAATTGGAATTTATCCGTGACTAACGTAGCAAAATTCTTGTCATTCGGAAATGTTGGCTTGCGATAATTAATTAGGCACACATGTAAAGATCGTAATAGGCGCAAGAAAATGAAAAAAGTAACTTTTTACGATCAGGCTACAAGTACAATAAAAAAAAAACAATAAGTAGAATGTGTAGATGTAAACGAGGGGTGGAGAAATGAACATGGAATTCGAGAACCAGAATGTCCAATCTAGAAGCAAGAAAGATTTTTTTTAGGGGCCAGCTCCATTGAAAACACTAGATATAAAAGAAAAAAAAATTTGTAGGCACAAGCTGTAATTTTTAAGGAGCATTGACTATCTGACTCCTGGAGTTTGTCCAGCCCTGATGTAAAGGTATCTAATACACTAAGTAAACAGAGAGGAAAGCTTGCCAAAGTAACCAAATTCTGACCACACGCCCAAGCTGAAGGCAATTTCAACCACCTTAAACCTGGCAAGCGAAACCCAACTTGGTTGCTTTTGCAACTGGCTGCTTGGTGGTGGTTGAAATTGGTAAAAAAAAATGCTGTGTGTGTAGACAGTAATACAGTCCAATCCGGTGGAAGTTGTAATCAAGGAGCAGGTACTAAAGACATAAAAATTTTACCCAAATTTGCTTAAAAATTGATCTTTGCTCGCCTTTACCTGGCCCTTGGGGCTATATTCCTTCCACCGATATCCCGAGGCACTATTCCTTCCACTGACACCAAAGATGGGGCACCCACTGACCACCAAGCCTATGGCATGGTTTACTCCCACCGATGCCAGTGGTTTTTCTACTCCCACTGGCCAAAGTCCGGCCCCCCTAAAGTTTAGTGGGCAGTAAACTGGCCCTTTGTTTCAAAAAGTTTGGAGACCCCCCCTGCTCTACAAGACTGAATCAGGAACCACAAGTTCAACACACCACACATGCTATAACTACATCGCAAACAAAAATATTCCAACCCATCTATCCATTTCCCCCCCTGTTCGACCCAAATAAAGTTGATCCCCCCACATAAACGCTATCATTCTTGAGAGATAGGATTGGAATGCCAAAAACTGAGAAGGTTGAAACTTGTACGATGACCTTTAAAAAAAATCTATTACACTTAATATAAAAATGATACACGAACTGACCTCATCGTGGTCCACATACAGAACATCCACAAATGATGCAACATACTTGAGTGTCCACCAAAAATTAGGGGGGTGCAGTGATTAAACAGCCAAGGACAGTATTCTGGAAGTCCACCACTGTGACCATGCCCAGAGTTCTTAAAGGCATTCCTGTCTTTCCATAGGTACCATAATGTTCCCAACATAAGAAAATAATTGTAAATTCATCACAGATGAGAAAAGTATGACTTTTCTTTTAAGCGATAAATCCCGTGTTTTGGTTACACTCATCTTGAATCGCAGTGATCAACAGCCAAGGCCAGTGTCCTGGAAGTCCACCGATGTGACCATGCCCAATGTTCCCGTCTTTCCACAGGTACCCAACATAGAAAAATAACGAATTCATCACAGATGATAAAAGTATGACTTTTCTTTTAAGCGATAAATCCGTATTTTGGTTACACTCATCTTGAATCGCAGTGATCAACAGCCAAGGCCAGTGTCCTGGAAGTCCACCGATGTGACCATGCCCAATGTTCCCGCCTTTCCACGGGTACCCCAACGTACCCAACATAGAAAAATAACGAATTCATCACAGATGAGAAAAGTATGACTTTTCTTTTACGCGATAAATCCGTGTTTTGGTTACACTCATCTTGAATCGCAGTGATCAACAGCCAAGGCCAGTGTCCTGGAAGTCCACCGATGTGACCATGCCCAATGTTCCCGTCTTTCCACAGGTACCCAACATAGAAAAATAACGAATTCATCACAGATGAGAAAAGTATGACTTTTCTTTTACGCGATAAATCCGTATTTTGGTTACACTCATCTTGAATCGCAGTGATCAACAGCCAAGGCCAGTGTCCTGGAAGTCCACCGTGGTGACCATGCCCAATGTTCCCGCCTTTCCACGGGTACCCCAACGTACCCAACATAGAAAAATAACGAATTCATCACAGATTAGAAAAGTATGACTTATCTTTTAAGCGATAAATCCGTGTTTTGGTTACACTCATCTTGAATCGCAGTGATCAACAGCCAAGGCCAGTGTCCTGAAAGTCCACCAATGTGACCATGCCCAATGTTCCCATCTTTCCACAGGTGCCCAACATAGAAAAATAACGAATTCATCACAGATGAGAAAAGTATGACTTTTCTTTTAAGCGATAAATCCGTGTTTTGGTTACACTCATCTTGAATCGCAATGATCAACAGCCAAGGCCAGTGTCCTGGAAGTCCACCAATGTGACCATGCCCAATGTTCCCGTCTTTCCACAGGTACCCAACATAGAAAAATAACTAATTCATCACAGATGAGAAAAGTATGACTTTTCTTTTATGTGATATACTCATATTTTGGTTACGTTCTTGAAATCACACACGTATTAAAGATGTCCATGAACAATCTTTTCCATCAGCCTCCTGATTTTAATTGGTCAGAAGACATCATTTGACATCTCCATATACTGCCCAAAACAAAAAATGTTCAACAACCATTCCTCCAAGATGAGCGGTCTAATCCTCATGGTGGCCAACGCTTTGGCCTTGCAGAGTTGAGTGTCTGGGTTCAGTTCCCATGGAGTATATACGTTTTCCCTGCCTTAGAGGAAGTTTCCATTTACAATCCAAAACATTTAATCCCTCTAAACTTATGGCGGCATGTATTTGACTAGTTATAGAAGGGAAATTAGATTGTAAGCTCTTTTAGGGCAGGAAATTACGAGAATGGGTCTGTGTTTTCGGTGAAGAGGCCAAGTGACTAAAACAAAATATTGTACAAAACTTGTGCTAAAAGTTTTCCTGATTATCTAACTCGCACACACACACCATTAAAAAGTACAACTCCTACTACCACCGGCACTTTGGGACAAAACAGGCCAAAAAACGGACCAGTTTCGAGCATGCACTACTCTTACGAATGCCCCAAGTGGGTCTTAAAACGTAGATCCAAGGATAGGCCTGAACAAATCGGGGCACAGCGCTCACAAAAAGCACCAAAACATTTTGGACAAAACACTGACGGGACATTTGTTGGCTAACCGGGACACCCCGCACAACGTCCCCCAACTTCGACCTATCCAACAAATACCCGTAAAAAGTTGGGAGGACCCCATTTGGGGGGATCGGCGCTGGAAAGAGAGGAGTTAAAACTTTGCAGATTGCGTGAAGTTGAGGATCTGGAGGGGATTATAAACAAGCCCTTCTGTCTGGGAGCCTTTTCCTCCACGGCCTGCTCCCGGAACTGTTCCGTGGCGGCGCCGGGAGGAAAGGAAAGGGAGAGGGGGGGTGGGCATACTTAAAACCGTGCCGGGTAAACCGGAGTGGATAAGCCGAGCAGCTCTACCAAGCTTCCTCGGCCAGATTAGGTGCCTGTACTGTATACCATAAGCCATGCCTTATAAGGAGCTCATGTGAAATCTTTTCAGCGCTGCTGACGGCAAGACCCTTGTAGCCTACCGACGTTGCTCGGCCTTACGAGGGGGGGGGGGGGGTAGAGGAAAGCAGAAGGTACTTACGGTGAAGGGGGGAGACCGGCAGAGACTGTCCTTCATCGGCCTCTCTTCCTTCGAGAAGAAGAAGTGCCCCGGAGACGCCAGAGAGTGGAGGTGGGTGGGGGGGGGGCCCTGCGTTGGCTGACCGCTGGCCTTCTCTCCGGTTGCCACAGGACCAGAAAACAACTGTCCTCAGTCTGTCAACTAAGCAGCGTGGAAGATATCCCCCCTCCTCCTCCTCACAACACGCAGGCTTGTCCTGAGTGACAGAGGGGACGTCTGCCGTCAGCGGGTAAAGGCCAGTGACAGATGTAAGGAGGGGAGGGGGCTAGTTGTGTGTGAGTGCGAGGAGGGTATGCTTTGAGGGGGAGGGAGGAAGGCCTCCTGCCTAAAAAACAGCTGTTGAAAGAAAGCCGCTGACTCGATTTCCTCTTCAGTGTGACTTTAAACAGGTCCCACCTCCCCCCCCCCCCCCAAATTCTACAGTAGAAAAAGTGTTAGGGTATCAACGAATATACACACACGGATTAGTGCAAGCCATTTCGATTACCCAAACTAATCAATCGCACTGTGTATGAAAGCAAAGATCGGATGGGCTGGATGAATTTTTTATTTTTTTTGCATCATTTGTTGCAAAAGGACAGCCAGCGATGGGTGACAAAAGCGGGCAATCTTGGTATACGGGGAAAGTCACTCGTGGGGAGGGTGCCATGTCGTGCAAGTATAATAAACTGAACAAATTAAAGAGCGAAGGGCCCATTCACACGATATTGATTTCTGTGTGCTACAACGCAGGATCACAGCATGCTAGAAGCACAGGCTAATATTTACAGTCGCACCAGTGCGCTTATCTTATGCTTGCTGCGTTCTATTAGAGCGCACAGTGTTGCAAATTTGCTTGCTGCGTTCCATTGGAGCGCACAGTGTTGCAAATTTTCTTGCTGCGTTCCGTTGGAGCGCACGGTGTTGCAAATTTGCTTGTTGCGTTCCGTTGGAGCGCACGGTGTTGCAAATTTGCTTGCTGCATTCCCTTGGAGAGCACAGTGTTGCAAATTTGCTTGCTGCGTTCCATTGGAGCGCACGGTGTTGCAAATTTGCTTGCTGCGTCCCATTGGAGCGAACTGTGTTGCATTTTTGCTTGCTGCATTCTATTATAACGCACTGTGTTTTATATTTGCTTACTGCATTCCACTGGAGCGCACGGTATTGCATTTTTGCTTGCTGCATTCCATTGGAGCGCACAGTGTTGCAAATTTGCTTGCTGCGTTCTATTAGAGCGCACTGTGTTTTATATTTGCTTGCTGCGTTCTATTAGAGCGCACTATGTTTTATATTTGCTTGCTGCGTTCTATTAGAGCGCACAGTGTTGCAAATTTGCTTGCTGCATTCTATTAGAGCGCACTGTGTTTTATATTTCCTCGCTGCGTTCTATTAGAGCGCACTGCGTTTTATATTTCCTTGCTGCGTTCTATTAGAGCGCACTATGTTTTATATTTGCTTGCTGCTTTCTATTAGAGCGCACAGTGTTGCAAATTTGCTTGCTGCTTTCTATTAGAGCGCACAGTGTTGCAAATTTGCTTGCTGCGTTCTATTAGAGCGCACTATGTTTTATATTTGCTTGCTGCGTTCTATTAGAGCGCACTGTGTTTTATATTTGCTTGCTGCGTTCTATTAGAGCGCACTGTGTTTTATATTTGCTTGCTGCGTTCTATTAGAGCGCACTGTGTTTTATATTTGCTTGCTGCATTCTATTAAAGCGCACTGCGTTTTATATTTCCTTGCTGCGTTCTATTAGAGCGCACTGCGTTTTATATTTCCTTGCTGCATTCTATTAAAGCGCACTGCGTTTTATATTTGCTTGCTGCATTCTATTAGAGCGCACTGCGTTTTATATTTGCTTGCTGCGTTCTATTAGAGCGCACAGTGTTGCAAATTTGCTTGCTGCGTTCTATTAGAGCGCACTATGTTTTATATTTGCTTGCTGCGTTCTATTAGAGCGCACGGTGTTGCAAATTTGCTTGCCGCGTTCTATTAGAGCGCACGGTGTTGCAAATTTGCTTACCACGTTCTATTAGAGCGCACGGTGTTGCAAATTTGCTTGCCGCGTTCTATTAGAGCGCACTGTGTTGCATTTTTGCTTACCGCGTTCTATTAGAGCGCACTGTGTTGCATTTTTGCTTGCTGCGTTCCATTGGAGCGCACTGTGTTGCATTTTTGCTTGCTGCGTTCTATTAGAGCGCACTGTGTTTTATATTTGCTTGCCGCGTTCTATTAGAGCACACTGTGTTGCATTTTTGCTTGCTGCGTCTTTTGGTAAAATTATGCACGTGAAATTATAGCCAATGGCAACTTATGGGAAAAAAAGTGAAACTATGTATTTTAATCAGTGCATTTTTCAAATCATATGTGGATATTTCCTATGTGCCTGATGGAAGAAAACGCATGTAAACTGCATCTTGCAATGCAATATACATTTTAAAGTAACATTAAAATTTTTAAAGTAATGCATTATGCGCTTTGTGGAAAAGGTGTGTGTGTGTTTTCGAACTCAAATGGGTTGAACTGGACCATATTCAGTAAAACGGGCAAAGACCAAAGTGCTAAGGGCCCATTCACACCACAAATCGACGCGCTTTGACGCTCACATTTTTGTGCGTTTAGGTGTATAGTGTTAGGCAGCGGCCTTTACATTTTGATTAGGATAGGCTATGCACCTCAACGCATCCAAACAAGGTCCTGTTTAGCTTTAAAAGCAGACAAAATCAGTACCAAGATTTTTTCTCAGACCTGCTATGAAGTTTAAAAACGGTTAGTGATAAAAAAAAATTCCGGCAGTGTTCTCCAGGGGACCCTATGAGGTGCTCTCTGGATTCTTGCTGAAGTGGATTACAAGCAACTCGCATGAAAGCGCATCTCTGGCCAAAACGTTTCATTTTGGCTTTGAACAGGGAAGGGAAGGGATGGACCCTCCGTCAAAAAAAAAAAAATTATCGGTGTCCCTATTGGTTGGAGGTTGACCACTCTAGTTGAACTCTTGGCCGTGGCCACCGAAAAAGAAAAAAAACATAGGGAAATCCAGAATTTAGAGTTTTCCCCAGAACAAGAGGCAATAGGGAATCTTCAGATGGGAACACCTGTCCAAAGCTGGCCATCAACTAGTTGACTTCTGAATGAAAATTTGTACGAAAAATTCTACAAAAATTTGTACAAAAATTTTGTACAAAAATTCTCAGTACGTTTGACGGCTTGGCAAACATTCACATTTAGTTTTACCCAAATTTTCTCATCACTGCGGTCAAAAAACGAATGTTGATTTGACCCCCCCACCAAAGGATTAGAAAAATGATATGGACATTCCTAAAAAAGGAAAGACTGCTTACGAAATTCTACCAGCATTAGACATGTGCAATTCGTTTCGTTTTTTCATTTTTTTTTTTTTATTTTCGTTCATTCGTTATCGTACGAATGAACGAACGGTTCGCTAAAAATTTTAACGAATCAATCGAATCTAACGAATCCGAAAAAAAATAATTAGAAACAACGAATCTACGAAAGAAGAAAATACGAAAAACGACAACAGGAACAACGAAAATCAAAATGAACGAAAAAATTTGTACATTCGTAACTTTTTTTTGTTTGTTGAATTGGTAATTTTCCGTGTCTCTTACAATGGCGTTGCTTAACGTGCTTCGGATGGATTGAACGAAAAAATTCGTACATTCGTAACTTTTTTTTTTTTTTTTTTCGTAATTTTTTTCAATTTTTCTAATTTTCGTAATTTTTTTTTTTCATGTCTCTTACAATGGCGCTGCTTAACGTGCCTCGAATGGATTGGACGAAAAAAATTCGTACATTCGTAACTTTTTTTTTTTAAACTTTTTTTTTTTGAAAAAATTTGTACATTCATAACTTTTTTTTTTTTTTTTTTCGATACGTAATTTTCCTTTACACTTACAATGGCGCTGCTTAATGTGCTTCGAATGGATTGAACGAAAAAATTCGTACATTCGTAACTTTTTTTTTTCGATTCGTAATTTTCCGTGTCTCTTAAAATGTAATAATAGCATACACATTACATAAAATTATGAATTATGCTCCGATTACCAATCTACGAATGTTACGAATGTACGAATAAACACGAATGCGTCCGAATTTAGAATAAATTAAAATTAAACTAACGGAAAAACGAATCAACGAAAAAATAACTCTAAGGAAAATACGAATCGTTACGAATACGAACACAGACGACTTGCGAATTTACGAATCGTTACGAATCAACGGAAACGAAAAAAAAAACGAAAATAAACAAATTTTTTTGTTGTGCACATGTCTAACCAGCATATAGGAGCTTGGAGGAGGAATTCCTCTGGACTTTGGAAGAATTTCTTTAACTGCCTGTTGCGTCCGTGAGAATGAAAGTGAAGGGAAATTTCCCCCATAGAACGCAAAAAATAACCTGGTCAGGGGTCTTCACCCGTCCTACTCTACCCGGAAATATAGAAAAACGTTTTGTCTATACATAGACGTTGAAGTCAACTCTCACTTCGGTAAAGTACTGGAAACTATATTGCTCCGCCCAAAAACGTTTAAAAATGTAAAATATAAAAAAAAGGTTTTAAGAAAAAAGTTTTCTAGATTGTCGAAACTTTATTTTGTTAGGGGGGAGGTGTGAATGTTCACCCTTCTCCAGGGCCCCTGGTGGGTTTATGGCCTCTTGATGGCTCTTCAGCTGTCTGCATTGTCACTCGCTGTCACCAGGAGGAGGACATGTGTAATGATCAGATGCCAGCTGAAGGTGCTCTCTCCTCTGTCCAGCCAGTCACCAGCCTCATCATCAGCCTACTAGGCGGGTGGGGTGAGGGGGGGGGGGGGGGGCAAGCACGGTGTCATAAGTGATCATATATCTTTTCCGGGATAGTCATGCTTTAAAGGAGAACACAGGCCATTATTAAATTATGTGACCATGCGAAAGAAGAAGTAACTGCAGTGAGGTCATCATAACATGGCCAACATGGTGGCTTAGTGGTTAGCACTTGCAGCACTGGGGTCCCCGGTTGGAATTCTATCCACCTGTATGGAGTTTGCATGTTCTCCCTGGATTTCCACCGGGTAGTCCAGTTCCCTCTGACAACATTAAGATTGGCCCTAGTATGCGAGATAGGTTGTAAGCTCCTCGAGGGCAGGAATTGACGTGAATGATCAGCTATATAAATACTTATACCGCATATACTCGAGTATAAGCCGACCTGAATACAAGCAGAGGTACCTAATTTTACCACAAAAAAATGGGAAAATGTATTGTCACGACTCACCCTAGGGTGAGAAATGCGCAGCTACTGTAATGCCCCATATACACGGTCGGATTTTCCGACGGAAAATGTCCTATCGGACAATGTTGTCGGAAATTCGGACCGTGTGTAGGCTCCATCGGACTTTTTCCGTTGGATTTTCCAACGGACAAAGTCTTATCTCTATTGAAGAGGTTACAAAACTTTTCTCAGATGCCCACTTAACCAATTGTCCCTTGGATCCTGTTCCCTCACAACTACTACGGTCACCCTCTTCTTCTATCCTATACTCCCTCACTCACATCTTCAATCTCTCCCTCTCTAGTGGCACCTTCCCCTCCCCTCTAAAACATGCGCAGATCACTCCCATACTTAAAAAGCCCTCCCTGGACCCCACCAACCTGAATAACTTAAGGCCCATCTCATTGCTCCCACTCTCCTCTAAACTTCTAGAGCGCTTAGTCTACAAGCGTCTTAGCTCCTACCTCAGTGAAAATAACCTTCTTGACCCTTTACAGTCTGGCTTTCGCTCGCAACACTCCACGGAAACTGCCTTACTAAAACTCACTAACGATTTACTAACTGCTAAATCCGACAGCCAGTACTCCATACTGCTACTACTTGACCTCTCTGCAGCCTTTGATACTGTTGACCACCCGCTCCTTCTCAATAAACTCCATTCCCTTGGTCTCAAAGATTCTGCTCTATCCTGGTTCTCTGCTTATCTATCACAGCGCTCCTTCAGTGTTACCTACAACTCTGTCTCCTCCTCTCCATTGCCCCTTTCTGTGGGGGTCCCCCAAGGCTCTGTTCTTGGACCCCTTCTCTTCTCTATATACACCTCCTCCCTTGGTCACTTGATAACCACCCACGGCTTCCAATACCACTTATACGCCGATGACACCCAAATCTATCTGTCTACTTCTCACCTCACTCCTTCTGTCTCCTCTCGCATTACTAACTTACTAACTGACATATCAACATGGATGTCGCACCACTTTCTTAAATTAAATCTCTCTAAAACTGAGCTATTAATATTCCCCCCCGCCCGTGCCCCCCTCCATGACTTTTCCATCAAAATCAACAATGCAACCATCAGTCCCTCCCCTCACGCCAGGGTACTCGGTGTAATCCTAGACTCGGACTTGTCATTTCAGCCTCAAGTCCAATCGCTGTCAAAAGTTTGTAGACTTCACCTCCGTAACATCTCTAAAATTCGCCCCTTTTTAACAAATGACACCACCAAGCTCCTCATTCACTCCCTCGTTATCTCTCGCCTTGACTATTGCAACTCCCTCCTCATTGGCCTGCCTCTCCATAGGCTCTACCCTCTTCAGTCTATCATGAATGCTGCTGCAAGACTTATCCACCTTACCAACCGTTCAGTGTCTGCCAACCCTCTCCTCCAATCCCTACACTGGCTCCCAATCGCCCAGCGAATTAAATTCAAAATACTAACCACAACTTACAAAGCCATCCACAGCTCTGCCCCGAGCTACATCACCAATCTTGTCTCCAAACATATCCCAAACCGTCCTCTCCGCTCTTCTCAAGATCTCCTCCTGTCAAGCTCTCTCGTCTCCTCCTCCCATGCTCGTCTACAGGATTTCTCCAGAGCCTCTCCCATTCTCTGGAACTCGCTACCTCAACCTATCCGGCTATCCCCTACTCTAGCTACCTTCAGGCGATCCCTGAAAACTCATCTCTTCAGGGAAGCCTATAATGTCTCCAACTAATCTTCTACCACTTCCATCAGCTCATTCCCCACAGTTACAACCTTTTTGTATCACCTCCCCCACCCTATTAGATTGTAAGCTCTTCTGAGCAGGGCCCCCTTAATCCTCTTGTATTTTATTGTATTATAACTGTATTGTCTCCCTTTTTAATATTGTAAAGCGCTGCGTAAACTGTTGGCGCTATATAAATCCTGTAATAAATAAATAAATAAATAAATCTCCTGCTCTCAAACTTTCCGACAACAAAGTCCTATCGGACTTTTTCCGATCGTGTGTAGCGAATTCCGACGGACAAAGTGCCACACATGCTCAGATCACATTACAAGACCAAAGCTATTGGCTACTAGCCTCTACGTAGTCCCGTCGTACGCAACGAACGTCACAACGTTCAGAATGATCGGATTTTCCGACAACTTTGTCCGACCGTGTGTATGCAACACCAGTGTCGGACAAAATCCGTCCGAAAAAATCCGATGGATTTTGTGGTCGGATTTTCCAACCGTGTGTACGGGGCATTAGTGTAAAAGAGGGTCAACAACGCCCATTTGCAGCCTCACTGTGCCCATTTGCAGCCTCACTGTGCCCATTTGCAGCCTCACTGTGCCCATTTGCAGCCATAGGTCCCCCGAACTTCAAACTTGGTAGTTAAGGGTTCCTAGATGCCCCCTAGCTGCAGCCAGAATTTGGGGTCTCTGGACCCAAAGGGTCCCGAAATGTCATTGCTGCAGATGGACACAGTTGACCGACTTTGGGGCCCTGTATCTCGGGGCCACTTAGTGCTAGGAACCCCAAATGTGGATATGTTTTATTGCTATCTGGGTTTGCAAATTTGGGGTTCCTAGCACTAAGTGGCCCCGAGATACGAGGCCCCAAAGTCGGGTCAAAAAATGTCATTCTCTGCTGCAGAAAAGTGCTTGACTCGAGTATAAGCCAAGAGGGGCACTTTCAGCACAATGAACTCGGCTTATACTCGAGTATATACGGTAATAATATTTACTGCTCATGGGAGTGACCACTGCTGCACTGTGTGTTGTGTATAGTTCAATCAGAAAGGGCGCCTTCGGGGTAAAGGACCGCGCTATATCAAGATGCAACTCAACTCTCAACTATACATAGAATTCTCAAGTTGGGAACCTGCTAGCCAACACACGGTCGAACTTTAAGCCAACATCCAACAATTAACGTCGGAAAATCCAACCGTGTGTACAGTATTACATCCTGGTTGGTGGTCACTTCCTGTTGAGTCTACACATACAGGAAGAAGGGAAATTCTATCCAATGGGGTCACAACAGTAAGGTGAAGACCTCCCCCCCCCCCCCCCCTCATCACTCTTCTGAATGGAAGGTTTTGCTGTTTGTGTATGTGGAGATTGCCCCCTCATTTCCTGTCCTGGTGATAAGAGACAGGAAGTGATGGGGAAAAGCTTCCTAATGGGATAATGGATAAAAAAAAAAACCTGATAGCCTTTTCACCACGCAATGCAGGAAAAAAAGCAGAAGTCGGACTTAAAGTAGATGTAAATGCGGTCAGTAAAATCTGAAATAATCCCAGATGATCTGCTATGACGAACCCGGATTAGATAATACCTAAATAAATAACTTCCCCTCTGATCAATTTTGCACAGGGATCAATCAATAAAATTATGATCACAACTAAATCGCATCTCAGCCATCAATCGAAATCCACTCCCCAACCGCCCCCCCCCCCCCCCCCCCCCCCATGTGTGTCATATCGAGCAAGTGGGTTGTCACCTATAGATTGATTATTTTTTAAGAGAACAATCGAAAAATAAAAAATGTTTCCATGCAAGTATGGCCACTATTAGATCATGGACAATCCAACAACTGGTCCACTTAGCTTCTTCAAACTGTGGCCCTTTCCTTGCTTTTATCCCGCCCTTGGGGCAATATTTCCTCCTCTGACACCAACGATGGGGCACAATTCTGACACCAACGATGGGGCACAATACCTTTCACTGACACCAACGACGGGGCACAATTCCTCTCACCGACACCAACGACGGGGCACAATTCCTCTCACCGACACCAACGACGGGGCACAATTCCTCTCACCGACACCAACGACGGGGCACAATTCCTCTCACCGACACCAACGACGGGGCACAATTCCGACACCAATGGCGGGGCACAACTCCTCTCACCGACACCAATGGCGGGGCACAACTCCTCTCACCGACACCGACGACGGGGCACAATTCCTCTCACCGACACCAACGACAGGGCACAATTCCTCTCACCGACACCAACGACAGGGCACAATTCCTCTCACCGACACCAACGACAGGGCACAATTCCTCTCACCGACACCGACGACGGGGCACAATTCCTCTCACCGACACCGACGACGGGGCACAATTCCTCTCACCGACACCGACGACGGGGTACAATTCCTCTCACCGACACCAACGACGGGGCACAATTCCGAAACCAATGGCGGGGCACAACTCCTCTCACCGACACCGACGACGGGGTACAATTCCTCTCACCGACACCAACGACGGGGCACAATTCCTCTCACCGACACCAACGACGGGGCACAATTCCGACACCAATGGCGGGGCACAACTCCTCTCACCGACACCGACGACGGGGCACAATTCCTCTCACCGACACCGACGACGGGGTACAATTCCTCTCATTGACACCGACGACGGGGCACAATTCCTCTCACCGACACCAACGACGGGGAACAATTCCTCTCACCGACACCAACGACGGGGAACAATTCCTCTCACCGACACCAACGACGGGGAACAATTCCTCTCACCGTCACCAACGACGGGGAACAATTCCTCTCACCGACACCAAGGACGGGGAACAATTCCTCTTACCGACACCAACGACAGGGCGCAATTCCTCTCACTGATACCAACGATGGGGCACAATTCCTCTCACTGACACCAAAGATTGGGCATTGTTTACTATCACTGATGCCAGGATATTCTCTACTTCCAATGGCCACAATCCAGCCCTCCTAAATTCTGAAGGACAGTAAACGGTCCCTTTGTTTAGAAAGTTTGGAGATCCCTATCTTACGGTATTGCTCCCTTGCTGGCCAAACCAGCAAGATATCCTTAGACCGCTGCTCTATAGCTATTGAGGCTAAAGTAGAGCTAAGTTCCCTAAGAACTCGTGGGTGTAAGCCATCTGGACCTGGTGATTTGCATTTATTAAAAGGGAGAAATTCACCTTTTAACAAAAAATAATAAATGTCCCTTTTTTCTCGGAACTGCAGTTGAAATTGAATGCCTATGTTCCCCAAGAACTCATGGGTGTAAAGACCTGGTGATTTGCACATGTTAAAGCGGAACTACACCCTCCGATATCTTACAGCCAAGGTGGCTGCCATCTTGTGTTTCTCTCCTCTCTTTTGCACCTGGCTCCATTACGAGCGAGGAAGCAGAAAATGGCTTGCACCCATGAGTTTTTAGGGAGCTTAGGCGTTCAACTTCAACTGCAGTTCCGAGAGCTTGTGTGTTTGAAATTTTTCCTTTACATGAACGTTTGTTCGGTTTACTAATCGTTTTGGTGGCTTTCGATTTCGACTGCAGTGGCAAACCAGCTCCAGATGGCTTGCACCCTGGAGTTCTTAGGGAGCTTAGGCATTCAACTTCAACTGCAGTAATGAGAGAATTTGAAGGGGCGGAACTAAAAAATTTTCTTGAACTAATTTATATCTAATTAATCTGCCACTCCCTTGCTAGCAATGGATCCAGATGCAAAAAAGTGGAAACACAAGATGGAAGCCTCTTTGGCTGCAAGGTATTGGAGGGTTTAGATCGGCTTTTATGTATGCAAATTGCCAGGTCCAGATGGCTTACACCCACAAGTTCTTAGGGAACTTAGTTCAATTTCAACTGTAGTACTGAGAAATTTTAATTTGAGAAAAATTTTCAAGCCTGCCCCTACAAATTCTCTCGGAACTGCAGTTGAAATTGAATGCCTAAGCTCCCTAAGAACTCGTGGGTGTAAGCCATCTGGACCTGGTAATTTGTATTTATTAAAAAGAAGAAGTTCACCTTTTAACAAAAAATAACAAATGCACATTGAGAGGGAAAAAAAAAAAAACACAAGATGGAAGCCTCTTTGGCTGCAAGTTATTGAAGGGTTTAGATCTGCTTTAATGTATGCAAATCGCCAGGTCCAGATGGCTTACACCCATGAGTTCTTAGGGAACTTAGTTAAATTTCAACTGTAGTACTGAGAAATTAAAAATTTGAGAAAATTTTCAAGTCTGCCCCTTCAAATTCTCTCGGCACTGCAGTTGAAGTTGAATGCCTAAGAACTCCTAGGTGCAAGCCATCTGGACCTGGTTTGCCATTGCAGTCGAAATCAAAAGCCACCAAAACGCTTAGAAAACCGAACAAACGTTCTTGTAAACGAAAAATTTCAAAAACACAAAAATCTACTACGGTAGACCGGCTCAAGGATCACATGACCACATTAGGAAGATTTCTTTATCAAACCCCCTTCCTTGCTTATCTTTATAATGGAGGGGGAAAAGGCCCCCCACTCTGAGCCTGGAGGTCATCTAATGCAAACAGCTTAAGGGCCACTTGCTGTCCTGATAGTGTGTACAATGACCAGCTCTATAGATGAGGACTGATAAGCACAGGGACACCACAACATGGAGGACTGATAAGGCCTCCGACACCGCCACTGGACAGAGGTGTGAAGGCAGTGATCAGTCACAGAGCCATGGGAAGGTGGCTTTGGGGGGTAGTACCACATTACCAGACACACGTCTGTTGACATGCATTTTGCGCCGTTATGCGTTTTTTTGGGCCTCATTCATAGGGGGCGTGCCGCTCTATACCCCCCCCCCCCCCCCCCCCCTGTGCGACAGGCCGTCCTTCAGCCACCTGGGAGTTCTGATCTGTGCACTGGACCCGCACGAAAATCGGGATACGCGTGAAGGCCTGGTTCACACCTATGCGTTTTTTTGGAGCTTTTTTTTTTCAAAAACGCACTACAGTCTATCTAACATGGTTTCCTATAGGACACGTTCACATCTATGCTTTTTCTAGTTGCTGCGTTTATGGAAAGGGTCGGGGACTTTTATTTTTTAAATGCAAAATGGAGCTTATTTTGCTTTTTTGGTTCAATAGACTTCAATTAAGAAAGTGTAAAAAAGCATGTAGTGCATTTTTGCTGCGATTCTCCCATGATTTTACTGCAATTTGCCCTTTTTATTCTGCCCAACAACAAAATTGGCCAAAAAAAAAAAAAGCTAGAAAAAAACGCAAATCAAGACAAAATGGCGTGTGCAAAACCGCAAATTGCAAAGCTAAATGCACTGTACAACGCACCAAATCGCAAACTAGACGTGAGTCGAGCCGTATTGCCGGCCACCTGTCATTGATTGGCCACCTGCTGTTTCTGCAGTGCTTCTTGCACGTGCATTTTTTTAGCGATCTTCATACTTTTTTGAAAGCGTTTTTTTTTTTGCTTTTTATTTTATTTATTTTTTATTTATTTTTTTATAGGCCAATTTGTTGCTGGCCACCTGTCATTGATTGGACGTCTGTCGTTTCTGCAGTGCTTCTTGCATTTTTGCGCGTGCATATTTTTTTTTTAGCGATCTTCGCACTTTTAAGCAGTTTTTTTTTATTTTTATGCTTTTTTTTTATTCTTATTTTTTATTTATAGGCCAATTTGTTGCCAGCTACCTGTCATTGATTGGACATCTGACGTTTCTGCAGTGCATCTTGCATTTTTGCGCGTGCATTTTTTATGCGATTTTCACACGTTTAAGCGTTTTTTGCATTTTTTTATGCTTTTTTTTTTTTTTTTTTTTTTTAGGTCAATTTGTTGTTGGGCAGATTACAAAAAACGCAAAATCACGGTAAAATCATGCCAAAAAAAAAAACACACTACATACTTGTGCAGCTTCTCCATTGAACCAAAAACGCATCTGTTTTGCTTTAAAAATAAAATAAAAATAAAAAGTCCCCTGGTTCACACTGATGCGATGCAAGGAAACGCACTGCATTTCCCTGCATCGCATCCCAACTGCATAACAAATCGCATGGCGTCCATCCGATCTGCTGCGGGTGTCAATGTTAGATTAACGGCACCCCATCGAAACAGATTGCCAAAATCGCATCGCATGGGTGTTCACACCCTTGCGATGCGATTCTGCCTCCCGAAACAGATTGTCAGAATTGCATGGGTGTTACATAGTTACAATCTGTTTCGGGAACCAGAATCGCATCGCAAGGGTGTGAACACAACATACAGGGATATACAAATGTAATACTGACATATAATCGCACAACATAGGGTGGACTTGTGTCTTTTTTTCAACCTCACCTCCTATGTAACATCCATGCGATTCTGACATAGTAGGTGAGGTTGAAAAAAAAAAAAAAAGTCCATCATATCCAACCTATGTGTGCGATTATATGTCAGTTTTACAATGTATATCCCTGTATGTTGCGTTCACACCTTTGCGATGCGATTCTGGTTCCTGAAACAGATTGTCAGAATCGCATGGGTGTTACATAATAGATGAGGTTGAAAAAAAAGACAAAAGTCCATCCAGTCCAACCTATGTGTGTGATTATATGTCAGTATTACATTGTGGTGCGACAAATAATTTTAAAAAATGAAAAAAGGTCCTTCACCATCATGGTGCAGATGCTATGCGATTTGAGCTCAACCACACAGCATGCGACGTCCCACAGGAATGCTGTGCGAATCACATGCTGAGATTACGCATGAGCCCTAAAAAATAAAAAAAAACGCAGTGGCTGAAAAAAAAAAGCATAGATGTGAACGTGTCCCATAGGAAACCATGTTAAATGGACTGTAGTGCGTTTTTGCAACAAAAAAAAAACGCATAAGTGTGAACCACGCCTAAAGGCTGCGTTTTCCTGCATCGCACTGCAAAGCAACTGCATGCCGTCCAATGCGATCTGCTGCAGGGGTCAGGGTTGGATCACAGCACTAAAAAAAAAAAAAAAAAAAAATAAAAAAAAAAAAAAATCGCACTCCAGACCCGTTCTGCATGCATGTTTTAACGTGTTTTTGGCGCGTTCCAGTGCATTTTTGATGCGTTTCTGGATGCAAATCCAGATGCTTTTTTTTTTATGTACTGGGGTCGGGTGATGCGTTCTACTGCGTTCCAGTAAAGTCCAGTGCAGGGAAAAAATGCAGCGTGTTCTACATTATTTTCTGGACCTCACCGGTGTGAACTATACGATTGGAAACCATATAACCTACTTCACATGCATTTTTGATGCAGGAAAAAAAAAAACGCACTGGACTGCATGTGGACTGTATGTATGTGTGGACTGTATGTGGTGTGAACCGGCCCTCAATGTTAGATTAACGACACCCCAAAACAGATTGCAAAACGCAGTGCGATTGCCAGAATCGCATTGCGTGGGCTTGAACACCCATACATTGCGATTCAGGTGCGGGGGAGGAAAAAAAAGAAAAAAGGATCCTGCCAAATTTTTGGTGCGGATGCGATTTGAGCCGCATTAAAAAATATGTTACATAGTTGAGCCGAAAAAGACAAGTCCATCCAGTTCAACCATATAAAAAAAAATTAAAAAAATATGTCTCAAATCGCACCGCACGGACATGGCACGCGACGCACACATGCGGTCTCTGCGTCGCACAACTGTGAGCCCAGGCTTAAAGGTGGCTTTGGATGTTTTGAGACGCGTTTCGCTTTCTTTTTTTTTTTTTTTTCATGTGTGAATGCTCCTGGGGGCGGTGGCTTTTGTCATGCAGGAAAAAAAACGCACAAAAAACGCACGTACATGCATTTTTGATGCAATTCCATTAAAGCCTATTGAGCCGGACATGCATTGTGTTGCATGTAAAAAAAATAAAATAAAAAAAATCCCTGAACCTTTCCAAAAAATAAAAATGCACCGGTGGAATCTGCAGAGATGTGAACTTGACCCGACGAATGGAAAGTAGTGCGTTTCTGCAAATGTGAAAAATCGCATAGGTGATAACCTAGCTGTAGGGTCCACAAATGTCTGACACAGATCAGCCTCCTGCTGCGGCCTCTCAAGTTACAATGTACAGTCTGAGTGATCACTAAGGGGAGAGGGAGACTGAGGAAATGCTTCCTTCTGCCCGCAGCATCCCGATAACATTATGTACTAGGTACAAATCTTGTCCTGTATGCCGGGTGTAATTCTCGGTATCTGTTCCTATTCTGTATGTATGGACTCTGCACAGTACTACTTCTCTTGTCCTGTATGTCGGGTGTAATTCTCAGTATCTGTTCTTATTCTGTATGTATGGACTCTGCACAGTACTACTTCTCTTGTCCTGTATGCCGGGTGTAATTCTCGGTATCTGTTCCTATTCTGTATGTATGGACTCTGCACAGTACTACTTCTCTTGTCCTGTATGCCGGGTGTAATTCTCGGTATCTGTTCTTATTCTGTATGTATGGACTCTGCACAGTACTACTTCTCTTGTCCTGTATGCCGGGTGTAATTCTCAGTATCTGTTCTTATTCTGTATGTATGGACTCTGCACAGTACTACTTCTCTTGTATGTCGGGTGTAATTCTCAGTATCTGTTCCTATTCTGTATGTATGGACTCTGCACAGTACTACTTCTCTTGTCCTGTATGCCGGGTGTAATTCTCGGTATCTGTTCTTATTCTGTATGTATGGACTCTGCACAGTACTACTTCTCTTGTCCTGTGTGCCGGGTGTAATTCTCGGTATCTGTTCTTATTCTGTATGTATGGACTCTGCACAGTACTACTTCTCTTGTCCTGTGTGCCGGGTGTAATTCTCGGTATCTGTTCTTATTCTGTATGTATGGACTCTGCACAGTACTACTTCTCTTGTCCTGTATGCTGGGTGTAATTCTCGGTATCTGTTCTTATTCTGTATGTATGGACTCTGCACAGTACTACTTCTCTTGTCCTGTGTGCCGGGTGTAATTCTCAGTATCTGTTCTTATTCTGTATGTATGGACTCTGCACAGTACTACTTCTCTCGTCCTGTATGTCGGGTGTAATTCTCGGTATCTGTTCTTATTCTGTATGTATGGACTCTGCACAGTACTACTTCTCTTGTCTTGTATGTCGGGTGTAATTCTCAGTATCTGTTCTTATTCTGTATGTATGGACTCTGCACAGTACTACTTCTCTTGTCCTGTATGTCGGGTGTAATTCTCGGTATCTGTTCTTATTCTGTATGTATGGACTCTGCACAGTACTACTTCTCTTGTATGTCGGGTGTAATTCTCAGTATCTGTTCCTATTCTGTATGTATGGACTCTGCACAGTACTACTTCTCTTGTCCTGTATGTCGGGTGTAATTCTCAGTATCTGTTCTTATTCTGTATGTATGGACTCTGCACAGTACTACTTCTCATGTCCTGTATGTCGGGTGTAATTCTCAGTATCTGTTCTTATTCTGTATGTATGGACTCTGCACAGTACTACTTCTCTTGGCTTACATGTTAGCTCTACCGACAGCTGAATAATATCGATGGGGGGGGGGGGCGGCCTGATTCGAGGACCGGGTGTCGGCAATAAAGGACGGAGACCGGGGCGGCCACAAAGAGAGCAGTGTGTGTATTAATGGTCAGAAGCTGATTCATGTTCTGGATAAGGGAAAGAGGGGAGGGTGGTAAGGGAGGGGAGAAGAGGGAGGGGGGCGGTAATGGAGGGGGGGCGGTAATGGTGGGGAGGGGGGGGGGTTCTCTTGCTCAGCTGTTGTGGAGCTGGCGGTGTGATGGATGCAGAGAGGCACATGTGGAAGAGAACGTAATGTTCTGGTCGGGAAATAATCCACCAGAGCTTCAGATTGATGTAATTGGGCCAGACGGTGAGAGGGGAGAAACGGAGAGATGAAAGAAGAAAAAAAAAAAAAAAATCTCAAATATTAATATTGTAGTCTGAGCCGCCACACTGCCCCGGTGCCACTCTCTCTGTATCGCTCAGGGTACGGGGCGATATGTCCGCCAAACCAACGCTCTACTGATCTGCTAACCCTTTAAGGCTTCCTTTTGGGGCTCATTCACACTAGCAGTTGGAAGGTGGTAAAACTCAGCTGCTGAGCTGCGCTTTTACTGCCCCCATAGCGGCTGGGGGTATACACGTGCCACAGGTGCAATGCTTTGCCACGGCAGGAATTATACCCCCTGCTGCTTTTGGCGGCTGATACCACCCACCGAACACGACCCTTTTAAGTGAATGGTGCTGCCATGGTTGCAGTGCAGTGGTGGTGGGGGCATTACAACCCCCTTACTTCCACCCCCCCCCCCCCCCCCCCCCCTCCGGTGGCAGACTTTAGGATCCTGTGATCATTATAATTGGCCATCACCGTGGTCACATAAACCGGGAGCCCGACCTGCCAGCACAGAATTGCAGACACCCGGAGCTGTCCGTGACAGCTCAGTCATTTTTGTAGGGCGCACGCCACCATTAACACATATGGGCATTAAGGCCCACTCTCCCTGCCGCCACACATACAGGTTATGTTGTCAGCGACATGTGTAAATCCTCTGCCAGGGTTACTCTCACGTGCCCCTACTGTGGCCAATCTTCTCCCATATCGTTAATAGACAAGTTGGACACCAAACACAATTTAAAGCATATTAAAAAAATAAAAATTTTAAAACATCACCAAATATTTTTCTTCACAGAACTGTTGAGCAATTACATATTTTTATGACCATTTTTTTAATTCAAGGCCCCTCTTGGTAAGTAAGATGTTCTATAACCAGATCGGATACCACCATTTGGGGGCTGGTCCGGGATCCACTTGGGTTGTAAACCACGTGACCCAATCCCCATAAGCAGGACTATCCACTGTGGATACATTCTAGTCTTTACTCTTATGTATCTTCAATTGTATGACTAGTATGTTCACCAAAATAATACTAAGTAATGGTAAGAAAGTTGTTCTACAACCAGATCGGAGACCACCAATTGGGGGCTTGTTCGGGATCCACTTGGGTTGTAAAGCATGCGATACATTCTAGTCTCTACTCTTGCGTATCTTCAATTGTATGACTGGTATCTCCTTGTTACTGGTATCTTCACCAAAAAAATACTAAGTAATGGTAAGAAAGATGTTCTATAACCAGATCGGAGACCACCATTTGGGGGCTGGTCCGGGATCCACTTGGGTTGTAAAGCACGTGACACAAGCACCATAAGCAGGTCTTTTCACTGTGGATACATTCTAGTCTTGTGCAACTTCAATTGTATAACTGGTTTCTCATTGTTACTGGTATGTTCACCAAAATAATACTAAGTAGTGGTAAGAAAGAGGTTCTACCACCAGATCGGAGACCACAAATTGGGGGCTTGTCCGGGATCCATTTTTGTTGTAAAGCACGTGACACAAGCACCATAAGCAGGTCTATTCACTGTGGATACATTCTAGTCTCTACTCTTGTGCATCTTCAATTGTATAACTGGTATCTTGTTGTTACTGGTATGTTCACCAAAATAATACTAAGAAAGGTGTTCTACAACCAGATCGGAGAGCACCATTTGGGGGCTTGTCCGGGATCCTCTTGGGTTGTAAAGCACGTGACACAAGCACCATAAACAGGTCTGTGGATACATTCTACTCTTGTGCATCTTCAATTGTATAACTGGTATCTCGTTACTGGTATGTTCACAAAAATAATACTAAGAAAGATGTTCTACAACCAGATCGGAGACCACCATTTGGGGGCTTGTCTGGGATCCACTTGGGTTGTAAACCACGTGACACAAGCACCATAAGCAGGTCTATTCACTGTGGATACATTCTAGTCTCTACTCTTACGTATCTTCGATTGTATGACTGGTACAAGTCCTTGTTACTGGTATGTTCACCAAAATAATACTAAGTAATGGTAAGAAAGAGGTTCTACAACCAGATTGGAGACCACCATTTGGGGGCTTGTCCGGGATCCTCTTGGGTTGTAAAGCACGTGACACAAGCACCATAAACAGGTCTGTGGATACATTCTACTCTTGTGCATCTTCAATTGTATAACTGCTATCTCGTTACTGGTATGTTCACCAAAATAATACTAAGAAAGATGCTCTACAACCAGATCGGAGACCACCATTTGGGGGCTTGTCTGGGATCCACTTGGGTTGTAAACCACGTGACATGAGAACCATAAGCAGGTCTATTCACTGTGGATACATTCTAGTCTCTACTCTTACGTATCTTCAATTGTATGTATAATACTAAGTAATGGTACTGCAAAAAAAAAAAATTCCTGACAGCTGCAGAGAAGATTTGTAATAAATTTAAGCCACCTATGTCCACGACAACTGTATCAGATCTCCGCTATCAGTATGTGTGTTTGATCGTTTTTGTAGTACTGTCAAACATAAAAGACTTACAAACAGGAAAAAGAAACCCCACCAAGTTTTTTTTTTTTTTTTGGACAGCTATAGACACAACAGGAAGTGAGAGGAAATATCTCAAAGAGGGAAATCCCCTCTTAGACACTTGTCAATGGAAGTGCTCCCATTGGAATATTTGTGTAATGGTGTGGGGGATATTTATTTCTGCCACACTTTGGACCCCTTAGTACTAATTGAGTATCATTTAAACACCACGGCCTACCTGAGTATTGTTGCTGACCATGACCATCCCTTTATGACTACAGTGTCCCCATCTCCTGATGGCTCCTTCCAGCAGGATAATGCACCATGTCACAAAGCTCCAATCATCTCACCACTGGTTTTTTGAACATGACATTGTACTCCAATGGCCTCCACAGTCACCAGATCTCATCCAATAGAGCACCTTTGGGATGTGGTGGAATGGGAGATTCTCATCATGGATGGACAAATCTGCAGCAACTGCGTGATACTATCATGTCAAAAAGGACCAAAATCTCTGAGGAATGTTGCCAACACCTTGTTGAGTCTATGCCCCGAAGAATTAAAGGCAGGGGGTCCAACCCGGTACTAGGAAGGTTACTACCTAATAAAGTGGCCAGTGAGTGTTTATTCCTCAAATTATCGAATGTACTGAGAATTTACCATAAATCTGTGTATGGCCAGCTTAAAGCCCAACTGTGGGAAACGTAAAAAATCATCCCTTGCAGTAGGGCTGGGACCTCACTCCAAGGGTTGACTGCTTGTTTATTCTAGGGAAGAGGAGGAGCACTTTTACTTACCTGCTCTCCCAGCAGATGGCGCTCCCCAATGCTACAGGGGTGGACTGTCCCTTGGCGCCATCACGTCTAGCACAGGGCTATGGACCCTACATTGGTCTTGATGATGTCAGGACCTTAGATGTGTGGATTGTGGGGGAAAAGATGCTGTGGGGACTGGTCTAGCAGCATGGAGCAGCAGAGGATCAGGTAAGTAAATCTTTTTTTCTCTCTGTCCTCTAGACCAGGGGTCTCCAAACTTTCTAAACAAAGAGCTAGTTTAATGTCCTTCAGACTTAAGGGGGGCCAGACTGTGGCCATTGGGAGTAGAAAAGGTCCTGATGTCAGTGTGAAAACAATGTCCCAGTGTTGGTGTCATTGGGAGGAACTGTGGCCCGTCGTCGGTGTCATTGGGAGGAACTGTGGCCCGTCGTCGGTGTCATTGGGAGGAACTGTGGCCCGTCGTCGGTGTCATTGGGAGGAACTGTGGCCCGTCGTCGGTGTCATTGGGAGGAACTGTGGCCCGTCGTCGGTGTCCTTGGGAGGAACTGTGGCCCGTCGTCGGTGTCCTTGGGAGGAACTGTGGCCCGTCGTCGGTGTCCTTGGGAGGAACTGTGGCCCGTCGTCGGTGTCCTTGGGAGGAACTGTGGCCCGTCGTCGGTGTCCTTGGGAGGAACTGTGGCCCGTCGTCTGTGTCCTTGGGAGGAACTGTGGCCCGTCGTCTGTGTCCTTGGGAGGAACTGTGGCCCGTCGTCTGTGTCCTTGGGAGGAACTGTGGCCCGTCGTCTGTGTCCTTGGGAGGAACTGTGGCCCGTCGTCTGTGTCCTTGGGAGGAACTGTGCCCCGTCGTCTGTGTCCTTGGGAGGAACTGTGGCCCGTCGTCTGTGTCCTTGGGAGGAACTGTGCCCCGTCGTCTGTGTCCTTGGGAGGAACTGTGCCCCGTCGTCTGTGTCATTGGCAACTACTGTGCCCCGTCGTCTGTGTCATTGGCAACTACTGTGCCCCGTCGTCTGTGTCATTGGCAACTACTGTGCCCCGTCGTCTGTGTCATTGGCAACTACTGTGCCCCGTCGTCTGTGTCATTGGCAACTACTGTGCCCCGTCGTCTGTGTCATTGGCAACTACTGTGCCCCGTCGTCTGTGTCATTGGCAACTACTGTGCCCCGTCGTCTGTGTCATTGGCAACTACTGTGCCCCGTCGTCTGTGTCATTGGCAACTACTGTGCCCCGTCGTCTGTGTCATTGGCAACTACTGTGCCCTGTCGTCTGTGTCATTGGCAACTACTGTGCCCCGTCGTCTGTGTCATTGGCAACTACTGTGCCCCGTCGTCTGTGTCATTGGCAACTACTGTGCCCCGTCGTCTGTGTCATTGGCAACTACTGTGCCCCGTCGTCTGTGTCATTGGCAACTACTGTGCCCCGTCGTCTGTGTCATTGGCAACTACTGTGCCCCGTCGTCTGTGTCATTGGCAACTACTGTGGCCCGTCGTCGGTGTCATTGGCAACTACTGTGCCCCGTCGTCGGTGTCATTGGCAACTACTGTGCCCCGTCGTCGGTGTCATTGGCAACTACTGTGCCCCGTCGTCGGTGTCATTGGCAACTACTGTGCCCCGTCGTCTGTGTCATTGGCAACTACTGTGGCCAGTCGTCGGTGTCATTGGGAACTACTGTGCCCCGTCGTCGGTGTCATTGGGAACTACTGTGCCCCATCGCTGGTGTCATTGGGAGGAACTGTGACCCATCGTCGGGTGTCACTTCATTGGCTTCAGTGGGAGAAATTATTCCCCATTGTTCATATCAGTGGATGAAATAGGGCCCCAAGGACATCTGTCCCCCAAGGCGCAGTTTGGAGACCACTGCTCTAGACCTAAACGAGTAATTGACACTTTGCAGTGGCTTCATTTTACATTTCCTGGAGTTGGGCTTTAAGGTTCTGGATTTGAATCATCGGTAATTAATGGTTGAAAGAGCTCAGTAACATTTAAATGGGGCTCAATGGCTCCGGTAAAGTTTTACCCAGCAAAAGCCGGGTCCCCGGAGCTCGAAATACAGCAAACAGAAAGACCAAGGAACTAAGAGTCCAAAAATCTATTACTACCGGTGTGAATTCATAACACAAAGACATAAAACCGCCAACGCCGTTTCATGTCTTCTAGTTGGTTGTTTTATGTCTTCTTGTTATGGATTAACACCAGTATTTAAAAAAAGAGTCTAAAGCTAAAAAGAGTCTAAAGCTAAAAAGAGTCTAAAGCTTTCTATTCCAACAATAAAAAAAAAAACTACGCTTTCCTACAATGCCAAAAATAAAAAACTGTTTTGGCTTTAGATACTTAAAGTAAAGTTGCCTTTAAACTGTTCGCTATGACGCTCGATCATTTGTTAACAGACCATAAAAAGTTGACACTGTTTTCACAGGTTTTCCTCAGAACGAGATGGTCAAAGCTGTTTTTTTTGAAGGCCAAAGGGCCTGGACCACCCACAGGAGTCTTCCCCGACATACCACCACCCTTCTGCTGAAGTTGTAGCACCTGTTCTCGCCCAGAACCCTCCACTACCTTTCGTCTAAACCCCCCCAATCTACTCAACCATGAGCAAACACAGCCAAGATCAAATCACCCACGGTGAGGTACTTACATGCAACTTCTTCCTGAGATCTGTGACCATCATTTAACGGGAAGAACTTCCAAACAGGATTATCTGAAAGAGAGAGAGAGGGAAGCATAGAATCAGTCGTGCTCGGCGTCTCAAAGGACCTTCAGAAGAAAGATGGAAGCATGGTGAGATGTGCTCTAATTCCCGTGAAGGAGGCCGGTGAAGACGCTCCCTGTGTTCTGGAGGCTGTGAAATAAACTTAAAACTGATGTGGTTTCACGTCATTAGACATGGACCATGAGCCATTAGCGCACTCACACCAGTGTCAACATGAGAACAAATGTTATGAACGGAGCTCTCGGGGGCCTGTAGACTAATCACAAGCACCGGAGATGAATGTAAAACTTTAGGCCCGTACACACGGTCGGACTTTTTGACAACCAACATGCAAATTAGCTGTTTTGGACCAACATCCGACTGTGTGTACACTCCATCGGACCAACTTTTTCCAGGTTTCATCGGACTTTTGTTGGCCGTGCGAACGGACCAACTTTCTGCCAACAAAAGTCCGATGGACCAAAGTCCGACCGTGTGTACACAAACCAATGCAGAACCAATGCAAAAGATCAGACAACAATACAGAAGTTGACCAAAGGTGGCGGTAAAGAGCAGAAAAACCAAGTGATTTGGTGAAAGTTGGCTGAAAAAGTCCCGCCGTGTGTATGCAATAGCAACTTGGGGCCAACGCCCTTTGGACAAAAATCCACGGGAAAGTTGGTCCACGGTCCGATCGTGTGTATGAGGCTTTAGGCTCCAGTTAAACATGAACATTTTGCTATTCAACTTACTTCCTAAGAGGTCTCAGCCTATGTTCATGTAGCGGCCATAACCCCTAGGGGAGACCTTGACTATTCTGGGCTTACCAATTACCTCCTCGTAGCTTGTCGGTTGTTGTCTAGGGGTTCCCAGGGTTAGTACACAGTAACTTCAGATGCTGACACACAAAAGTCCTTTTTAGGATTTTTATTTTGAAGGGGTAACATACAATTATAACACAGTTTCAGGTGGGAATAGAGGGCACGGGTGATAAAACTCAGGCACTTTGAACTGCTGACATTCACTGAATGTCTCCTAGTTAACCCAGAGAGTAGCCACTCGCAACTGGGAGCTTCACTGCTGGATAAACCTCTAAAAATAGATTTAGCAGCCAACATGTGATCCGGAAACTTTGCAAAGTCTCTGCCACAGACTAGGTTGTAACTGAAGATAAGTAGGAACCTTTCTCACAGTACCTGGGTCTCTCAGCCCTCTTGGAGATACTGTGTGAAGGGTGGATTCTCTAGTGTCCATACAGCTTCAGCTCCCAGGCTCTTACCGAGCAGCCAGCTTCTTGGCCCTCCTCCGAAGAGTCCTCCCCTGGTCGCTTGTACGAGTTGCCGTGTCCCTCCAATACCGAGAGCACACCGGGACACCTCTGAATCCCCCTTCAGTTACTGGGCCTCGAACTAGCCAGTTCCGAGGCTCAGGAACGGACGGATCCCCACCCCAGATCAGGAGGGCCTCTGGGGCTGGTCAGGGTGACCATGCTTGCGGGGACGGCAGACACTCCCCTCACAGGGCTGGCCCGGACCAGAACCAGGAATCAAAGCAGCAGCCGAACCCTGAACACGTGGCTTCAGCATCTTAAATACCCCTTCCCAGACTACGCAGCAGGGCCAGACGCGCCCACTGATTGGCTCCGGGAAAGATTGGTACCTAACACGTCCAACCAGGCCTGGTTCTCAGCCGGTCACAGGTGCCTCACTGCACCTATGACCAGGCAGAACTCCAGTACGGCCCAGCCAAACTGATGCCAAAGTAAAAACCTGTACAATTAACCCCCAGAACTCAGTTACAGTTCTGGAAAACTAAATTTACATATGTATAGCGCACACTTAGCCAAGTGTCGGCGCTGCGTTCGTTTTCAACTTTAAGCTGCATGTCTGGGCAAAATAACTGGCAAAGAGACAAAATGCATGGACATTTTCCCTGGGTTTTATTTCACTTTGCCCAAACATAAACTTCAACATTCACCTAGATCTTGTAAAAGTGGCACCCACTGGCTATATATCTTTACAATCATTGATACTCATAAAATTGATTCCAAAAAGTATGACTCTTGGTCTTCAAAAAACACATTCCCATGTGCCTTCTGTTTCCAAGTGCTGCCCTCTGCAGTTCTCTCAAAGGAATACTGCATGATGTTGAATTGTATACCTTTCCAAATGCATTGTGAAAAGTACTACTGAATCTTTCAGCAGTGTAGGGTCGTCTTAATGCATGGGCAAACCTGCGCACCGCCCCGGGCCCCCAGGTGCATGAGGGCCCCATGATCAGTGCCAGGACCAGGGATGAGGGGGGGAGCTGTGTTGGGGTGGGTGCACTGGCGATTTGGCTGCTTGTGCTGCTCCTCTATGACAGGAGTAACTGCAACATCACTCCTGTCAGAAGTTAGCAGCTGCCGGATTCTGCTGGAGAGAGGATTCAGCTTTCTCCTTCCTCCTGCAGGGGACGGAAGAAAGCCGGCAATGAGCATGAGGACTCACCTTCGTTTCAGCACGGGAGAGGAGGACTTCATTGCAGGTGGGAACAGCATTTGTGATCTGTGAGTACAAGGGGGGAGAGGGGGCACTACTCTGATGTAACTGTGATGGGGGAAACCTGATGTATGGGGATACTGTGAAGGGGACACCAAATGTATATGGGCACTGTGATGGGGACACCTGATGGATGGGGACAATGTGATGGGAACAATGTGATAGGGACAACTGATGTATATGGGCACTGTGATGGGGATACCTGATGGACGGGGACAATGTGACGGGAACACCTGATGGGTGGGGACAATGTGATAGGGACAACTGATGTATATGGGCACTGTGATGGGGATACCTGATGGATGGGGACAATGCGATGGGAACACCTGATGGATGGGGACAATGCGATGGGAACACCTGATGTATATGGGCACTGTGATGGGGACACCTGATGGATAAGGACACCGTGATAGGGGAACCTGAGGCAATGAGAAACTCTAATAGGGGAACCTGATGTATTATATTAAAACAATGTGATGGGGACACTGTGATAAGGACACCCGATGGATGGGGACAGCGCGATAGGGAAACCTGATGTATTAGGACACTGATGGGGACACCTGATGTATATGGGTACACCGTGATAGGAGAACCTGAGGTAAGGGGACACTCTAATAGGGGAACCTGATGTATTAGGAAGCCCTGATGGGGACACCTGCTGGATGGGGACACCAGATGTATGGGGAGGTTGTGATGGGGACACCAGATGTATATAGGCACTGTGATGGGGACACCTGACAGAGCCACTGTGATGGGGACACCAGATGTAAGGAGAGACTGATGAGGACACCCAATGTAAGGGGAGACTGTGATGGGGACACCTGATCTATATGGGCACTGTGATGGGGACACCCAATGGAAGGGGACACAGTGATAGGGGAACCTGAGGTAAGGGGACACCCTAGTTGGGGAACCTGACGTATTCGAACACTGATGGGGACACCTGACGTGAAGAGACACTGATGAGGACACCAGATGTAAGGGGAGACTGATGGGTACACCAGATCTAAGGGGAGATCGAGAGGAGGACACCTGATGTATATGGGCACTGTGATGGGGGACACCGTGATGGGGACACCTGATGCAGGCTGGTAGGGGCCGCAGTGCCCTATTTCGCCCTGGTGCCCATGATGCTATTAAGATGGCACTGTAGCAGTGAATGATGTTTACCTAAGACAAAGGCCAACCTGAGTAGCCTCCGATTTTACAGTAGTTGTGTTTTTTGGGAGAATCTTGGCAGTCCAGTAACTCATTTTATTATTGCCTGGCTCTTTGAAACAAGCCTATACTGGAGCTAAGTATTATAATCCAACAGTACAAAGTACCTGCATATACCTTTGTCATATAGCTTTCCTGAAGGACCCAAACCCAGCGTAGCTCTGCTATGACGCTTCCCCTACTTCCCTAGGAAAGGCAATAGACCAATCTAGCCAATAGGAAGGCTTGCAGTGAGGAACGATGTTGGGGCATGCCAGAACTTCAGAATTCCATATTAAACTCCATTACAGGCCCTCTTTAAATTAAAACAAGAAAAAATAAAAATAAAACTGATTTTTTGGCACAGTAAATGATAGTACAGGTTGTCCTCGTACACTGCGAAATGTTCTTGGCTGTGGTACTCAACTGACCAAAGTTTGGGAAGGGTCGGGTGGATGTATGGTACATATCACCACAAAAAAAAACAGACAGACGTAAGATTAATAATGGTCTGTATGTCACTCTGCCTTATCAGCTACAGATAAAACCGGCTACCCTCCATCTCCCATATCCTTTAGCAATTACACATGGTGGCTCCCATCCAGGGTCTCAATGACATACGGCTATAAAGGCAGTTTATATTCCCTCGCTACATAAATGGTAAGCCTGACACACAAAAACAGTGGCGTTACTCATCTTGGCCAAACGCAAAGCAGATGGTTCGTATGACTCAAGCCCATGTTTTACATGCGTTGACGCTGCCAGTAAAAAGAGCATTTTTCGAGCAAAGCTGAACATTTCCTTCAGAACACCGGCTTGAGTAGATAAGAGATAACGGGACTCCTAAAACCGGAGGGGAGTTCTTCTTTGTAGCACAAAAAAATTACAAGGCCTTCTAACAAAAACATTCAAAAACTTTGAGTTGTCACAACAGGAACAGAGAGGAAATATTACAATGGGAGCACTTATTCCAGTGACAAATATCTAATGCCGCGTACACACGGTCGGAATTCTGGTCGGAAAAAGCTCTGATGGTTTTCCCGTCGGAATTTCGCTCAAACTGTCTTGCCTACACATGGTCACACGAAATTCCGACAGTCAATAACACAGCGGCATACAACACGTTCGACTGCACTATAAAAGGGAAGTTTAATGCTTCCGAGCATGCGTCGAATAGTTTCCGAGCATGCGTCGGAATTTTGCATGTCGGAATTGCATACACACGATCGGAAAATCCGATAGAAAGGTTTTCCGTCGGAAAAATTAAGAACAGGTTCTCAATCCAAAGTCCGTCGGAAATTCCGACAGAAAAAGACCGTTGGGCATACACACGGTCGGAAAATCCGACGAAAAGCTCCCATCGGACTGTTTCCATCGGAAATTCTGACCGCGTGTACGCGGCATAAGAGAGGCTTAAGCCCCATACACACACACTCGGATTATCCGAGGACCAGGTCCGTCGTACTTTGTCCGATGTTGGTTTTGCGTACACACGGTCGGACAACGTTGTCGGAAAATCCGATCATTCTGAACATGGTGACGTTTGTTGCGTACGACGGGACTACGTAGAGGCTAGTAGCCAATAGCTTTGGTCTTGTAATGTGATCTGAGCATGCGTAGCACTTTGTCCGTCGGAATTCGCTACACACGATCGGATTTGGTGTGATCGGACTTTGTTGTCAAAAAATCTATCCAGCAGGAGATAGGACTTTGTCCGTCGGACAATCCGATGGAAACTGTCCGATGGTGCCTACACACGGTCGGAATTTCCGACAACATTGTCCGATAGGACAGAATCCATCGGAAAATCCTACCGTGTGTATGGGGCATTACACTTAATTTGTGGAGACTTCCTTTACGGTTCATGTTGTGCCTCAGAACAAGGAAGTGAAGGAATGTTTCCTCAATGGATCACAGGCAGAAAGGAAAAAAACTGGCTTTGGATATACGTCACTTCACCAAAACACAAATATTTTGTAGCCATCAAGCCTCGTTCATACAGGCTTTACAATGGAACAATTCTAATGTCGCGTACACACGGTCGGAATTTCCGATGGAAACAGTCCGATGGGAGCTTCTCATCGGATTTTCCGACCGTGTGAACGCCCATCGGTCTTTTTCTGTCGGAATTTCCGACGGACTTTGGATTGAGAACCTGTTCTTAATTTTTCTGACGGAAAACCTTTCCATCGGATTTTCCGATCGTGTGTATGCAATTCTGACACGCAAAATTCCGACGCATGCTTGGAAACAATTTGACGCATGCTCAGAAGCATTAAACTTCCCTTTTATAGTGCAGTCGAACGTGTTGTATGCCGTGGTGTTATTGACCAACGGAATTTGGTGTGACCGTGTGTAGGCAAGACAGTTTGAGCGAAATTCCGTCGTAATTCCGACGGGAAAACCATCAGAGCTTTTTTGACGAGAATTCCAACCATGTGTACGCGGCATTAGGCCTCAACATACCTATTTTGGGGCAAGCAGCTCAGAGAAACTTGGCAATGCCCTGAGCACTGCTGTCAACAACTAAGGCCCCTTTCACACGGGGGCGTTTTTCAGGCGGTACAGCGCTAAAAATAGCGCCTGTATACCGCCTGAAAAAATCCTGCCCCATTCACTCCAGTGTGAAAGCCGGCGGGCTTTCACACTGGAGCGGTGCGCTAGCTAGACGGCAAAAAAAGTCCTGCTAGCAGCATCTTTGGAGCGGTATAGGAGCGGTGTGTTCACCGCTCCTATACCGCTCCTTCCCATTGATTTGAATGGGAAACCGCGGTAAAACCGCGGCAATACCGCCGCAAAGGCGGCGCTCTGTGGGGGTCTTTAACCCTTTTTTTTTTTTTCGGCCGCTCGCGGGGGGTAAAACCGCACCGCGAGCAGCCGAATACCGCGGTTAAAACGACGGTAAAGCAGCGCTAAATATAGCGCTGCTTTACCGTCACCACGGCTCCCCGCCCCAGTGTGAAAGGGGCCTAACAATATAACCCACTGGCTTTCTTTGCGTGCAACGATGACCCACAATCCCCCTAGCTATGGTTAGGAAGAAAGTGGAGCACTGCCGAAAAAAAAAAAAAACACACATGTAGGCAGGTGCAGTCTTTTTTCTCCACTGCAGGTTGTGCTCGACTTGCAGCGGCATTGCAGTTGGAGGATAAGTCAAGAGGAACATGGTTCCTCTATGGCAGTGGCTCTCAACTCCTGTCCTCAGGACCCACTAACAGGCCAGATTTTAACTACTGTATATACTCGAGTATAAGCCGACCCGAATATAAGCCGACCCGAATATAAGCCGAGGCACCCAATTTTACCACAAAAAAAAAAAAAAACCTGGGAAAACGTATTGACTCGAGTATAAGCCTAGGGTGAGAAATGCACATCTACTGTAAGTGGAAAAGAGGGTCAACAATGCCCATTTGCAGCCTCACTGTGCCCATTTGCAGCCATAGGTCCCCCGAACTTCAAACTAGTTAAGGGTTCCTAGATGCCCCCTAGCTGCAGCCAAAATTTGGGGTCTCTGGACCCAAAGGGTCCCGAAATGACATTGCTGCAGATGGACACAGTTGACCGACTTTGGGGCCCTGTATCTCAGGGCCACTTGGTGCTAGGAACCCCAAATTTGGATATGTTGTAGTGCTAGTTTCACTGGGGTTCCTAGCACCAAGTGGCCCCGAGATACGGGGCCCATAAAGTCGTGTCGGAAAATGTCAAGCACTTTTCTGCAGCAGAGAATGACATTTTCCGAACTGACTTTGGGGCCCCGTATCTCGGGGCCACTTGGTGCTAGAAACCCCAAATTTGGATATTTTGTAGTGCTAGTTCCACTGGGGTTGCATGCCAAATTTGTTCCTAGCACCAGGTGGCCACGAGACATGAGGCCCCAAAGTCGGGTCGGAAACAGTCATTCTCTGCTCCAGAAAAGTGCTTGACTCGAGTATAAGCCGAGGGGGGCACTTTCAGCACAAAAAAAATGTGCTGAAAACTCGGCTTATACTCGAGTATATACGGTATTACCTTGCAGAGATGCAGACTAGAATACTGCAATCAACGAGCAGCAAATGATATCACCTGTGATGTATTTCAGTTAGCTTGAAAACCTGGCCTGTTAGTGGGTCCTGAGGACAGGAGTTGAGAACCACTGCTCAATGGTTTCCAGGGTCACTGGGGAAGCTATTCGATCGGATGCTGCTGCCCCATATGACTAGCAGCCATCTTGGGTCAGGTACAGCCTATTAAGGCCCTAGCTCCCAGGCTAAGGGCAAATTCTGTGTGTGGGTAGTGCAGGGATAGTAATAGCAGTAAGGAGAGGTTCCTGGCAAGTAGGGAGAGAGCAGGGACATGCTATCCTTCCTGGAAGCCTCTCCTGTTTGGGTGCAGACAGGCCAGGCCAAATTCTAGCCTTTGTGACAGTCATTGTTGGAGAATCCGAGACCTGCTGCTACCCTGTTATATGCAACATTCTGTGAGTGCTCCCGTTGGGTTGTCCTCCCCCGGGTAGTTGTGTTTGTCGAACATGGACTACAACACTGTTCTGGTATTGCATCTGGTCTCCGAGTGTTAACTGCCGCCACACCACAATGCACCTTCCCACAACCAGGTATTGGCTGGTCTTCTGCACCCCATTACAGTTTGAAACGTGTCTAAGGAGTGGAAGACCATATGGTTACAAAGACTGAACAATAGTAGGCCTTCACTGCCTGGCTCCCGGGATCTCCCCAGGCTCTGGCCTACCACAAAACAACCATGCGAACATGGCCGTAAAAGCAGCACAACTACGCTTTTCTTCTCTGTGGCGGAGGTTAAGCCCACTCTGTTCTTTCTCCCCAGTGCGCTCTCTCAGTTCTCCTCCTCGCGCTCACTCCTCCCGAATTCCCTTTCATGGCTGCACCCATGGGCTTCCAGATCCTGTCTGTCCAATCAAGTGAAAAGTAAAATCCGATACAGCCTGTTAAGTGAATTGAATTATTAAACAATGGATGGGGCTCGGCTCTGCTGCCTGACAGAGCAATGTTCTTCTTTTCCGACTGAAAGCTTTTCCTCTTTTCCGTTATGTAATATTGCTGTGAGCTCGGGCGATGATCGATGGGAATGAGTGCCCCGCGGTGCGGCGTGCTTACCCAACACACTTTCCGCGGGACCCGGAGCTGTTTAACAAGTCAAGGGGCAGAAGCTGGTGCTGGGCAACAAATGGAGGTAATCCTCCAAAGAATGTGCATGTTGTGCTTTATTCTCGTTTTTTTTTTCTACTTTACAAAAGAGCTTAAAAAAAATCCCCCAAAAAATATTAGGTGCACATATAAATTTACCAGAAAAAAAAAAAATACATACATACACACACACACAATATATATATATATATATATACACATACATACACACACACATACATACACACACACACGATAGATATACATTATTATACACGAGATATATATATATATATATATATATATATATATATATATATATATATATATATACATACACATACATACACACACACACACACACACACATTATTATACACGATATATATATATATATATATATATATATATATATATATATATATATATATATATATATATATATATATATATATATATAATATATATATATATATATATATATATACACACACACACACACACACACACACACACACACACACACACACACCTATATGAGCTTGTAGGACATTCTACTCCAAAACATGGACAGTTGCCAGTTGAATAATTGGCAACTCACCAACATGAGCCCATCCAGGTACAAAACACTCCACTCCCAATTCCTGCTGCCCAGCACCATGGTGACTTAGGGGTAGGCAATTCCACCCACATCATATGGCAATTCTGTTCTCACTATGCTTAGGCTCTAGTCCACACATTGTTCAACATAATGTCCCATCCCACAAGCCAAAAAGGTTTGCAGCCAAAAGTGGTCATGACCATCATAGCAATAAAAGCTTGTAGGGTTGAACATCACATTCCAAACCATGGGCAATATTATGGTAGACCCACTTCCCCTCCTTTGTGGCGATAACAGGCCTCCATTCTTTTGAGAAGGCTTTCTAAAAAATGTGGTGTGTGTCTCTAAGAATTGATAGCCAAAAGTGGACGACACCTGACCACGATCCCAATATAAGCTTGTTGGGTTGGACATCACATTCCAAACCCATGGGCAATATTATGGAAGCTCCCCTTCTTCTGGTAAAGCTTTCCAAAAAATTTGGTAACTGTAGGAATTTATAGCCAAAACGCGTACACCTGACCATGGCCCCAATATAAGCTTGTTGCAAACCAATTGGCAATAGCTCCCATTCCCTCCCTTTGTGGCAATAACAGCCTCCATTCTTCTGGGAAGGCTTTCCAAAAAATTTGTGCCCTTTTAGCCAAAAAAAGCATTTGTAAGGCACCAATACTGGCCTAGAAGATGTGACCCATTACGAACATTCAAATTCATGCCAAAGGTGTTCAACGAGGTTGAGGTCTGGTATCTGTGTTCAACATCAAACTGGTCAATAGGGTTGACGTCAGGGCTCTGGCTTTGAGCACAGTCATGCAGGAACAGGGAAGGGCCTTTACCAAACTGTTGCCCTAAGTTTGGGCCTTCAAGCTGTTGCCCTAAGTTTGGGCCTTCAAGCTGTTGCCCTAAGTTTGGGCCTTCAAGCTGTTGCCCTAAGTTTGGGCCTTCAAGCTGTTGCCCTAAGTTTGGGCCTTCAAGCTGTTGCCCTAAGTTTGGGCCTTCAAGCTGTTGCCCTAAGTTTGGGCCTTCAAGCTGTTGCCCTAAGTTTGGGCCTTCAAGCTGTTGCCCTAAGTTTGGGCCTTCAAACTGTTGCCCTAAGTTTGGGCCTTCAAACTGTTGCCACAAGGTTGAAAGTACACAAATGTCTAAAATGTCTTAATATTGTAGAATGAACTTGGCGACTAGAAGCTTAGACACTCTGCACTTTCACATGGGCTTGGCAAGACAATACTCAAGGCTCCAAGAATGAGCAACTGGGAGAGGGCAGCAAGTGAACCTGTTATGTTGCCCTTCAAAGCAAGATGTCAATGGTCAAAGCTCCTCATCTCCACATTGATTATTCTCAGCACACAGACAACATCTTTAGACCAGATCACGGCACAGCAGCCACATGTGCAGGAGGGTGTTGGAGGTAAGAGAAGAGAATTAATCGCCATACTTTGGATGCACATCACCTGTGTGCTGACAAAGCAGCATGAGGCAGGTCGCAGTGTCTGCAACCACCAGTGCAGTAAGCTGGTATGCAAATCCCGACACGTTTACCACAATGAAACGGAGCCCAGCACAGACACAACAGCGAATGATTAAGTGACAAGATAAAAATAGTGACAAAAACACCGAACCAATATAAATGGAGGATGTTTCAGAGGAATAGTTTTATGTCCGGAAACCCTGATTTTTTAGGCCCAAGAGATTTTTTTTACTTTGCTCAACAGAATAGAATTAACCCCTTAGTGACAAACGCAGGATTTCCAGAGCACTCAAATTAATGAGAAACAAATACTATCAACAAGAGATGCCACATTTCTTTGATTTTGGATGGTGTGGTGAGTTTGTTTTTTTGCTGCCTGTGTCCCCATTAGAGAAGGACCCCATTTGTTCCTTTCCAAAGCCAAAATGTAATCGAAACAGGAGAAGGGGACAAATCTTCCAATGGGGGACACCCGTTCCAGGTGGATTCTGTTACACTTCCTGTTTTGTCTCCAGGATGGAAACGAATGAAAAAAAATCCCTCAATCCCACAAAGACCGCAAATTCCATACCCTATCACGGAACTCAAAAGAGTCTTCACGTTCTGTTCCAGTAACTACCATCCATGGGGAGATTTCCTGTCATTTTAGGAAGAATTCCCTTCATTTCCTGTTCACTTCACTTCCTGTTTTGTCTCTTGGGGACACAGAAAGACTAACCCTATCCCCCACCATTCTATCCAAAATTTTAAAGCGGAAGTAAACCCATCGATTTAACAGTTTAAAAAAAAAAGAAATGCCGGGAATGCCAACTGCACACTGGCTGTGCTCTCAACCAAACAGTCAAACCATCCAATGGCTGGTGTCATAACAGATCACATGTGGCAGTTGAAGATTAAACAGAGGCAAAGATGGCACTTCCACTGTAATAAAAAACCTTTGGCTGTAATTCCACTTAGGCACCTTTCACACTGGGGCGGGAGCCGCGGCGACGTTAAAGCAGCGCTGCTTTACCGTCATTTTAGCTGCGGTATTTGGCGCTTTGCAGCGGTATTGCCGCGGTATTACCGTAGTGTCCCATTGAAATCAATGGGTAGAAGCGGTGAATACACCGCTCCTATACCGCTCCAAAGATGCTGCTGGCAGGACTTTTTTTTCCGTCCTGCTAGCGCACCGCTCCAGTGTGAAAGCCCGGCGGCTTTCACACTGGAGTGAATGTGGCCGTTTTTTTCAGGCGGTGTACAGGCGCTATTTTTAAACGCCCCAGTGTGAAAGGGGCCTTAACCACTTATGGACCGAGCCTCTTTCTGAGATTTGTTGTTTACAAGTTACAAACAGATTTTTTTTGCTAGAAAATTACTTAGAACCCCCCAAACATTAAACATTTTTTTTCTAACACCCTAGAGAATAAAATTGCGGTCATTGCAATACTTTCTGTCACACCGTATTTGCTCAGCGGTCTTACAAGCGCACTTTTTTTTTTTTGATAAAAAACACTTTTTTGAATTAAAAGACAACAGTAAAGTTAGCCCAATTCTTTTTTTATATTGTAAAATATAATGTTACGCCGAGTAAATCGATACCTAACATGTCACGCTTCAAAATTGCGCCCGCTTGTGGAATGGCAACAAACTTTTACCCATAAAAATCTCCATAGGTGACGTTTAAAAAAATTCTACAGGTTCCATGTTTTGAGTTACAGAGGAGGTCTAGGGCTAGAATTGTTTCTCTTGCTCTACCGAACGCGGCGATACCTCACATGTGTGGTTTGAACACAGTTTTCATATGCGGGTGCTACTGATGTATGCATTCGCTTCTGCACGCGAGCTCGTCAGGACGGGGCACGTTTAAAAAAAAAATTTTATTATTATTTATTTTACCTTTTTTTTTTTTTTTTTTTTTTTACACTGTTCTTTAAAAAATAAATAAAAAATTGTGTCACTTTTATTCCCATTACAAGGAATGTAAACATCCCTTGTAAACAAACAAAAAAAAAAACATGACAGGACCTCTTAAATATGATATCTGGGGTCAAAAAGACCTCAGATGTCATATTTACACCAAAATGCAATATAAAAAAATAATAATAATAAATAAATGTAATAAAAAATGTGTCATTTAAAAAAAAAAAAAAAAAAAATGTCCCTTTAAGAGCTATGGGTGGTATGAGATCTGGAGGTCAAAAAGACCTTAGATCTCATATTTACACCAAAATGCAATATAAAAAAAAAAAAAAAAAATACGTAAATGTAATAAAAAATGTGTCATTTAAAAATAAAAAAAAATAAATAAAAAGTGTCCCTTTAAGAGCTATGGGTGGTATGAGATCTGGGGGTCAAAAAGACCTTAGATCTCATATTTACACCAAAATGCAATATAAAAAAAAAAAAAAAAAAATAAAATGTAATAAAAAATGTGTCATTTAAAAAAAAAAAAAAAAATAAATAAAAAATTTCCCTTTAAGAGCTATGGGTGGTATGAGATCTGGGGGTCAAAAAGACCTCAGATCTCATATTTACACCAAAATGCAATATAAAAAAAAAATAATAATAAATAAATGTAATAAAAAATGTGTCTTTTAAAAATAAATAAATAAATAAATAAAAATGTCCCTTTAAGAGCTATGGGTGGTATGAGATCTGGGGGTCAAAAAGACCTCAGATCTCATATTTACACTAAAATGCAATAAAAAAAATGTAATAAAAAATGTCATTTAAAAATAAAAAATAAATAAATAAATAAAAAGTCCCTTTAAGAGCTATGGGTGCAATGATATTGAGATGGGTGGGGGGCCATCTTCCCCTCACTCATCTCCATACCAGGCTAGGGAAAAAATCTGATCGCCCCCGCCGACAGGTCCGGTAAGCGGTGGAGGGCACCGGAGCGCGGAGGAAGGGTGGGGGCCCTCTCCCGCCGCCGATAACAGTGATCTTGCGTCGAATCCGCCACAGAGACCACTTTTATCTTGAAGCAGAGGACACTGGGGTTATGGCAGCTAGCTGCTGCCCTAACAATAATATTCCTCTTCAAACTACCGACGTATGACGACGGTGGGCGGTCCGGAAGTGGTTAAAGCCAAAAGCTTCCTCAGGGGCAGGCACTAACTTGATTGGGGGCAGGCACTAATAAATTGGTTCACTGTACTTCATAAGTTCCTGTTGAAAAAGGGCCAGCGCTAGACAAAATGAGAACAAAACAACAGCCACACACGATTCTTCGAATAAAAATGGATGTGCTCGTTAAGTTGGCTACTGCCCATTCTCAGCCCTAATCAGTTTCTCTGGCGCTGTACCGCGGCGTTGGTTCAGCGGTGTTATCAGCTGCTGATGTCGGGAGCGCCGGCTGTGTCACACAGGTGGAAAGTGATACCGTGCAGCTTGGAGGATCAGGTTAAACAAGCCTCGGATGCGGATATAAAAACTGTCTTCTCAGCTAGATTTGATTTCCGCACCTCTAATGGCTCCTGAGCTGTTCTCCTTTCCAATTTTTTTTTTTTTTTTTTCAATAACCGTGTGAGTATCACAGCTTGCTCTTCAAGTAATGGCACCTGGAAAACGTTGCCCTTTCACCAAGGTTATTAAAATGTGCGTAGTCCACCCCCTTCCTTCGGGACCGGAGTAGGTTCTAGGCCCCCGTTCATCCCTTCGGGACACAAGAAAGTTATGTTATGATTTTTAGAGCTCAATCACATTGGCCCCCTTGGAACTTTTTTCATACTGTACGATTGAACATAGAGAGGGGGTTGGGACTTTGTGTGAGAGGCAGGTGGCAACCAAATAGGGTAATACATGTACAAAATGGCTTAGCAATGTGTTTATTTGTCATAAAAAGGGTATAAAAAAATAAATAAAAAAAAATAAAAAAAAAAAAAAATAAAATCGCACTCAGTGTGAAATGTATAGCAAAGCCATTGAATACATACACACAAATGGATAAAGTACAGTTCATGAAATATTATTCTGTATGGTGCCCGCCTGGATTTGAGTTGGCTTTCTTTTGTGAAAAATAGGACACTAAAAAGAAAAAAAGGAAGAAGGGCATAAAATCGCATTCACTATAAAATATATAGCAAAGCCATTGAATATATACACACAAATGGATAAAGTACGGTTCATGAAATATTATTCTGTATGGTACCCATCTGGGATTTGAGTTGGCTTTTTTTTGTGTAAAATAGGACACTAAGGAAATGAAAGAAAAAAAAGGAAGCAAAGTAGGAAGGTAAAAAAAAATAAAAAAAAAGAAGAAGAAGAGCAGAAAAAAGTATGAAAGTAGGAAGGTAATAAAAAAAAAAGAAGAGCAGAAAAAAGTATAAAAGTAGGAAGGTTAAAAAAAAAAAAAAAAAAAAAAAAAAAAAAAGAATAAAAAATTATTAAATTAAGAATTTAAAAAAAAAAAAAAAAAAAAAAAAAAAAAAAGAAAAAGAGCAGAAAAAAGGATGAAAGTAGGAAGGTAAAAAGAAAAAAGAAGAGCAGAAAAAAAGGATGAAAGTAGGAAGGTAAAATAACAAAAAAAAAAAAAAAAGAGCAGAATAAAGGATGAAAGTAGGAAGGTAAAAAGAAAAAAGAAGAAGAGCAGAAAAAAGGATGAAAGTAGGAAGGTAAAAAGAAAAAAGAAGAAGAGCAGAAAAAAGGATGAAAGTAGGAAGGTAAAAAAACAAAACAAAAAGAAGAATAGTTTCCTATTGTTGTTATCAGTAACAATTATGCCCATTGTGTGAAAGGAATAGTGCCTTGTGCCAGCGTGACAAATATTGTCCCAAGGGCCTGATAAAAGGCATGCAAAGGGACACATCTGGACCCCGGGTCGCAGTTTGGAGACCACTGGATTAGAGGAAAGTAAAAAGGAATAAAGTATGTGTAAGTAAGTGAAAAGAACAGGGAAAATAAGGAACAGAGGAGAGGGGAGAAAGGCAACAGAGGAGAGGGGAGAAAGGCAACAGAGGAGAGGGGAGAAAGGCAACAGAGGAGAGGGGAGAAAGGCAACAGAGGAGAGGGGAGAAAGGCAACAGAGGAGAGGGGAGAAAGGGAACAGAGGAGAGGGGAGAAAGGCAACAGAGGAGAGGGGAGAAAGGGAACAGAGGAGAGGGGAGAAAGGGAACAGAGGAGAGGGGAGAAAGGCAACAGAGGAGAGGGGAGAAAGGCAACAGAGGAGAGGGGAGAAAGGCAACAGAGGAGAGGGGAGAAAGGCAACAGAGGAGAGGGGAGAAGGGGAGAAAGGCAACAGAGGAGAGGGGGAAAGGCAACAGAGAAAATGAACAAAGGGGAGGAAATGAACAGGAGGAGAGGGGAGGAAAGAAACCGAGGAAACAGGAGGCAAGGAATAGAGGAAAGAGGGGAAAAAAAGGAACAGAGGCGAGGGAAGGAACTGAAATCGAGAAAAGGGGAGCAAATGAACCGAGGAGAGGGGAAGAAAGAAACCAAGGAAATGGAAGGAAAGAATTTGAAGAAATGAACGGATGACAAGGGAGAAAAAGGCACAGAGGAGAGAGGAAGGAAAGAAATAGAAGAAAGGAACAGAGGAGAAGGGAGAAAAAGGAACAGAGGACAGAATATAAAAGGGAGAGATGGTAAAAGGAACAGAGGAGAGGGGAGGACAGAACAAAAAAACAAAAAGGAAAAGAAATTTAAAAAAAAAGGAATAGAGGAAAGGGAAAAAAAAAAAAAAAAAAAGGGAAAAGAGAAAGCAGAACAGAAAAAGAAACAATAAAACAAAGGAAAGAAACGGGGAAAGATAGAAAAAATAAAAAAGAGGAATTGAACAGAGGAAAGAAAAGTAAAAGCAACAAAGAAAAGAAAAAGATGAAATGAAAGGAATGAACAAAGAAATGGAAAAGGTAAGGAAAGAAAGAAAGAAAGAATGAATGAAAGAAAGAAAGAAAGAAAGAAAGAAAGAAAGAAAGAAAGAAAGAAAGAAAGAAAAGAAAGGTGGTGATGAAGGAAGAGGAATGGCGCAAAACAGAAACCGAAGAAAGAAACAAAACTGAGGAAATGAGAGAAGAGGAATGGAACAGGAGACTAAAGGAACAGAGGAATTAAAGGGAGAAAAAAAAGCATAGAAGTAAAATAGAAACACAGAAGAAAATAGAGAAAGGTAAACTAAAAGATATAAGCAAAAGGGAAATACAAAAGAACAAAGAAAGGGAAAATAAAGGAGTAGAGAAAAGACAGAAGGGGTAAAGCAAAGAAGATAAAAAGGAGAAAGAATTTGACAGCCTGTAAAGTAAAAAGCTGCAGGCCTTGATGGGTGTTGCAGTTCATATTTTCCTAGGCACTGAATTATCAACTAAATTCACACTATCTGGTGTCAGAGCAGTCGATAAGATAAAGAGACAGAGGGGGGGAACTGGAAACAGACGAGATAAGCAGTGAGACACCAATCACATGGAGTATTTTTGCATATCTTCAGGACATGATTAGGACTACACTGTTCTCATGTATAAAATGTGCCATTTACTGTCCAGGAAATGCAGGCGGCTCCCTTTACAACCCTGCACAGTTTACAGGGCCACCTCAAACATTGGCCAGCAGCTGATAACACCAATAACATGCACAATCTTTGACTTGTAATTGAGGGTCATAGTCTTGGCAGAGATTTGCAGGCCCCCACGTGGTCGCACATACACCACTACCAACCAAGGCTCTCAACTTTCTTGAATTTGGCGCCCCCCCATGCCACTACCAAGCAGGCCATCCAACTATTGGATACCGAGATGGTATAATAGTTTTGCCATTGGTTTTGCCATCCCACAAGTTGAGGAACGCCATGGCAGTAAGGAGTCTGTTGGTTTTTACCCTACACTGGTGTTGTCTGGTGACTGGGTGAGCTAAGGGGTCTTGGATTGTGTGGTACTGGACAGAGGAAGCATTTACGGCAGACATCTTGAGTACGGGGTCCATCACAAGCAACACATCCATGAGTCATTTTCAACAAGCGGATTGAACGAAAAAACTGACTCAATTCCCCCATCTGTACATTCAAGGTGGATGAGAGAAACTTCCTATTGAGCTTTTGCATTCCGACAGCGAGGAGACTGTTATGCCGCGTACACACGGTCGTAAATTATCGTCAGAAAAAGCTCTGATGGTTTTCCTGTCGGAATTACGACGAAAAAAGCTCAAACTGTCTTGCCTACACACGGTCAGACCAAATTCCGATGGTCAATAACACTGCGACATACAACACGTTCAACGGCACTATAAAAGGGAAGTTTAATGCTTCCGAGCATGCGTCGAATTGTTTCCGAGCATGCATCGGAATTTTGCGTGTCGGAATTGCATACACACGATTATGCCGCGTACACACGGTCGGAATTCTCGTTGGAAAAAGCTCTGCCTGCCTGGAGTTTGCATGTTCTCCCTGTGCCTGCGTGGGTTTCCTCCGGGTACTCCGGTTTCCTCCCACAATCCAAAGACATGCTGGTAGGTTAATTGGCTTCTGTCCAAAATTGGCCCTAGTATAGGAATAGGGACCTTGGATTGTTGGCTCCTTGAGGGTAGGGACATGTGATGCGAGTGTGCTATGTACAGGGATAGGGACAATTGTGGACACTCACTCAGGTTGAACTGGATGGACTGGTGTCTTTATTCAACCTTACTAACTATGAAACTCCGACGGAATTTCACTCAAAAACTGTCTTGCCTACACACGGTCACACCAAATTCCGACGGTCAATAACACCATGGCATACAACACGTTCGACTGCACTATAAAAAGGGAAGTTTAATGCTTCAGAGCATGCGTCGGAATTTTGCGTGTCGGAATTGCATACACACGATCGGAAAATCCGATAGAAAGGTTTTCCATCTGAAAAATTAAGAACAGGTTCTCAATCCAAAGTCCGTCGGAAATGCCGACAGAAAAAGACCGATGGGCATACACACGGTCAGAAAATCCGATGAGAAGCTCCAATCTGACTGTTTCCATCGGAAATTCCGACCGCGTGTACGCAGCATTAGAATATAAAGGCCAAGTGGGAGGATTCCCGGCTATAGATGGCAACGCTGATAAAAAACAGAAATTTTCCAACAGGCTGGTTGTAAAGAAGTCGATCAGTAGATGACCACTGTACAACCAGCAAAATTTCCATCTACGAATGGTCAACTCAAAATTCAGAACTGACCAACATGGTTGGATTAGTTCAAATTCTTGACAGGTTCACTTCATAAATCAGTTCTAAACATTTCTAGCTAAGGAAGGGCCTGTAAATCCCCATATGAAAAAAAAAAAAAGTAGGAGAACAAAAGTCTTACATAAGCCAGCCATCGTTTAGAAGGACGAAGCTGCCAAGCCATCGTGGTAGCAACCCCTAAATGTTTCCCATAATTCTCTGTAACTAAAAGCATGGTACTTTGTGGCCAAAGATATATCCTGCAGCAGGATACATTATGGCTACTGCCTCGACATTCTTTCCCATAACCCTGTTACTGTCAACATGTTCTCTCTATAGCTACCATCAAGTTTTGGAACTATTATTGACCAAAACAAAATCCCACTACACGAAAAATCATACATCTCCAGAACACCATGAATCTTCAAGACCGCATCCAAAAATTGATCAAAGTAAATCACATAACGGCACTAAATTGGCTCATTTTGGGGCCACCTTCATCAGGCATGGGAGAATGCGTGGCCCCCGAAACATTCCAATTTACTGCTGTGATGTGATCACTTTAATAGAAATTTTGAAAGGCCATTTTGGAGATCCATGGTTTGCTGGATATATATGCCGTCACTTGTGTTGACACCTGTTACCGGCCAGTAGTTTCTACAGCACCCACTTGCTTCAAAGCCATTTCCAGGACCGCGTGCAATGGGAATATTCTACTTGTCCCGCTATAAGAAAGAAGTAGGGCCGTGAAAATTAAAGATTAAATTCCTCGATTAATCTTAAATTTTTTTGATCCATCAAATTTTTTTTGATCCATCAAATTTTTTTTGATCCATCAAATTTTTTTTGATCCATCAAATTTTTTTTGATCCATCAAATTCGCCTTTCCACCGGCTTCTGGGTCTTCAGGGAGTTCCGTCAGAAATCCAGTGACGTTGAAATTCTGATTGAACGTAACGCGTACGGGGGGAGGAGCTGCGCATGACGTCACCCGCTGCTGCCCTACAGAACTAACACGATTGTCGGCTTTACATGCTGTGTTTTTATCATCTTTATGTGAGTAGTTTGTGTTTGAACACAAAAATTAAATCTTATACTTAAGCGGTGAGCACTTAGATCTTTTTTTTTTCTACCCATGACCTGCGTCCTTGCTGAGATCTAAGGAGACGTGAGAGAAGTTTATGGTCCGTGTTAACCCTTTTGATACCCGCTTGCATGACCACCTGTTTGCACAGGGGTCCATGCCATAAGGTGAGAGTGATTAGTTAGACCGGAGGTGGAGGGATTGTCACACTACTGTGGGGAAAAAAAAAATACTTACGTCAGTGCTACAAGTTTGAATTGAAAACGTATTTGTGTGAACTGTGAAGTTAAGTCATGGATTGTGGAAACTAACTAGTGTCGGTTGATTGTGTATAGTGTATACCACATTTACCACTGACTAATGCCCCGTACACACAGTCGGAAATTCCGACGAAAAATGTCAGATCGGACCATGTTGTTGGAAAATCCGACCGTGTGTGGGCTCCATCGGACTTTTTCCGTCGGAAAAAATTTGAGATCCTGCTCTCAAATTTTCCGACAACAAAATCCGATCGGACTTTTTCCGATCGTGTGTAGAGAATTTCGACGGACAAAGTGCCACGCATGCTCAGATCAAATTAGGAGACCAAAGCTATTGGCTAATAGCCTCTACCTAGGTCCGTCGTACGCAACGAACGTCACCACGTTCAGAATGATCGGATTTTCCGACAACTTTGTCAGACCGTGTGTATGCAACACCAGTGTCAGACAAAATCCGTCAGAAAAAATACGATGGATTTTGTGGTCGGAATTTCCGACCGTGTGTACGGGGCATTATGCAGCGTTGCAATGCAAGGAGATCAGCTAAAAGTAGTTGGATCTGTATGTGCATTATAATTAATCGAAATTAGTTGATTAAAAAAAAAAATCGGATTAATTGAACACGAACATTTTAATCAGTAACAGCCCTAGAAAGAAGCATTTTTGCTCTGTCAAGAGAACCACCATAGCTCCTGACTCGTCTTTTCCCATAATCCCCTGTGAGAGTTAACAGAGTTGGTGTTATGCAGTTATAAGTCTAGGGCAGTGATGGTGAACCTTGGCAACCCAAATATTTTGGAACTACATTTCCCCATCATCATTAGAAATGTAGGTCCAAAACATCTGGGGTGCCAAGGTTCACCATCACTGGTCTAGGGACAAAGATTTTGAGCTACTGTAGTGGAATCTACCTCTAATGCCGCGTACACACGGTCGGAATTTCAGATGGAAACAGTCCGATGGAAGCTTTTCATCTGATTTTCCGACCGTGTGTATGCCCATCGGTCTTTTTCTGTCGGAATTTCCGACGGACTTTGGATTGAGAACCTGTTCTTAATTTTTCCGACGGAAAACCTTTCTATCGGATTTTCCGACCGTGTGTATGCCCATCGGTCTTTTTCTGCCGGATTTTCTGACGAATTTTGGATTGAGAACCTGTTCTTAATTTTTCCCGACAGGAAAACCTTTCTATCGGATTTTCCGATCGTGTGTATGCAATTCCGACACACAAAATTCCGACGCATGCTCGGAAACAATTTGACGGATGCTCGGAAGCATTAAACTTCCCTTTTATAGTGCAGTCGAACGTGTTGTATGCCGTGGTGTTATTGACCGTCGGAATTTGGTGTGACCGTGTGTAGGCAAGACAGTTTGAGTGAAATTCCATCGGAATTCCAACGGGAAAACCATCATAGCTTTTTTCGACGAGAATTCCGACCGTGTGTACGCGGCATAATTTTTTTTTCTTGCAATGCTCCACAAACACCACTTTTGGGTCTTACAAGAGCCACGAGGCTCCCTCAGGCCACAAAACCACCTTACAACCAATGCCCAAACCAGAGAACAAAGAGGTTACTCCAGATCCAAGACAGTTTGAGCAAAACTCCGTCGGAATTTCTGACGGGAAAACCATCAGAGCTTTTTCCGACGAGAATTCCGACCGTGTGTACGCGGCATAATTTTTTTTCTTGCAATGCTCCATTATGGAACAAACACAACTTTTGGGTCTTACATGAGCCACCAAGGCCACAAACCACCTTACAACCAATGCCCAAACCAGAGAACACAAAGAGGTTACTCCAGATCCAATAAGAAAGACCAAAGACTTTCTGGTGGTGATTTTTCGGGAAGGGAAGTGTGAGAAGGCACAGCCGAGAAATGAGGCTTATTTAGAAACTCTTGATTGGAGGGCATCAAAAAAAAAAAGTGTGTGCGTGCACGATGCATGCTGCGGTCTTGTAGTGTTACAAAGGAGCTCCAAAGACCAGGCCTTCACTCTGTGACCGTTGTCAGCCCCCTGGTTTCGGTTTAAGTGTCCAACTTCCTTCTTGCAGAGAGGGAAGTGAAACTGGCAGATGTTTGATGACAACAAAAAAAAAAAAGGGCAAGAGAACAGAGATGTGAAGGCACGGCGTTCTGAAGAAATCTGCAGCGCAATGGAAGCAATGGGGACGTAGATCGGGCTTTATTGGCGAAACCAAACTAATGAGTCTTTAGGTTTAATAAGCACATCCACGTATCCTTATCTGTAATTACTATACAACCGCCATTACGTTGTTAAAAAGTGAAAAAAGGTTCCAACCCAGTTCATTATTGCAGATATTATTATAGCCAAGTTGCATACGGGACATTTCCTGTATTTATTGGTTCCATCCCAAGTCATTATTACGGGAATTATTATGGCTAAATTGCATATGGGATATTTCCTGTCTTCGTATATCGCTGACATATTCTGTAGCGCCTTTGCTAATTACATAGCACTAAAAACTGTCAGAGGTGCTTACACAAGCACAAACACGTACGGGCCAATAAAAAGTGTAGCTAAAGCCAAAACATTTTTTTTTTCCCTTCATCTCCCATCCCAAACACACAGCAGGAAGTGAGTGGAAATCTCTTCAACGTGAGGCAAAATCTCCCTTAGTCATCTTCGAAAACAGGTGACCTTTTTGGAAGAGTTCCTCTCATCTCCTGTTCCAATGTCAACTTGTGGGCTGGTTGAAGCGCGGTGTGGCGGGCAGTGAACACACACCACGTTCCTCAAAAATGTGTATATTGTAGAAGTTTCGCAATACACACAGACAGGCCCGGCATGGAGGCAACCCACTCCGAGCCACTTAGAGACTGAAACAGAGATGTGACGGTTGTCTGGAGGTCCAATGGTGTCAACAGCATCTGCCAAGAGGAGCGGAATGAGGCTTCTGTTCCGTACCCAAAAGGGGAGGCTTCCTGGAAGGATAGGGTAGTTCCTGCTCTTTCCCGACTCCTCCAGAACCTTTCCCCAATGCTAAGCACTGCACCTGCCCGGCAGGTATCCTGTCCCTACACTATCCGCTCGGAAAATGTGCACCAAGCCTGGGAGCCAGGGTCTTAAATAGACTCTGCCTGACCCAAGATGGCCACCAAAGTCACACGGGGTGCCAGCATCCAATTGGATAGCTGCCTCCCTGTGACCGAGGAAATCAGAGGAACTAAGCTCCTCTCGACTTCCTTCCTTTGCAATGCTGTTGTGGTTGAGCGCCACCTGCAGTGGAGAAAATAGACTGCACCTGCCTACAAACTGTAAAATGTTGAATTACCAGTTATCTTCTGGTCAGGGCTGAGCTCAGTCCTTTCTTCTCTGAGCTGGCTGCTCAGCTGTCGGCTAATTGTCAGCTCCCATCTCTCCACAGTTACTCAGCTGTTGATGATATCCTGCTCGTCAGTCCTGCCTACCCAAGCTGTCCAGTCCAGAAGAGCTCTGCCTTCGCCATGGTCAACATCACCGAAACTATTTCCTGCGATCCTATTCAAGACTTGCTTTGCTGACATCCCTTCTGGCTCCAGATCCTGCTTGCTGTTTCACTTCATTGATCCCTGACTTCTTCTGGCTTGGCTGACTATCCGTTCTGGTTACTGAACTTTGGCTATGTTTTGACTACGTTTGTTCTTTTTACTTTTATTATTAAACAAGTGTGATTTAACTGTACTTCTGTCTCGGCCTGATTTCATGGTTTCTGACACATACACTTGCTGTTCCACTTCATTGATCCCGAACTTCTGGCTTGGCTGACTATTCATTCAGGTTACTGAACTTTGGCTATATTTTGAGTATGTTTGTTCTTTTTATTTTTATTATTAAACAAGTGTGATTTAACTGTACTTCTGTCTCGGCCTGATTTCATGGTTTTTGACACTTCTGTCCTGGTTAAAATAGTAATCTGGAAAAAAATAAATTAAATATCCCTCGACTGAGACACCGCAATAAAAAAACTTGCAAGAGGTTCTCACGCATCTACACTACCCCAAATATCAACAGAAAAAAAAAATTGGTTTGAATATTTTAGATTGTGGTAAGATATCATCAAGAATATGCAGACTCCATGAAAATAGCGCCCCTACTGGAAACTAAACCCAGGACCCAGCGCTGCTTACAACCCACTTAGCCCCATGTTGGGTAATCCTTACACGATGACAATCCTTTGTTTCACGGAAGCACTTTCTCCTATCTGCAGAGGGGTTAAATTCTGTGCACGCTGCTAATTAAGAAAGCAAGCACTCGACCCGAGAATAACGGAAATAATTACCGGATTGTGTTCCATGCTAATTTCTCTTGTACATAGCAACCCTAAGCCCAGATACCTGCGGAGACAGCGCAAAGGGTAATGATTAACAAGGGATGAAGGGAACAAGCACGGGGTTGCCTCCACACTCATGCTGCTTATGTGGGACTCTTGAACCCACTTCGACGCTGCCATATTGCCCGATTGGCTCCACATATGCTCTACGTATTAGGGTTTGATTAAAACTGGAGTGTGCAAAAAATGGTGCAGCTGTGCATGGAAACCAATCGGCTTCAAGTTTTTTTTTTTTTTTTTTTTGGCAAAGCTTAATTGAACAAGCTCAAGTTTGAAGCTGATTGGCTACCATGCACAGCTGCACCAAATTTTCCACACTCCAGTTTTAGTAAATCAACCCCATTGTCCGTTGAAGGCATATAACCGTAATTTTGCACATGAGTTCAAGTAGATGAGCATGCAATAAAAAAAATTCTGCTGAAGGCCCGTTAAAGTAGACCTGTGCTTCTCCCACACAGGTACATTTTAATTTCCTCAACCCTAGAAGAACATGCTTACTGCTTTCTTTTGCTCCTCTTAGCTGCCCAGTGTATGACAGAAGTTGTCCTATGTGAACTACAAGTCATTCAAGTTGTAGCTTACAGAGGGTTATAGGCTCATACCATGCGACAGTGCTGGTTCCTGGTGATTGGCCCAGTGCCATTACATGCTGCCATACCTGGAAGTACAGGTTTTTTTTTTTTTTGGTTTGTTGGTGGTTGGGTGGTGGAGTGGTGATGGATGGAGGGTGTGGTGGAGTAGTGTGGTCTGATGGTGGTTGGGTGGTGGAGGAGTGGTGTGGTGTTGTATTGGTGGTGGAGTGGTGTGGTGGTGAAGTGGTGATTGGGTGGTCTGATGGTGGTTGGGTGGTGGAGTGGTGTAGTGGTGAAGTGGTAGGGTGGTGGTTGGGTGGTGATTGAGTGGTGGAGGAGTGGTGTGATGGTGGTTGAGTGATGTGATGGTGGTGGAGTGGTGTGGGGGTAATTGGGTGGTCTGATGGTGGTTGGGTGGTGGAGGAGTGGTGTGGTGTTGTATTGGTGGTGGAGTGGTGTGGTGGTGAAGTGGTGATTGGGCGGTCTGATGGTGGTTGGGTGGTGGAGTGGTGTAGTGGTGAAGTGGTAGGGTGGTGGTGGAGTGGTGTGATGGTGGTTGGGTGGTGGAGTGGTGGTGTGATGTTGTATTGATGGTTTGGTGGTAAAGTGGTAGGGTGGTGGTGGAATGGTGTGATGGTGGTGATTGAGTGGTGGAGGAGTGGTGTGATGGTGGTTGAGTGATGTGATGGTGGTGGAGTGGTGTGGGGGTAATTGGGTGGTCTGATGGTGGTTGGGTGGTGGAGGAGTGGTGTGGTGTTGTATTGGTGGTGGAGTGGTGTGGTGGTGAAGTGGTGATTGGGTGGTCTGATGGTGGTTGGGTGGTGGAGTGGTGTAGTGGTGAAGTGGTAGGGTGGTGGTGGAGTGGTGTGATGGTGGTTGGGTTGGGTGGTGGAGTGGTGGTGTGATGTTGTATTGATGGTTTGGTGGTAAAGTGGTAGGGTGGTGGTGGAATGGTGTGATGGTGGTTATTGAGTGGTGGAGGAGTGGTGTGATGTTGTATTGATGGTTGGGTGGTGAAGTGGTAGGGTGGTGGTGATTGGGTGGTGGAGTGGTGTGGTGGTCTGATTGTGGTTGGGTGGTGGAGTAGTGTGGTGTTGTATTGGTGGTTGGGTGGTGTGATGGTGGTTGGGTTGTGAAGTAGTATGGTGGTTGGGTGGTGGAGTTATTAGATGGTGGAGTGGTGTGATGGGTGCTATGATAGTGGTTGGGTGGTGGAGCAGCGTGGTGGTGGTGGTGTAATGGTGGTTGGGTGGCGTTTCTTCTGTATTGTCCAAATCTCACACTTCAGCTTGATGTCAGGGGTATGAAGTCACCTTAGCTTCCATATACACTCGCGTATAACTGCATCCAAACAATTTTAATGCTTCATTGGGGCGTTATTGTGTGCAATAACACACTTTTTTGAAGAGTAGTGTGTGTGTGTGTGTGTGTGTGTGTGTGTGTGTGTTTTTCATGCGTTTTTGTTTTGGCCAATGGAAAGCACCCTCATTTGAGACATCATGTGTTTTTATTTCTCGTAACTGCCAGACCAGTTAGGTGTAAAAATGGGTGAAAACATGCTAAAATTATTGTCTTTTGCATTTTTTTGACGCTTCCATTAAAGTCTTAATGGCCAACGTGCGATTCTGCTTGCAACTCATGACACTTTTCCACAACAAGCAACACACTTTGGATTCTTTGTGCTTTCCTGGCCCAGTACGCACTCCACAAAGCTGAAACTTTTGTGTATCACGTTAAAAAAACTGAGAAAGTGGCAAGTGTGAGCCACGAAACACGTCGTTTTTTTTGATGATCTTCAAACAAACATCTCTCATCCATCCGTGGACACACCACAATCCTATTACACACACCAATGGGGACCTCCGCTGTTTCGGAGCACCAACGTGTTTTTTTGACCTTCTCCGACCCAAGATCTTTAGGACTGAATATGTTGAATGAGCCAAGTTGTGGCTAGTTCTCTTTAAAGGATTTTTTTTTATTATTATTATTATTATTATTAAAAAAAAAAAATCAGTGTTAATTATTCTAATAATAATAATAATAAATGATTTTTTTTTATTAATAATAATAAAAAAAAAAAATTCTTAATATTATTAATTTAAAAAAAATCATTCTTAATTATTATTAATAATAATAATAAAGAATGATTTTTTTTTTTATTAATAATTAAGATTTTTTTTTTTTTTATTATTATTATTAATAAAAAAAATCATTGTTAAATAATCTAATAATAATGAATGATTTTTTTTTATTTAATAATAAAAAAAAATTCTTAATTATTAAAAAAAAATCATTCTTCATTATTATTATTAATAATAATAATGAAGAATGATTTTTTTTTTTATTATTAATAAAAAAAATCATTGTTAATTATTCTAATAATAATAAATGATTTTTTTTTATTAATAATAATAAGAATTTTTTATTATTATTAATAAAAAAAAAAAATCTTTATTATTATTATTATTATTATAATTAATAAAAAAACATTGTTAACTATTATTATAATAATAAAGAATGATTTTTTTTATTAATAATAATAAAAAAAAAAATCTTAATTAATAAAAAAAAAATCATTCTTGATTATTAATAATAATAATGATTTTTTTTATTATTATTATTAATAATAAAAATCACTCTTTATTATTATTATTATTATTAATTAAAAAAAAAAAAATCATTGTTAATTATTATAATAATAATAAAGAATGATTTTTTTTTTATTAATAATAATAAAAAAAAAATTCTTAATTATTATTATTATTATTATTAATTAAAAAAATCATTCTTAATTATTATTATTATAATAATAATAATAATAATAATAATAATAATAATAATGTGTTGCTTCAGACTGAGCTGGAAATCCCAAGAACTGAGCACATCAAAATCTGTCCCTGTGTGGTCGCTCTTCCTCCTACACATACTATGGGGTTCAGCAAGTCTGATCCAGGAACAAAAAACAAAAAATAAAAATAAAAACCTGCTGCAACAATGCAATCGGACCTTCCAGTGCTCTGCTCCAGCAGCATGGGCCACACTGTCCACCAGGTGGATGGGAAAACCAGTTGTGTTTGGCAATTATTTTTAAGAGCTTCTCCTCTTGAACCATTGTCTACTTTTTAGTTGCATTGGAGCTTCACTTTAAAAAAATAAAAAAATTCTGGAAAATATTGCGACGGCGTAATCCTTCTGAAGCGTTTAGCTGTGACAACAAATGCTGTGTGACAGAAGACCTCGGATGATATAAAACAAACGCATACTTGTGGCTTGCCACATCAAAGCCCGAGAGAGAGTTTATAGCCTCTGGTGCTCCGTCACCGTACTCTGCCTTGGTGGCCATGGCATGCCATATCCTCTCATTTCCAGATTTAAAAAAAAGGCACATTCTGGTTAAACGCAGACGTATACAATTTAAAGCCGACTTCCGGCCTTCCACAGTTTGCACAGGCTCCTCTACTGGACTGAATTTGCTTACTCTGATTTCACTGCACACCGAGGGCTTCTCACAATGTGCATTGGAAGCTGCAGCAAGTCAGACAGACCCCCCCCCCCCCCCCCCCCCCCCCATCTCATTTCATGGCTTCTATTCACTGGATTTCAGTTCTTTCAATTATTACATCGGCATCATATGTAGGCGCTACCTAGGATGGTCTGCAGGCAAATTCATTCTACTAGGAACGCTCACTGACCCAGATGGATATCCACCCATCAAGATAGTTTAAAATTTGCATAACCAGGGCTTTTTTTTCCCAGCAGAAACGCAGGGGAACGCAGTTCCGGTACCTCCAGCACTGAATGTATGTAATGGCAAGGAGTGCTGGGGTGTGCTGGAGGGTCCATCGTCACTGGTGGGGATCTATTTTTGCATGGGGGTCTATTGTTGCCGAGCAGGTCTACTGGTGGGGGTCAATTGTTGCTGGGAGGGATCTACTGTTGAGGGAGAGGACTCTTGTTGGCTGCTGGAGTTTTTTTTTGACACTGGCTGCTGGGAGATCTGTTTACTGCTGCTGGGGGTCTACTATTGCTGGAGTGGTATTTAGTTGAGGGGTCCATTAATGCTGGGGGGAAGCCTATTGTGTGGGGGATCCATTGTTGATTGGGGTCTATTGTTGCTGGGGTGGTATTTTGTTGAGGGGTCTATTGTTTCTGGGGGCAGTCTATTGTTGTGTGGGAGGATCTATTGTTGAGGGAGAGGACTCTTGTTGTTGGCTGCTGGAGGGTCTATTGACACTGGCTGCTGGGAGATCTGTTTACTGCTGCTGGAGTGGTATTTTGTTGAGGGAAGTCTATTGTTGTGTGGGGGATCTATTGTTGCTGGGGTGGTATTTTGTATCGTTGCTGGGGGGGGGGGGGGTCTACTGTTGTTGGGGATCTATTTTACCATCTTTCTTGTTATCATTAAGAAATTCCATCCAAATTACAAGGTAGCAGATTAGGATACATGTTCTGTATTCTCTAAAGGTGGCTGTACTGGGAAGTGGGTAGGGGGTGGAACCAAGGAACGGTGCTCAGAGGTGGGTAGGAGGTGGAACCAAGGAACGGTGCTCAGAGGTGGGTAGGGGGCAGAGACCAAGGGTAACTCAAGAGGGAGGAGTTTCTTATTGACCAAATAGATGGTCAATCAAAGCACTAAACAGGGAGCAATCGACAGATTCAAAAAAATATAGGCAGCTGAAGTTCTAAGCAAGTTTCTACTGCTTCTGAAAAAGCTAGCACCCTCCCTTCTGATCCCCATGTTGGGTGGATGCAGCAGGGTTCGCGACAGTAATCACACTGAGGCCAAAGTGCCGAAAACTATGCCAACCAGAACACGGCTCCAAGGGACCAAGGGAACCATAAAGCTTGCCAAGGGAGGTGGAGTGTGGCGTGGTCGGTCCAACCCAAGAGGGAGCTTGAGGAGGTCTAGGTGTAGGCCCTTCTCATCTGGAACCTTTCCCTACCTAAAAAAAGTCTCTGCGCGACCCAAGATGCCTGCCGGGGTTACCGGAATGTAGTGTAGCCAACCAGAACACAGCTCCAAGGGACCAAGGGAACCATAAAGAAACCAAGTTTCTCTTGACTTCCCCTCCAGCTGTAGTACCGCTCCGGTCGAGCGGTACCCTGCTGCATGTTGGGTGGATGCAGTAGGGTTCGCGACAGTAATCACACTGAGGCCAAAGTGCCAAAAACAATGTATTGAAGAACTTGCAGAACAGTAAAACAGCCCAGTGGTGTGGAACGACTGTCTGGGATCTCACAGTCATTGCAGCAGAGTCAGCCATAATAGGCCCGAGCTGAAGAGAGTGCTTGCCAAGGGAGGTGGAGTGTGGCATGGTCGGTCCAACCTAAGAATGAGCTTGAGGAGGTCTAGGTGTAGGCCCTACTCTTTCCCTACTCATCTGGAACCTTTCCCTACCTAAAAAAGTCTCTGCGCAACCCAAGATGACTGCCGGCCCTGCCGGGGTTACCTGAATGCAGTGTAGCCAACCAGAACACAGCTCCAAGGGACCAAGAGAACCATAAAGAAACCAAGTTTCTCTTGACTTCCCCTCCAGCTGTAGTACCGCTCCGGTCGAGCGGTACCCTGCTGCCTGTTGGGTGGATGCAGTAGGGTTCGCGACAGTAATCACACTGAGGCCAAAGTGCCAAAAACAATGTATTGAAGAACTTGCAGAACAGTAAAACAGCCCAGTGGTGTGGAACGACTGTCTGGGAACTCACAGTCATTGCAGCAGAGTCAGCCATAATAGGCCCGAGCTGAAGAGAGTGCTTGCCAAGGGAGGTGGAGTGTGGCATGGTCGGTCCAACCTAAGAGTGAGCTTGAGGAGGTCTAGGTGTAGGCCCTACTCTTTCCCTACTCATCTGGAACCTTTCCCTACCTAAAAAAGTCTCTGCGCAACCCAAGATGACTGCCGGCCCTGCCGGGGTTACCTGAATGCAGTGTAGCCAACCATAACACAGCTCCAAGGGACCAAGGGAACCATAAAGAAACCAAGTTTCTCTTGACTTCCCCTCCAGCTGTAGTACCGCTCCGGTCGAGTGGTACCCTGCTGCCTGTTGGGTGAACGATACTACAGCAGTCCTTGCAGCAGAGTCAGCCATAATAGGCCCGAGCTGAATAGAGCGCTTGCCAAGGGAGGTGGAGTGTGGCGTGGTCGGTCCAACCCAAGAGGGAGCTTGAGGAGGTCTAGGTGTAGGCCCTACTCATCTGGAACCTTTCCCTAACTAAAAGTCTCTGCGTGACCCAAGATGACTGCCGGTTCTGCCGGGGTTATTGGAATGCAGTGTAGCCAACCAGAACACAGCTCCAAGAGACCAAGGGAACCAAGTTTCTCTTGACTTCCCCTCCAGCTGTAGTACCGCTCCGGTTGAGCGGTACCCTGCTGCCTGTTGGGTGGATGCAGCAGGGTTTAAAGACGGTAATCACACTGAGGCCAAAGTGCCGAAAACAATGTATTGAAGAACTTGAAGAACTTGGAGAACTTGGAGGAAAAGTACAACAGCCCAGCGGTGTGGAACGATTGTCTGGGAAATCAGTCAATGCAGCAGAGTCGACCATAATAGGCCCGAGCTGTAGAGAGCGCTTGCCAAGGGAGGTGGAGTGTGGCATGATCGGTCCAACCCAAGAGCGAGCTCGAGGAGGTCTAGGTGTAGGCCCTACTCTTTGCCTACTCGTCTGGAACCTTTCCCTACCTAAAAGTCTCTGCGCGACCCAAGATGACTGCAAGATGAATGCAGTGTAGCCAACCAGAACACAGCTCCAAGGGACCCATAAAGAAACAAAGTTGACTTCCCCTTCAGCTGTAGTAGGGCTCCGGTTGAGCGCCACCTACAGTGGAGAAAGCAGACTGCTCCTGCCTACAAGTTTCCCTATTGATCAATGAGACAGCCAACTAAAGCCCCAACAGGGAGGGAGGGAGGCCTTAACTTTTAAAAAAAAAAAGTCGATTTGCATTGAGCTTCAGCTGTCCATATATCTACCAATCATTTTGGCAAGTTCACTTCTGTTTATGTGTTTTCTATGCCCACGTTAGAGACAGGTTAACTATGAATGCAGTTCCTGACAGCAGACAGGGAGTGCGGCACATGTCCGCAGGGTACCAAACAGCGCAATCGACGGGGTAATTTTCATTTTGTTTTTATTATTTTCAAAGCAGAGGTTCCCCAGGCTGTTCTGTTGTTCCCACCTTCATCAATAGATGAAAATTTAGAGGAAAAAAAAAAAGAAAACAATTTATTTTCATTCATTATTCATGCGCTTAAACAGCCGGCGGGTTAAAGAAAAGGCACTTTGTGCAAGGCTTTGTAACCGTTCTTTTTTTTCCCCTCTTTATTTTCGATGGCACAAGTCCTAACTGCTTTCAATAATGCCGTGTGGATGTCATTAGCGATGCACGATGGGAACATCACTGTGGCGTGCCAGCGATGCCATTGGGCTGCATCTAAAGAGGAACTCCACCAAGCCCTAACCAATGCAATTACAACCCAGCTTCTATTTAAGAAAAAAGTTATTGGTGACCCCAATTTTTGTAGTCAAGAACATAATTTCAAATTCACTGCCTTCTGATGGCCACTTCTTCTCAGCTCTGACGCAATGGGAACTTTATTTACCACTATGATGGGTGAATCTGGAATTGAAGCTCCATACGCCAATGTTCGGGTCCAAAAAATGGAATTATTCCAAAAATAAAAAATTGTATATAAATCCACGTGTTTCAGAGGACGTACATCCACCCTCCTTCATCAGAGCTTCAAGAAAGACCATCAAAAAAACGTAAGGGATCCGGCAATATGAGCCCACTCCTTTAATTTGCTACCATGATGTAATAGTAACAAAATTAAAGGAGTGGGTTCATATGGCTGGATCGCTTATGTTTTTTTGATGGTCTTTCTCGAAGCTCCGATGAAGAAGGGTGGATGTACATCCTCTGAAACACGTGGATTTATATACAATTTTATTTTTGGAATACCGTCTATACTCGAGTATAAGCCGCCTGAATATAAGCCGAGGCACCTAATTTTACCACAAAAAAACTGGGAAAACTTATTGACTTGAGTATAAGCCTAGGGTGAGAAATGCGCAGCTACTATAAGTGGAAAAGGAGGGTCAACAATGCCCATTTGCAGCCTCACTGTGCCCATTTGCAGCCATAGGCCCCCCAAACTTCAAACTTGGTAGTTAAGGGTTCCTAGATGCCCCCTAGCTGCAGCCAAAATTTGGGGTCGCTGGACCCAAAGGGTCCTGAAATGACATTGCTGCAGATGGACACAGTTGACCGACTTTGGGCCCCTGTATCTCGGGGGCCACTTGGTGCTAGGAACCAAGTGGCCCCAAAACACGGGGGCCCCAAAGTCGTGTCGGAAAACGTCAAGCACTTTTCTGCAGCAGAGAATGACATTTTCTGAACCGACTTTGGGGCCCCGTATCTCGGGGGCCACTTGGTGCTAGGAACCCAATATTTGGATATGTTGTAGTGCTAGTTCCACTGGGGTTCCACACCAAATTAGCTTGCACCAAGTGGCCCCGAGATACGGGACCCAAAAGGCGGGTCGGAAAATGTCATTCTCTGCTGCAGAAAAGTGCTTGACTCGAGTATAAGCCGAGAAGGGCACGTTCAGCACAAAAAAAAAAAATGTGCTGAAAAACTCGGCTTATACACGAGTATATACGGTAAATCAATTTTTTGGACCCGAACATTGGCGTACTTTGGAGACTACTGGAGGCCTTCATGGAGTATATCTCACCAATGAGATGAATAAGGTTGCTTTGTGTACGTTCACTATGAAGAAGACCCAGCAAGGAAGCAAAACTCCATGACCCCCAAGCAGGGCCACCCAGTGAAGATGAGGTGAGCTGCACTTGAGGGACCCTACATATGTGTGCTGCGGTCCATTGATTTCTTTAGGGAAAGCCATACTTTGGAGGACTACTGGAGGCTGCTATAAGTGTGGCCCAGCCTTGGAGGACCTCTGGAAGCTGCTATAAGTAAGATCCAGCCTCGGAGGACCACTGGAGGCTGCTATAAGTAAGATCCAGCCTTGGAGGACCACTGGGGGCTGCTACAAGTAAGATTCAGCCTTGGAGGACCACTGGAGGCTGCTATAAGTGTGGCCCAGCCTTGGAGGACCACTGGAGGCTGCTATAAGTAAGATCCAGCCTTGGAGGACCACTGGAGGCTGCTATAAGTAAGATCCAGCCTTGGAGGACCACTGGAGTCTGGTATAAGTATGGTCTAGCCTTGGGTTGAATAAGAAGTTTTGTGCATGTACAGGAGGAAGAGGACCCAGCAAAGAATGCTTTCTGAAGCAAAGCTTTGCAGCTCTGGGCAAGGCTACCTAATTAAGATCAGGTAGGCTGCATTCAAGGGACCCTACAAGTGTGCTGCGGTCCTATACATGCCTATGGGAACAGTCATAGGAAAGCCATAGCCTTGTTTTCGGCACAGCAGTAATTACATAAACACCCTACGAGGAACGCCATACGTTGTAGGACTGCTGGAGGCCACCGAGTATGGCTCACCATTGGGTTGAATAGGATTGCGGTGTACAAGTACAGGATGAAGAAGATCCAACAAGGATGCTTTCTGAAGCCAAGTTCTTTGGGCAGGACCACACAGTAAGGACCAGGTAGGCTGCACTTGGGGGAACCTATGCAAGTGCAGTTCACCATTGGGATGAGTTGAATTGCTTTGTGCACATATAGGATGAAGAAAACCCAGCAAGAATGCTTTTTGAAGCAAAGCTTTGTGGCCCTGGAAAGGGCAATCCAATGAAGATCAGGAAGGCCAAACTCGGGGGGGACCCGGCACATGTATGCTGCAATCACGTTAATTCCTATGGGGAATGCCATACTTCTGAGGACCACTGGAGGCCATTATGAGTTTGGTTCACTATTCAGAGCAAGGCCAAGGACCACTGTTGTCACCATCAGGAAAAATGTCACATATGAAATTAGACATACTCAAGGAATGAAATTCTACCAGCAAAAGATGCTCAATTTCATTTTAGACCGGCACATTATTACAGCTTTTAGTAACCTAAACCAGTGGTTGGTTCAACCATACAAGGCCAGTCAACAGTCAACGTCTGTAGGCTGCCGTAAAGCCCTAATTAATCTGGTTCTCAGAGATCATAAGTCAATTCTGGTTGTATTAAAAAAAATTGAAATCTCTCGGTCTTGATAAAAAAAAAATCCTGCTCTTTAACCATTTCACGCTTTAAGTGAACCAACGCCCGATGAATACAAAAGGGAAGAGGAAGAAGTCGCTGATTGAACTATCTCCCCATGTGACGTAGGAACAAAATGCTCCTTATTTTTTTTCTATACCGGGCAAAGCAAACATCGCTGTTGACAACAAGAGGTGTTGTGACAAGCTTTTCACCTATCTGTGTCTTTCTGGATTCTGCAGGCTGCTCCTCTGCAAATATCTATTTTCTTAACGCCCACATTTCCGTGAATGACGCCAAACAACACGCAACAAACACCTGTACGGCGTTCTGCAACACTTGATGGGATCTATGAAAAGAATCTGAAGAAAATTTTGCAAAAAAGCACCAAGAGATTTCCATTTTGAAAAGAAAGTCCTTGATTCAGGCCATGCCGTGTGATGTGGCAAAATGGACCCCGGACCTCGCCTTCGGGTAAAATGTTGCCAATAAGTAACCCTTGTATTATCGCACTGAGGATAGATAATGTCAGACCACATCTTCAACTTCTGCCAAAATGAGAAAGCTGAAGAAGTCTGGTGGGAGCCTCTCCATGTTGATGAAGGAAGAAAACTGAGGCAGGAGAGGGGCGAGGCAACTGAGGCGGAAGAGGGGCAAGGCAACTGAGGCGGAAGAGGGGCAAGGCAACTGAGGCAGGGGAGGGGGGGCAAGGCAACTGAGGCAGGGGAGGGGGACAAGGCAACTGAGGCAGGGGAGGGGGGCAAGGCAACTGAGGCAGGAGAGGGGGGCAAGGCAACTGAGGCGGAAGAGGGGCAAGGCAACTGAGGCGGAAGAGGGGCAAGGCAACTGAGGCGGAAGAGGGGCAAGGCAACTGAGGCGGAAGAGGGGCAAGGCAACTGAGGCGGAAGAGGGGCAAGGCAACTGAGGCAGGAGAGGGGGGCAAGGCAACTGAGGCAGGAGAGGGGGGCAAGGCAACTGAGGCGGAAGAGGGGCAAGGCAACTGAGGCGGAAGAGGGGGCAAGGCAACTGAGGCAGGAGAGGGGGGCAAGGCAACTGAGGCAGGAGAGGGGGGCAAGGCAACTGAGGCAGGAGAGGGGGGCAAGGCAACTGAGGCAGGAGAGGGGGGCAAGGCAACTGAGGCAGAAGAGGGGCAAGGCAACTGAGGCAGAAGAGGGGGCAAGGCAACTGAGGCAGAAGAGGGGGCAAGGCAACTGAGGCAGAAGAGGGGGCAAGGCAACTGAGGCAGAAGAGGGGGCAAGGCAACTGAGGCAGAAGAGGGGGCAAGGCAACTGAGGCAGAAGAGGGGGCAAGGCAACTGAGGCAGAAGAGGGGGCAAGGCAACTGAGGCAGAAGAGGGGGCAAGGGCAACTGAGGCAGAAGAGGGGGGCAACTGAGGCAAGAAGAGGGGCTGGGCAACTGAGGCAGAAGAGGGGCTGGGCAACTGAGGCAGAGAGAGGGCTGGGGAGGGGGCAGGGAGGGGAGGGGCAAGGCAACTGAGGCAGGGGAGGGGGCAAGGCAACTGAGGCAGGGGAGGGGGCAAGGCAACTGAGGCAGGGAGGGGGGCAAGGCAACTGAGGCAGGGGAGGGGGCAAGGCAACTGAGGCAGGGGAGGGAGGGCAAGGCAACTGAGGCAGGGGAGGGGGCAAGGCAACTGAGGCAGGGGAGGGGCAAGCCAACTGAGGCAGGGGAGGGGGCAAGGCAACTGAGGCAGGGGAGGGGCTAGCCAACTGAGGCAGGGGAGGGGGGCAAGCCAACTGAGGCAACAACTGAGGCAGGGGAGGGGCAAGCCAACTGAGGCAGGGGAGGGGCAAAACAACTGAGACAGGGGAGGGGCAAGGCAACTGAGGCAGGGGAGGGGCAAGCCAACTGAAGCAGGGGAGGGGCAAGGCAACTGAAGCAGGGGAAGGGCAAGGCAACTGAAGCAGGGGAGGGGCAAGCCAACTGAGGCAGGGGAGGGGCAAGCCAACTGAGGCAGGGGAGGGGCAAGCCAACTGAGGCAGGGGAGGGGCAAGCCAACTGAGTAGGAGAGAGAGGAAGTGAGGGAGATAAATACTGAGGAGTGGTATCTATGAGACAGAGGGATATCTAAGAGAGAGATAAGGAGATAAAGAGAGAGATGGAAAAGAAGAGAAAGAGAAAAGATGGAGAGAGGGAGATTCTCGGGAGAGAAAGAGTAAGCAATGTAAAGAGAGACATAGAGAGGGATATCGAAGTGACAATGGGGAGATGGATAGATAGAGCAGATGAGGAAGTGTCTTCTGGGAAAGCTCTCTCTACTAGTAATTCCCAGATGTCATCATGAAATGTCAGCAAAAACCTACAGCTGTAGAAAGGAAATATGAATATTCTAACTTCACACAGTGCTTAGGAAGACTTGTGTCCACAGCAATCAATCAGATTCTCTTATTTACTCTCCAGGGCCACATGGGGAATCGACAACTCTGAATGGCTGCTGTATGCAACACAGACATTTCTCATTTCAGACATGGGCAGATTTATACCTCTGCCTTAATTTATGTGTTGTTGTAAAGAAGGCCCAATAAAAAAAAAAAAAAAAAAAAATTACACGAACAATATGTATAAGAAAAATCGGAGAAAAGGGGGAACTGAATAAAATGAGAATAGGTTGTCACAAGGAAAGGAAACGGGCAAGAGTCTACCCAATGGGGTCAAAGATGGGTAGAAACCTCACAGATTTTTTTAAGTCTTCCCCAATCATTAAAAAAATAAAATATTATTTATATATATATATATATATATATATATATATATATATATATATATATATATATATATATATATATATATATATATATATATATATATATATCTTTACCGCAAAAACACACAGAAGACATGCATTATTGATTTTGCGCAAATGAAAACAGAAGCAAAAACCTTTATTAGATGTAAAAGAAAAAAAATGTAATTCCAATCTTGATTCTGATGGCCAATGACAACTTGTCAGCTCATGGGAGGACAATGAATGGAGTGAAGCGAGCACAGCAGCGGCTCTCACAGGAAGCAGAGAGCTGCCTCTTGTGGTTTTTGTGTACGGCTAGCACAGTACGTCAGAAGGCTGCAGCCTACAAGACCACCAAACTGCCGAGACATCTCGAGAGAGAGAGATCAGAGGTGTCCGGTGAGCTGTGAATTGACAGTGCAAAGGCTTGCTCGGCTGAGACAGGCCTAACAGCTGACAACTGTGGTTTGTAGTTACTGTAAGTCCTACAGGACAGTCGTCACTGTGGAGCTCGGTGTTTCCAAGCAAGGCCACCTGCCATCCACTACTAACTTTTGCATCAACATTTGTACATTTCTGGCAGTGAAGTGAACCTGTGCTTTACCAATTTAGAGAAAAGCAATAAGGCTCAATAGTCAACCAGCTGTACATACTCAACTACCACTCACTAACTGCTGGGAGAGAAGAGAGGAAGCCCAGTGTAAGCTCCTCGTTGCGACTCAGCGTACAGTCAAGGCAATAGCACGGGTGGTTGACACGGGCTCACCCAAGTTTAAGAGTCCAAGTGTCAACTGATCTTCACCACAGGCCTCAATGATGATGATGTGCTGGGAGCCCCAATGCCCCTGGAGTTCTTGGTTGCGACCTCAAGATGGTTTCACCAAGGGGTGAGCCAGGTCAAAAGGGCTACGGTGGGGAGATTTTGCACCAAAGAATGGTCAGGTCCAGGTAAGTGGCAATCAAGAGAATAGTCAGGTATAGGCAAGGGTTGAGGCTGGTGGCAATCAAGAGAGTGGTCAGTCAGGTCCAGGCAGGGATCAAGTCAGGTGGCAATCAAGAGACTGGTCAGGTCCAGGCAAGGATTGAGGCAGGTGGCAATCAAGAGAGTAGCCAGGTCCAAGGAGGTGACATTCAGGAGAGTAGTTAAGTCCAGACAGGGGTCAAGGCAGGTGGCAATCAAGAGAGCAGTCAGGTCCAGGCAAGGGTTAAGGCTGGTGACAACCAAGAGAGGAAAGCAGGCAACAAGAGATTAGCCATATCAAAGCCAAGTCTAATGCGGCGTACACACGATCAGACTTTGACGGAGTCGGTCCGGTATCCGTCAGACAATGCGATCGTGTGTGGGCTCCAGCGGACTTTTCTTTCCCAAAAGTCAGACGGACCTAGAAATAAAAGATGTTTCAAATCTTTCCGACGGACTCGAGTCCGGTCGAAAAATCCGGTCGTCTGTGTGCTGGTCCAACGGACGAAAACCAGACCCTAGGGCAGCTATTGGCTACTGGCTATGAATTCCTTATTCTAGTCCGGTCGTACGTCATCACGTTCAAATCCGTCGGACTTTTGGAGTGATCGTGTGCGGGCAAGTCGTTCATATGAAAGTCCGGGGGACCACCGCTGCAAAGTCCGGCGGTTAGTCCGCTGGACCAAGTCCTTCGAAAAGTCCTCTCGTGTGTACGCGGCATTACAGTCAGGCAATCCCACAGGTAATATAGTTTATGTAGAAAGGGCGAGCTGGTGAGAAATCAGCACAAGCTATTTCCAGAGCTGATGCCCAAATATCCTTTGGTTTGCAAAAGTACTGTAGGGATTTTGAAAGCACCATTTTTAGTACTGGCAGAGATTCTGCAAATGCCAATAACAGCTTTGCAGGGATTCTGATAGCCCTGGCAGTACTAGAAGTAATACAGTATACACATACACTGGGCTGAGGACTCTCCCCACTCCAATATGACCGCTCTGGGTGCCAGGGTGTTGTCTACAACCAAGCACCAGAAGAATGCAACCTAACAGTAAGGGAAAGGTGAAAATGTGCAGCTAGCTGAGACCCCTTTAAAAGAAACATGTTGCTCTGCATGGGACAAGCACAGGTTAATTTTAAGCAAATTCTTCACAAGAGTTCACAGACTAAACTCAAGAGATGGTAATCAGGTGATATTTGTTCATTTCCTGTATTTACTGTATATAGCCCAGTTTTAGTGCAAAACATGTTGGGAGCCACACCATCGTGCTCTACCTTTAAGGGCTGTACTGTACGAGTCTTTTCTAATGCAACTGTTGTTTTCATGTATTAATAAAATTTATATATCTTTTAATACATTTTTTCTATTGATTTTAATATGCACCTAAAAAAATCCCACAAATTTCCAATCCTTAGAAGGTACAGCAAAATGGTGTGGCTCCCAACATGTTTCGCCCTAAAATGAGGCTTCCTCAGGGGGAATATCAGAGCCTTCCCAAAATGTATTGCAATTGATTGAATGGTTTACGGGGTCAAGCAGACACCAAAAGACCAAAAGACCAGACTGCAGGCAATCGCAGGAGGCATGAAAGGACCAGCCTTCAAAAATAGTATTCCAATCAAAAGAGCAGATGTATAATAACAAATATGCAACAAGACCCGAAAAATTAAATTTGCACTTAGAGTGCACCACGAGGATGAGAAACTCCTATTTGGGGACACTCCTCACATAATCGGAGGTCCTGTAAGAAGTGCGTGTCCCAGCTGGAAACCACGAGAAGGGACACACACTCCTTACAGGACCTCAGATTATGTGCCCAAGTGTCCCCAAATAGGAGTTTCTCATCCTCGTGTTCACCTTTTCTGTTCCACCATGACTGTGCCCATGTGTTGTGTACAAATCAAGCTCCATAAAGGCATGGTTTGAGGAGTTCAGTGAGGGGGACTCAAGCGTCCTGCTCAGAGCCCTGACCTCAACTCTACTGAACACCTTTAGGATGTATTGGAACACCAACTGTGATCCATGTCTTCTCATCCAACACCAGTACCCAACCTCACAAAATGTTCCTTTGGTTGAACGGGCACAAATATTCCCAGACACCCTCCAAAATCTTGTAGGTGGGCTTCCCAGAATAGTTGAGCATGTTATAGTAGCAAAAGGGGGCCAAGTCCCTGGTAATGTCCATAAATTTGGATTGGGATGTCCAAAAAGCTCATATACAGTAGGTCAAGTGTTCCCAAAATGTGGCCATCTAATCATTTTTGGCTTGTGTGGAGCACAAACAAGATGAGCACATACAAAACCAGATGTTTTGGGCGTTACTGCTTACCCCAAAGCCACTGTGGTGCTAGGCTGGGAGAGGACCTGAAGCAGAGCGTAGGAGGTCATGTTGGAGGGATGGCAATTGTTACCACCAGAGTGAGAGCCACACTGCCCAGCGCCACCAGAGTGAGAGCCACACTGCCCAGCGCCACCAGAGTGAGAGCCACACTGCCCATCGCCACCAGAGTGAGAGCCACACTGCCCATCGCCACCAGAGAGCCACACTGCCCATCGCCACCAGAGAGCCACACTGCCCATCGCCACCAGAGAGCCACACTGCCCAGCGCCAACAGAGAGAGCCACACTGCCCAGCGCCAACAGAGAGAGCCACACTGCCCAGCGCCAAACAGAGAGAGCCACACTGCCCAGCGCCAAACAGAGAGAGCCACACTGCCCAGCGCCACCAGAGAGTACAGACATGCTACATTACTGACCAGGATCGCCCCGGGGAACCCAGAGTGATCGATCGTCCAGCCGGAAGGATCACTGCTGTAGTTTCAAGAGGGCCTGCTGTCTCTGACCATGACAATGTGATAATGACATTGTCGAAAAGGGGCGGTGCATGGGTGACCCTAAAATAAAGCCCCCAACCTGAAAAAAGTTCTGCGGACGCCCATGGGTGTCAGTGGGATGTTGTCTGAGAGCCTTCTCAAGGAACCCCTAAGCAACTTCTGGAGGAACTCTAGAGTTCCATGGAAGCCTTGTCGAAAAAACTCCTGCTTTAACCTGTTCCACAAGTTGGGTCCAAGTGGAGCCTCCCTTTAAGAATGCCTTGGCGATAACCCAAATTATTATTATTTATCTACTTGTTTGTCTCGTACGCGGTATTGGGCTCCGTACAGAACATTTCCCCAAATAACATTTTCTACAATCTAATTAAAATGGAGGAACACCACATGACTGGGACACAGAGAACAAAACTGATTATTAATAATTCAAGCCCGTGAGTAAAGTATCAAAGCATCCCAAGGCACTGTGATGGAGGAGACGGCACGTTTCATGTTTACCAAAAGGAAAACAATTAGTACATAAGGACCTAACCGGCTCTGTTCTTAAAGAACTGGCGCGTGCAAAAAAAAACGACCGACAGGCCCCATTTATCAAAGCGTCTGAAGATGTAAGCCCTGTGTTGACTGCAGGAACCAAAAAAGTCCTCATCGATTAAAGAGAAGGAGGGTAGATGGTCTGAGACAACCTGGCTGTTCAGAAAAAAAAACGGTCTTCCTTTCAGTCTATGTCTGCAAACTGCCCCCCTTTATACTCGAGTCAAGCACAGAGAATGACATTTTCCGACCCGACTTTGGGACCCCCGTATCTCGGGGCCACTTGGTGATAGGAACACCAAATGTGGATATGTTGTAGTGATAGTTCCACTAGGTTTGCATACCAAATTCGGTCAACTGTGTCCATCTGCAGCAATGTCATTTCGGGACCCTTTGGGTCCAGAGACCCCAATTTTTGGCTGCAGCTAGGGGGCATCTAGGAACCCTTAACTACCAGTGCAGCTAGGGGGCATTTGGGGTTCCTAGCACCAAGTGGCCCCAAGATATGGGGCCCCAAAGTCGGGTCGGAAAATGTCATTCTCTGCTGCAGAAAAGTGCTTAACATTTTCCGACTCGATTTTGGGGCCCCGTATCTTGGGGCCACTTGGCGATAGGAACACCAAATATGGATATGTTGTAGTGCTAGTTCCACTGGGTTTGCACACCAAATTTGGGTTCCTAGCACCAAGTGACCTTGAGATACGGGGCCCCAAAGTCGGTCAACTGTGTCCATCTGCAGCAATGTCATTTCGGGACCCTTTGGCTCCAGAGACCCCAATTTTTGGCTGCAGATAGGGGGGCATCTAGGAACCCTTAACTACCAAGTTTGAAGTTTTGGCTGCAGCTAGGGGGCATTTGGGGTTCCTAGCACCAAGTGGCCCCAAGATATGGGGCCCCAAAGATGCGTCGGAAAATGGCATTCTCTGCTGCAGAAAAGTGCTTAACATTTTCCTACCCGACTTTGGGGCCCCATATCTTGGGGCCACTTGGTGCTAGGAACCTCAAATGTGGATATTTTGTAGTGCTAGTTCCACTGGGTTTGCATACCAAATTTAGCGTTCCTAGCACCAAGTGACCTTGAGATACGGGGCCCCAAAGTCGGTCAACTGGGTCCATCTGCAGCAATGTCATTTCGGGACCCTTTGGGTCCACTGGCCCAATTACCGTGTATACTCGAGTATAAACCGAGTTTTTCAGCACATTTTTTTGTGCTGAAAATGCCCCCCTCGGCTTATACTCGAGTCGTGCATTTTCTGCAGCAGAGAATGACCTTTTCCGACCCGAATTTGGGGCCCCGTATCTCGGGGCCACTTGGTGCTAGGAACCCCAAATTTGGTGTGCAAACCCAGTGGAACTAGCACTACAACATATCCAATGGGGTTCCTAGCTCCAAGTGGCCCTGAGATACGGGGCCCCAAAGTCGGGTCGGAAAATGTCATTCTCTGCTGCAGAAAAGTGGTTGACATTTTCCGAACCGACTTTGGGGCCCCGTACCTCGGGGCCACTTGGCGATAGGAACCTCATCTTTGGATATGTTGTAGTGCTAGTTCCACTGGGTTTGCACACCAAAGTTGGGGTTCCTAGCACCAAGTGGCCCCTAAATATGGGGCCCCATATTTGGTCAACTGTGTCCATCTGCAGCAATGTCATTTCGGGACCCTTTGGGTCCAGAGACCCCAAATTTGGCTGCAGCTAGGGGGCATTTAGGAACCCTTAACTACCAAGTTTGAAGTTTGGGGGACCTATGGCTGCAAATGGGCACAGTGAGGCATGCAAATGGGCACAGTGAGGCTGCAAATGGGCACAGTGAGGCCTGCAAATGGGCACAGTGAGGCCTGCAAATGGGCACAGTGAGGCCTGCAAATGGGCACAGTGAGGCCTGCAAATGGGCACAGTGAGGCCTGCAAATGGGCATTGTTGACCCTCTTTTCCACTTACAGTAGCTGCGCATTTCTCACCCTAGGCTTATACTCGAGTCAATAAGTTTTCCGAGTTTTTTGTGGTAAAATTAGGTGCCTCGGCTTATATTCGGGTCGGCTTATACTCGAGTATATACAGTATTTTTATTAGTGTACGGGAGGCTTAGTATCATTGATAATGTTTTTATAGGTATCTGTGCCTTTCCGTCTTGGTGACAAACCATACCGCTCAATTCTAGTATGGGACCCATACTAGAATTGAGCGGTATGGTTTGTCACCAAGACTATGGGTGTCAGAAAAGTAGGGACATTTTTTTTATTTTATTTTTCTTATTTGCCCAATGTGGATTAACGCTTTGCCACTCTACCCAAAAAAAAAAAACTTAAAAATGTTTTATTTTGTTGTATTTTTGGCTTTTTTTTTTCCATTATAGATCTTCTAAAATGTTCCTACAGTAAACATTTTTCCCAACAGAGAAAGGCGCAGCTAAAAATACACTGCAGATACAGTCAGAGCCCTCCCTTAAGGCCCTCGGCCGTAAACACGGGGGGCATTTCAATGTTACAGCCTCACTCCCGTGTGTGCCAAGGTGATAAGAGTATAAATTACAGCCCTCCCTTTCGCACAGACACCCCACACACCTGTCCGCATGGATCTCACAGTGATCCGGGAATTGGCATTGGGGGGGGGGGACAGAAGGGGACGAGCTCCACCCTGTGACATTGGACCGGCCTTACTGAAAAGGCTGCCAGCTGTGGAAACATGACACATTCCTCTCACGATGGGAAAAAATGACTTGTGTGCTTTCCAATGCAAGCTGACCGAGGGAAACGATGACTCTTAGCTTCGGGATGGCCGTCTATCCTCAAAAAAGGAGTTTGCTAAGGCAGTCAAGTCCTTAATCCTATTTTCTAAGGCACGTTCCAAATTTCTCTCTGGGAAAGTCATGACCAATCGCATTTAATCGGTAAGGCGGATGGGGCACACCAAGGTGAGGCCAGGGTGGAGCAAGGGTGTGGCCATTTTGCACTGATTTAATTTTTTCTAAACGGACTAGGTAAAAATGTTACTTTTTGCAAAGGTGACTTGAAACCCAGATAGCACCCTGAGCAAAGCCATCGCTTGTGCTTCATGCCTCCTACTACTAGTGGAATCATGAGCAGCCTTGTTGACCAAAAGTAAGATGCATGACAAGGGAAAAGGTGGACCAGAGTTGGGGCTCAGGACCTGGTCACCAGTTGTATTTCAAAACCACCTCGCATTTTGGGGGTGCTCTACAGAGGATTAGATGTAGTGTGCAAAAACCTGGAGGTCGATAGTGCTTAATCAACTCTGCCACATTACAATATGTCTCCCACAAAAAAAAGTAAACTGGAATGATCACTAGCAGGTGGAAGGAGATCCTACTTCCTCTATATAGATCTTTTATCACTAGAGGGATCATCATCAGGAGGTAGGAGGTCCAGATTCCTTGATATAGATCTTTAGTTATCATTAAAGAGATCATCATCAGGAGGAAGAAGGTCCCGATTCCCCTATATAGATCTTTAGTCATCACTAGAGGGATCATCATCAGGAGGAAGTAGCTCCTGATTCCTCTACATAAATCTTCAGTTATCATTAGAAGGATCACCAGCAAGAGGAAGGAGGTCCCGATTCCTCTATATAGATCTTTAGTTATCACTAGAGGGATCATCATCAGTAGGAAGGAGGTCCCGATTCCCCTATATAGATCTTTAGATATCACTAGAGGGATCATCATCAGGAGGAAGGGGTTCCCGATTCCTCTATATAGATCTTTAGTTATCATTAAAGAGATCATCAGGAGGAAGGAGGTCCTGAATCCTCTACATAAATCTTTAGTTATCATTAGAAGGATCACCAGCAGGAGGAAGGAGGACCCGATTCCTCTATATAGATCTTTAGTTATCATTAAAGAGATCATCATCAGGAGGAAGGAGGTCCTGATTCCCCTATATAGATCTTTAGATATCACTAGAGGGATCATCATCAGGAGGAAGGGGTTCCCGATTCCTCTATATAGATCTTTAGTTATCATTAAAGAGATCATCAGGAGGAAGGAGGTCCTGAATCCTCTACATAAATCTTCAGTTATCATTAGAAGGATCACCAGCAAGAGGAAGGAGGTCCCGATTCCTCTATATAGATCTTTAGTTATCATTAAAGAGATCATCATCAGGAGGAAGGAGGTCCTGATTCCCCTATATAGATCTTTAGATATCACTAGAGGGATCATCATCAGGAGGAAGGGGTTCCCGATTCCTCTATATAGATCTTTAGTTATCATTAAAGAGATCATCAGGAGGAAGGAGGTCCTGAATCCTCTACATAAATCTTTAGTTATCATTAGAAGGATCACCAGCAGGAGGAAGGAGGACCCGATTCCCCAAAAAAGATATTTAATTATTACTATAAGAATCATCCTCATCATCATCAAGAGGAAGGAGGTCCTGATTCCTCTATAAAGATCTTTAGTTATCATTAAAGAGATCATCATCAGGAGGAAGGAAGTCCTGATTTCCCTATATAGATCTTTAGTTATCACTAGAGTAGCCATTCTCAACCAGGGTTCGGTGGAACCCTAGGGTTCCTTGAGCTGTGGTTGATTTACCTCCTGTTTGATGGTGCCTACATAGATCTGAGTCAATGCCATTTGGAGGAGCCAGTGGTATGATGCCAATGATCTTTATAGCTCTGTAAGGGGGCCATTATTACCACCACTGTAAAAAATGGCATTCTTCTCACTGAACAACAAAGTAAGGGGCATTGTTCCCACTGACCCCCAATGAATGGGTTTATCAGGGGTTCCTCGAGACCTGAAAATGATTTTAAGGGTTCTTCTGGGGTAAAAAGGTTGAGAAAGGCTGCACTAGAGCGATCATCATCAGGAGGATAGAGGTCCAGATTCCTCTACATAGATCTTTAGTTATCACTAGAGGGATCACCAGCAGGGGGAAGGAGGACCTGATTCCCCTATATAGATATTTAATTATCACTAGAGGAACCATCAAGAGGAAGGAGGTCCTGATTGCTCTATATAGATCTTTAGGTATCATCATCATCAAGAGGAAGGAGGTCCTGATTGCTCTATATAGATCTTTAGGTATCACTAGAGGGATCATCATCAGGAGAAAGGAGGTCCCGATTCCTCTACATAGATCTTTAGTTATCACTAGAGGGATCACCAGCAGGGGGAAGGAGGACCCGATTCCCCTATATAGATATTTAATTATCACTAGAGGAACCATCAAGAGGAAGGAGGTCCCGATTGCTCTATATAGATCCTTATGTATCACTAGAGGGATCATCATCATCATCATCAAGAGGAAGGAGGTCCTGATTGCTCTATATAGATCTTTAGGTATCACTAGAGGGATCATCATCATCAGGAGGAAGGAGGTCGGATCCCTCTATACAGATCTTTAGTCATCACTAGGGGGATCACCAGCAGGAGAAAAGAGGACCTGACTCCCCTATAAAGATCTCTAGTTACCCCTCATTTAGAATACAGTGTCTAATTCTAGAGGTCTCATTTACAAACATATAGATAGTTGATGCTTGGAAGACCCGATTCCCCTATAATAATCTTTGGTTATCACCATAGGGATCCTCAGCAAAAGGGAGGATCTGGTTCTTCAATATAGATCTTTAGTTATCACTAGTGTTGATCCCCGGCAGAAGGGAGGAGGTCCTGACTTCTCTATATAGATCTTTAGTTATTACTAAAAAATCAGCTTTAGAAGGAAGGTGGTCCTGCGATTTCTAGGAATGCCTGTGTAAGTGGCATCAAAAATCGGACCAAAGTAGTGCAGGGACTACTTTGAAGTCGGAACAACTTGAAGTCGTACTAATATGAATGGCTGTCATTGGAAATCATGGGGAACGACTTGTCATGCTACTTTGCAGTCCCAAATCGTGGGACAAGTCGTATAAGTGTGAAAGGGGCCTTAAAGAGAACCTTTGTGTGCAATAGATCTAGAGAACAATGTCCACAATCTGATTGAAATGTGTACAGTGAAGCTTAAATGGTGGGAAACATTTTTTTTTCCTCAAGCCTTTGCACCATCCCACCAAGTTTTAAGCCCCATACACACGGTAGGATTTTCCGATGGATTCTGTCCTATCAGACAATGTTGTCGGAAAATCAGACCATGTGTAGGCACCATCGGACAGTTTCCATCAGATTGTCTGACGGACAAAGTCCTATCTCCTGCTGGATAGATTTTTTGACAACAAAGTCCGATCACACCAAATCCGATCGTGTGTAGCGAATTCCAACCGGACAAAGTGCTACGCATGCTCAGATCACATTACAAGACCAAAGCTATTGGCTACTAGCCTCTACGTAGTCCCGTCGTAGGCAACAAACGTCACCACGTTCAGAATGATCGGATTTTCCGACAACTTTGTCCGACCGTGTGTACGCAAAACCAACATCAGACAAAGTATGACGGACATGATCCGACGGACCTGGTCCTCGGATAATCCGCGCGTGTGTATGGGGCTTTAGAGATTTTATGGAAGAACTTCTTGTTTAGAAAGAAACATGGCTGCATCCATGGCTTTAAAAAACAACCCATACAACAAAGGCCAAAATTCCAGATCTGGTTTACAATTTGATGAAAACATTTTTTTCCATCTGCCTCCATAAAAAGGCCACCAAAGAAAACCATCTGATAGAAGAATCGCCAGTAGCAACTGAACGCTTCCTGGAATATAGGAGGAGCAAAAAGGGAGATCAGATTGGTTGCCACGTGCGACGTTTCAGCTCCTCGCTCGGACACTTTTTCTATCACGAGGCCTAAAGTGCTTTGTGAAGCCGCATTCTTCCTCTGAGACAGCGGCACATGACACAGCGGGGCCCTACAAGACTTCTGGTCCCCTAGGGGCACTTTCATTTGTCTCTGTTTAGTTGCTTTTCTTTTTTTTTTTAGCATTTTTTTTCTTCTATACGTGTCTTCAAAGTGTGGGAGCGCGGTTCCTGTGAAGCAAAGGCGATTAACACGCCAACAGCACCAACATATGTTCTCAACTTAACCACTCCCGTGCCCTCCGACACGCATATGTGCACACGGCCAGAGCAGATACATGTGTGGGAAAACTTTATGTTGCAGGTGCATGTGATGGGAAATATATAAATTGTACAGATAATAGCTACACATTAGCACGGCGCTTTCCATTTTTAAAGGGGAACCGTTCTCTTAGGTTTCTATTTGCAGAGCTGCTTAGATCTTAGAATATGAGCTGACAATTTTATTTCAGTTTCTAAAATTAGGAATGTCCACATAAGACAATTTTTTAGAGTGGATCAATGGCCCAAAAAAAGTTTTTAGTTGTTCTAAATTGAGAAGAGGAGGGTTAAGTGCTACTTATGGATGGGGTTGAGACGCAACAAGTGCTACTTATGAATGGGGTTGAGACGCAACAAATGCTACTTATGGATGGGGTAGAGACCCAACAAATGCTACTAATGGATGGGGTAGAGACCCAACAAATGCTACTAATGGATGGGGTAGACATGCAACAAGTGCTACTTATGGATGGGGTAGAGACACAATAAGCCCCCGTACACACGGTCAGAAATTCCAACGGAAAATGTCCTATGGGACCATGTTGTTGGAAAATCCGCCCGTGTGTGGGCTCCATCAGACTTTTTCCGACTTGAGATCCCGCTCTCAAATTTTCCGACAACAAAATCCGATCTGACTTTTTCCGATCGTGTGTAGAGAATTCCGACGGACAAAGTGCCACGCATGCTCAGATCAAATTACGAGACCAAACCTATTTGCTAATAGCCTCTACGTAGTTCCGTCGTACACAACGAACGTCACCACGTTCAGAATGATCGGATTTTCCAACAACTTTGTCCGACCGTGTGTAGGCAACACCAGTGTCGGACAAAATCCGTCGGAAAAAGTCAGACGGATTTTGACGTCGGAATTTCCGACCGTGTGTACGGGGCATAAGTGTTACTAATGGATGGGGTAGAGACGCAACAAAAATGCTACTTATGGATGGGGTAGAGACCCAACAAGTGCTACTTATGGATGGGGTAGAGACCCAATAAGTGCTACTTATGAATGGGGTAGAGACCCAACAAATGCTAACTTATGGATGGGGTAGAGACCCAACAATTGCTACTTATGGATGGGGTAGAGACCCGACAAATGTTACTTACGGATGGGGTAGAGACCCAACAAATGCTACTTATGGATGGGGTAGAGACACAACAAATTCTACTTATAGATGGGGTAGAGACACAACAAGTGCTACTTATGGATGGGGTAGAGACCCAACAAATGCTACTTATGGATGGGGTAGAGACCCGACAAATGTTACTTATGAATGGGGTAGAGACACAACAAATTCTACTTATAGATGGGGTAGAGACACAACAAGTGCTACTTATGGATGGGGTAGAGACCCAACAAATGCTACTTATGGATGGGGTTGAGACCCAACAAATGCTACTTATGAATGGGGTAGAGACACAATAAGTGCTACTTATGGATGGGGTAGAGACCCAACAAATGCAACTTATGGATGGGGTAAAGACCCAACAATTGCTACTTATGGATGGGGTAGAGACACAATAAGTACTACTTATGGATGGGGTTGAGACGCAACAAATGCTACTTATGGATGGGGTTGAGACCCAACAAATACTACTTATGGATGGGGTAGAGACCCAACAAATGCTACTTATGAATGGGGTAGAGACACAATAAGTGCTACTTATGGATGGGGTAGAGACCCAACAAATGCAACTTATGGATGGGGTAGAGACCCAACAATTGCTACTTATGGATGGGGTAGAGACCCAACAATTGCTACTTATGGATGGGGTAGAGACCCAACAATTGCTACTTATGGATGGGGTAGAGACCCAACAATTGCTACTTATGGATGGGGTAAAGACCCAACAATTGCTACTTATGGATGGGGTAGAGACACAATAAGTACTACTTATGGATGGGGTAGAGACCCAACAAATGCTACTTATGGATGGGGTTGAGACCCAACAAATACTACTTATGGATGGGGTAGAGACCCAACAAATGCTACTTATGAATGGGGTAGAGACACAATAAGTGCTACTTATGGATGGGGTAGAGACCCAACAAGTGCTACTTATGGATGGGGTAGAGACCCAACAAATGCTACTTATGGATGGGGTAGAGACACAATAAGTGTTACTTATGGATGGTGTAGAGATCCAACAAATGCTACTTATGGATGGGGTAGAGACCCAACAAATGCTACTTATGGATGGGGTAGAGACCCAACAAATGCTACTTATGGATGGGGTAGAGACACAATAAGTGCTACTTATGGATGGGGTAGAGACCCGACAAATGTTACTTATGCATGTGGTAGAGACACAATAAGTGCTACTTATGGATGGGGTAGAGACGCAAAAAAAATGCTACTAATGGATGGGGTAGACATGCAACAAGTGCTACTTATGGATGGGGTTGAGACGCAACAAATGCTATTTATGAATGGGGTTGAGACCTGACAAATGTTACTTATGGATGGGGTAGAGACCCAACAAATGCTACTTATGGATGGGGTAGAGACCCAACAAATGCTACTTATGGATGGGGTAGAGACCCAACAAGTGCTACTTATGGATGGGGTAGAGACCCAACAATTGCTACTTATGGATGGGGTAGAGACGCAATAAGTGCTACTTATGGATGGGGTAGAACAGCGAAAAGGTGCTATTTATGAATGGGGTAGAGACCCAACAAGTGCTACTTATGGATGGGGTTGAGACGCAACAAATGCTACTTATGGATGGGGTTGAGACGCAACAAATGCTACTTATAGATGGGGTAGAGACCCGACAAATGTTACTTATGGATGGGGTAGAGACACAACAAGTGCTACTTATGGATGGGGTAGAGACACAATAAGTGCTACTTATGGATGGGGTAGAGACGCAATAAGTGCTACTTATGGATGGGGTAGAGACACAATAAGTGCTACTTATGGATGGGGTAGAGACCCAACAAGTGCTACTTATGGATGGGGTAGACACGCAACAATTGCTACTTATGGATGGGGTAGAGACGCAATAAGTGCTACTTATGGATGGGGTTGAGATGCAACAAATGCTACTTATGGATGGGGTAGAGACACAACAGTGCTACCTGTGTATTGGGTACAGGCACAACAAATGCTACCTACATACAGGGTACAAGCACTAGAGTTAGTAATGTACGAGGTACAGGCCTAAAGATCTGAGACACGGTATGGTGGGAGGAAAACTGCTGACATTTTGATTATCCTCAATGCCTAACTTTTGAGAAAATACAGAAATGAAAAACCTGTTTTCAGATTTCGATCACAGTCTTGTTACAAGTACAGAGGTAAGGATGAGGAAAAAGGAACACATTCCCCAACCAGTCCCTAAGAAACCCTTATGCCGCGTACACACGATCGGAATTCCGCTCAAGCTTGTGTTGCCTACACATGGTCACACCGAATTCCGACCGCCAAGAACGCGTGACGTACAACACTACGAGCATGCGTCGAATTGTTTCCGAGTATGCGTCGGAATTCTGCACGTCGGAAATTGCCACAGACGATCGGAATTTCGAAACTTTTTCCATTGGAAAAAATGAGAACACGCTCTCAATCTTTTGCTGGCCGAAATTCCGCCAGCAAAAGTCCGATGGAGCCTATACACAGTCGCATTTACTGATGAAAAGGTCTCATTGGTCTTTTGCTGGCCGAAATTCATATCGTGTGTATGCGGCATTACGTGGTTTACAGATATCCCTATTTAACACAAGCTAGTCAGTTCCCTAACCCTACATGTCACCCCCGTGGTGAGCAAGCAAGCTATGGAAGGTAGACGTCAGGCAAACACCAACATTTCCAAGCAAAGCTCAAGTTCAGTCACATTGGTTTGGAGGGTTATAGAATTATATAGGAAAGAATTTTCAGCACTTCCTGTCCCTGTGACACCCGTCCAAGTAATGGGGTGAGCAGCTGTCACCAGCACAGCACGAAACCTCCAAAATAACACACATTATCAGAAATTCTAACCCTTCCCTAAGCTACTAAAAATGTGGAGAGACTTTCAATGACTTCCTGTCCTGAGAGGGCAAAGACAACATTAACCAGACAGCCGCTTCAGCCCTTCTCCGCTCTATCCAAAGTGTAATAAAAGCTTGGCCTTAAACTGGTATACTCAGTACAGGGATGGTGGGAACCATTTATAATGCGCACAGTAGGCGCTCAGACCTGGGAACCCAATGCAAGGATGGTGGGAAACCCTCATAATGGGCACAGCGGGTGTACAGACCCCTGAACTCAGCACAGGGATGGTGGGAACCTCTCATAATGGGCACAGTAGGTGTACAGAACTGGGAACCCAAGGCAGGGATGGTGGAAACCCCTCATAATGGCCACAGTAGGTGTTCAGGCCAGGGAACTCAGCACAGGGATGGTGGGAACCCCTCATAATAAACACAGTATGTATTCAGACCTGGGAACCAAAGGCAGGGATGATGGAAACCCTCCACACAGACATTGACAATCAGCTAGTGGCTTCAACCCTTCTTCGCTCTATCCAAAGTGTAATAAAAGGTGGCGGAAGCTGAGCTTTACACATGGGAACCCCGCATAGGGATGGTGCTAACCCCTCATTATGGGCATGGCAGGCATGAAGACCTGGGAACCTAACACAGGGATGGTGGAAACCCCCTCATAATGGCCACAGTAGGTATTCAGACCTGGGAACTCGGCACAGGGATGGTGGGAACCTCTCATAATGGACACAGCAGGTTTACAGACCTGGGAACTCAGCACAGGGATGGTGGGAACCTCTCATAATGGGAACAGCAGGCATACAGACCAGGGAACTCAGCACAGGGATGGTGGGAACCTCTCATAATGGGCACAGCAGGCATACAGACCAGGGAACTCAGCACAGGGATGGTGGAAACCCCTCATAATGGACACAGCAGGCATACAGACCAGGGAACTCAGCACAGGGATGGTGGGAACCCCTCATAATGGCCACAGTAGGTGTTCAGATCTGGGAACTCGGCACAGGGATGGTGGAAGCCCCTCATAATGGACACAGCAGGCATACAGACCAGGGAACTCAGCACAGGGATGGTGGGAACCTCTCATAATGGGCACAGCAGGCATACAGACCAGGGAACTCAGCACAGGGATGGTGGGAACCTCTCATAATGGGCACAGCAGGTGTACAGACCTGGGAACTCAGCACAGGGATGGTGGAAGCCCCTCATAATGGACACAGCAGGCATACAGACCAGGGAACTCAGCACAGGGATGGTGGGAACCTCTCATAATGGGCACAGCAGGTGTACAGACCTGGGAACTCAGCACAGGGAAGGTGGAAACCATTTATAATGCTCACAGTAGGTGTTCAGACCTGGGAACCCAAGGCAGGGATGGTGGAAACCATCCACACAGACAACATTGACAATCAGATAGTGGCTTCAACCCTTCTTCGCTCTATTCAAAGTCTAATAAAAGGTAGGGGAAGCTGAGCTTTACAGATGGGAACCCCGCACAGGGATGGTGCTAACCCCTCATTATGGGCATGGCAGGCATGAAGACCTGGGAACCCAATACAGGGATGGTGGAAACCCCCCATTATGGCCACAGTAGGTGTTCAGACCTGAGAACTCGGCACAGGGATGGTGTAAACCGCTCATAATGGGCACAGTAGGTATGCAGACTTGGGAACTCAGCATAGGGATGGTGGGAACCTCTCATAATGGGCACAGTAGCTATGCAGACCCAGGAACTCCGAGATCTCACCAATAGAAGGTCCCTGAGAGATAGAAGAGACTGTCCTATGGTTTAACTCTCCAGCATACCCCCCCAAAAAAAATTAATTTGTTTTTACGTGGAGTGACTCTTTAAGCATGGCAGTTTTTTTACTCGGTACTCACCCACGGCCAATACAACCAGCCTGAGAGAGCAAATTCCAAACGTGATAACTTTGTAGGCCAAACTTTTCATTTTTTAATTGAGAAAGACGGAGAGAGAGCGACCGAACAACTCCGGCCTAAATATTTCACTAACTGGGGAGAAATGAGACTACGCATTTTTTTTTTTTTAACCCTCGGTACAGTGAAAAGTCAAGGAATGTTTTTGGGGGAAAAGAGATAAAAAAAAAAAGAAGTTGAAGAGCGGACAAGACGGCCTGATGTATGGCAGAGCGAAGGAGTTAACGTGGGAAAAATGCCATCGCGATGCCCCATGGCCTCGGGAAACAACCTTCCCATAGACGTGACAGCATAGCCGGAGCCTGTGAAAGGCAGAGCAGGGGGCCGAGTTCCCACGGCACAGCATTAAGGAGCTGCTGTTATCAGGGACTGGAGAAGGTGGAGCCGGGGCCTCTGGACGCTCTCCACCAAAAAAGGAAGAGGATAGCTGGGCCAGGGGGGACAGCTTGGCTCGGTGAAACCTTGTTTACCTAAAAGGCAGAGGGACGGAGACAGGAGGCCAATACAGTATCCCGTTACTTACCCACAATGCAATAGATGGAGACATTTTCTAGAATATATCAATCTGACGGAGTCTTGAAGTTGTGAAGTTTGCACAATTATAGGGGAACTATAACCCCTAAAAAGAAGAAAAAAAAATCCTAACACTGGTCCCTGTCTTTAATTAAAAACAAAAATGTATAAAATAAATTACTAGACCAAGGAATTTAGCGAAAGTTCTCACTTTGCGCCTCCTTAGCGCCGCCATCTTTAAACGGAGATCTGGTGCCTGGTGGGACCTTGCAGAGACTGAGCGGCGCGTGTTCTCATGTGTAACGTCTCGCAAAGGGCAAAGTAATTTCTCCCTCTTTGTGCCTCCCCTTTGGTGCCGCCATCTTTCATTGGGATCTGGCACCCAGTGGGACCTGGCGGAGAACCCACCCCAGCCCCAACCCCAAGTCATGTGCGCAACATCTTGCACAGGGCCTGCTGGGATGGCTACATCACGTCTCTCCCTTTGGTGCCGCCATCTTTAATTGAGATCTGGCACCCGGTGGGACGATGTGGAGACCCCCCCCACCCCACCCCAACGCATGTGCTCAACAGCTTGCACAGGGCCTGCTGGGATGGCTACATCACGTCTCTCCCTTTGGTGCCGCCATCTTTAATTGAGATCTGGCACCCGGTGGGACCATGTGGAGATCCTCCCACCCCAACGCTTGTGCTCAAGATCTTGCACAGGGCTTTCTGGGATGGCTACATCACGTCTCTCCCTTTGGTGCCGCCATCTTTAATTGAGATCTGGCACCCGGTGGGACCATGTGGAGATCCTCCCACCCCAACGCTTGTGCTCAAGATCTTGCACAGGGCCTTCTGGGATGGCTACATCACGTCTCTCCGTTTGGTGCCGCCATCTTTAATTGAGATCTGGCACCCGGTGGGACCATGTGGAGATCCCCCCTCCACCCCAACGCATGTGCTCAACATCTTGCACAGGGCCTGCTGGGATGGCTACATCGCGTCTCTCCCTTTGTGCCTCCCCTTTGTTGCCGCCATCTTTAATCGAGATCTGGCACCCGGTGGGACCATGTGGAGACCCCCCACCCCAAGGCTTGTGCTCAACATCTTGCACAGGGCCTGCTGGGATGGCTACATCACGTCTCTCCCTTTGTGCCTCCCCTTTGTTGCTGCCATCTTTAATTGAGATCTGGCACCCGGTGGGACCATGTGGAGATCTTCCCACCCCAACGCTTGTGCTCAAGATCTTGCACAGGGCCTTCTGGGATTGCTACATTACGTCTCTCCCTTTGGTGCCGCCATCTTTAATTGAGATCTGGCACCCGGTGGGACCATGTGGAGACCCCCCCACCCCAACACATGTGCTCAAGATCTTGCACAGGGCCTGCTGGTATGGCTACATCATGTCCCTCCCTTTGTGCCTCCTCTTTGGTGCCACCATCTTTAATCCAGGTCTGGCACCCGGTGGGACCATGTTGAGACCCCCCTGCACCCCAACGCATGTGCTCAAGATCTTGCACAGGGCCTGCTTGGATGGCTACATCACGTCTCTCCCTTTGCCTCCTCTTTGGTACCGCCATCTTTAATTGAGTTCCAGCACACGCACAGACATGCCGCAACTCTATTGGACCTGGCAGTGCCCCCCCCCCCCCGGTGTGTGTGCGCATGCGCAACATCTTGGAAAAGGCATCTAGGATGGCTATATCAGCTCTCTCCCTCAGCGGCACCAAAGGGAGAGACCTGACATAGCCATCCTAGGAGCCTTTTCCAAGATGTTGCGCATGCGCACAATGCCGGGGGGGGGGGGCTCTGCCAGGTCCAATAGACTTGCGGCATGTCTGTGCGTGCGCTGGATCTTCTTTAAAGATGTCGGCACCAAAGAAGAGGCACAAAAGGGAGAGGCGTGATGTAGCCATTCCAGCAGGCCCTGTGCATGATGTTGCGCACATGCGTTGGGGTGGGGGGGGGGGGGGTTATCCGCCAGGTCCCACCGGGTGCCAGATCTCAATTAAAGACAGAAAAATCAGGTTTGCTGCCCTGCCAGACCAGACTTTAGTACGTGGCAGAGCTGTGCGAATCTCAGGACTGGATGCACAGACATAAAAATCCTTATTACAATCAGTGTACAAGCAGACTCTCCTATAGTAGTGGCGGTGAACGATGCTCCTATAACTTCGCTACCCAAAAGACACCTTGAAAGTTGCGTCCTACGATGGACTCCGAGGATCTGCTTATATGGAAAGTTCCTGAATGTGAAGCGGAGTCACCAACGCGCCAGGCATGTTTAAAGCGGCTCTCCGGACCGATTCTTGCCATTAGTAAAGGGCTGCAGAGAACAAAATCGAGCAGCTATGAGGCTTGTGACTGGAAACCCACACCACTGCCGCTCAACAAAAACCACAACACACAGACCTGCTGAAACCGACATCCGCTCTTCTCCCTACACAGCGCTGACTATCCCCTCCCGAAACCTGCACCATCGTCACCGCCGCCATCTTCCATCCACAGAAATACAATCGGGATCTATCCAACTCTCCTCTCCTGAAATACTCTGCACTGCTGGAGGACTCTGCTCCTTCCTCTATAACTCTCCTCTCCTGAAATACTCTGCTGGAGGACTCTGCTGATTTCTCCAACTCTCCTCTGTCTCTGGAGAGTCCTTCAGCAGTGAAGAGTATTTCTGGGAGTACTCTGCTCCTTTCTCTAACTAACTCTCCTCTCCTAAAATACCCTGCTCTGCTGGGGGACTCTGCTCCTTGCTCTATAAATCTCCTCTCTTTAAATACTCTGCTGGAGGACTCTGTTCCTTCCTCTATAGTTCTCCTCTCCTGGAAGACTTTTCTCCTTTCTCTAAATCTCTCTCTCTCCGGAGAGTCCTTCAGCAGTGAAGAGTATTTCTGGAGGACTCTGCTCCTTCCTCTATCTAACTCTCCTCTCCTGAAATACTCTGCTCTGCTGGAGGACTCTGCTCCTTCCTCTATAACTCTCCTCTCCTGAAATACTCTGCACTGCTGGAGGACTCTGCTCCTTCCTCTATAACTCTCCTCTCCTGAAATACTCTGCTCTGCTGGAGGACTCTGCTCCTTCCTCTATAACTCTCCTCTCCCGAAATACTCTGCACTGCTGGAGGACTCTGCTCCTTCCTCTATAACTCTCCTCTCCTGAAATACTCTGCTCTGCTGGAGGACTCTGCTCCTTCCTCTATAACTCTCCTCTCCTGAAATACTCTGCACTGCTGGAAGACTCCTCTCATTTCTCCAACTCTCCTCTCTCTCTCCGGAGAGTCCTTCAGTAGTGAAGAGTATTTCTGGAGGACTCAGCTCCTTCCTCTATCCAACTCTCCTCTCCTGAAATACTCTGCTCTGCTGGAGGACTTTGCTCCTTCCTCAATTCGGCAATCCCGAATCCGGGACACAAAGAAAGCCGTGCAGAGATTGCGATTGGACGGTTTTTCTTTTATTCTTCTAATAGAAAGGAAAGAGAACTGAAGGCGCACATTTCTAAGCCGCCAAGAAAACCAGACAGACCGGGAAGGCGCACACAGGTGCTCACATACAGGAGCAGGGAGGCATGGGACCATGGGACGGAACGTCCGGCCAAGAGAGAGAACAAAAAGAAGAGAAAGGTAGAAAATGTCTCCCACCACACAGGAGTCGGCTTCTTAAAGACCATCTCCAATCACATTCTTTTTTTATATATATATATATATATATATATATATACACAGTGGTGTGAAAAAGTGTTTGCCCCCTTCCTCATTTCCTGTTCCTTTGCATGTTTGTCACACTTAAGTGTTTCGGAACATCAAACCAATTTAAACAATAGTCAAGGACAACACAAGTAAACACAAAATGCAATTTGTAAATGAAGGTGTTTATTAGTAAAGGTGAAAAAAAATCCAAACCATCATGGCCCTGTGTGAAAAAGTGATTGCCCCCCTTGTTAAAACATACTATAACTGTGGTTGTCCACACCTGAGTTCAATTTCTCTAGCCACACCCAGGCCTGATTATTGCCACACCTGTTCACAATCAAGGCATCACTTAAATAGGAGCTGCTTGACACAGTAAGGTCCACCAGAAGATCCTTAAAAGCTACACATCATGCCGAGACCCAAAGAAATTCAGGAACAATTGAGAAAGAAAGTAATTGAGATCTATCAGTCTGGAAAGGGTTATAAAGCCATTTCCAAAGCTTTGGGAATCCAGCGAACCACAGTGAGAGCCATTATCCACAAATGGCGAAGACATGGAACAGTGGTGAACCTTCCCAGGAGTGGCCGGCCGCCCAAAATTACCCCAAGAGCGCAGCGACGACTCATCCAAGAGGTCACAAAAGACCCCACAACAACGTCCAAGGAACTGCAGGCCTCACTTGCCTCAGTTAAGGTCAGCGTTCATGCCTCCACCATCAGGAAAAGACTGGGCAAAAATGGCCTGCATGGCAGAGTTCCAAGGAGAAAACCACTGCTGAGCAAAAAGAACATCAAAGCTCATCTCAATTTCTCCACAACACATCTTGATGATCCCCAAGACTTTTGGGACAACATTCTGTGGACCGATGAGACAAAAGTGGAACTCTTTGGAAGGTGTGTGTCCAAGTATATCTGGCATAGAAGGAACACTGCATTTCAGAAAAAGAACATTATACAAACAGTAAAATATGGTGGTGGTAGTGTGATGGTCTGGGGCTGTTTTGCTGCTTCAGGACCTGGAAGACTTGCCGTGATAAAAGGAACTATGAATTCTGCTGTCTACCAAGAGATCCTGAAGGAGAATGTCCGACCATCTGTTCGTGTACTCAAGCTGAAACGAACTTGGGTTCTGCAGCAGGACAATGATCCTAAACACACCAGCAAGTCCACCACCGAATGGCTGAAGAAAAACAAAATGAAGACTTTGGAGTGGCCTAGCCAAAGTCCTGACCTGAATCCTATTGAGATGTTGTGGTATGACCTTAAAAAGGCCGTTCATGCTCGAAAACCCTCTAATGTAACTGAATTAGGACAATTCTGCAAAGATGAGTGGGCCAAAATTCCTCCAGGACGCTGTAAAAGCCTCATTGCACGTTATCGCAAACGCTTGGTTGCAGTTGTTGCTGCTAAGGGTGGCCCAACCAGTTATTAGGTTTAGGGGGCAATCACTTTTTCACACAGGGCCATGATGGTTTAGATTTTTTTTCACCTTTAATAATAAACACCTTCATTTACAAATTGCATTTTGTGTTTACTTGTGTTGTCCTTGACTATTGTTTAAATTGGTTTGATGTTCCGAAACACTTAAGTGTGACAAACATGCAAAGGAACAGGAAATGAGGAAGGGGGCAAACACTTTTTCACACCACTGTATATATATATATATATATATATATATATATATATATATATATATATATATATATATATATATATATATATATATATATATATATATATATATATTTTTTTTTTTTTTTTTTTAGATCACATAGTAAAAGCCCAAACGGGGGTTCTATCTATTACTCCACTGGGGAGATGTTCTCCTATTTCCTGTCCTGGTGACAACATGATCCTGGGACAGGAAATGAGAGATACAAACGTTAACAAAAGGCTGACAAGTACAGGCACTGGGGAGCTACAGATCATTGAGGGAACCATGAATGCCAACATGTACTGTGACATACTGAAGCAGAGCATGATCCCCTCCCTTCAGAGACTGGGCCGCAGGGCAGTATTCCAACATGATAACCACCCCAAACACCTCCAAGACCACCACTGCCTTGCTAAAGAAGCTGAGGGTGAAGGTGATGGACTGGCCAAGCATGTCTCCAGACCTAAACCCTATTGAGCATCTGTGGGACATCCTCAAACGGAAGGTGGAGGAGCACAAGGTCTCCAACATCCACCAGCTCCGTGATGTCGTCATGGAGGAGGGGAAGAGGACTCCAGTGACAACCTGTGAAGCTCTGGTGAACTCCATGCCCAAGAGGGTTAAGGCAGTGCTGGAAAATAATGGCGGCCACACAAAATATTGACACTTTGGGCCCAATTTGGACATTTTCACTTAGGGGTGTACTGACTTTTGTTGCCAGCGGTTTAGACATTAATGGCTGTGTGTTGAGTTATTTTGAGGGGACGGCAAATTTACACTGTTATACAAGCTGTACACTCACTACTTTACATTGTAGACAAGTGTCATTTCTTCAGTGTTGTCACATGAAAAGAGAGAATAAAATATTTACAAAAAATGTGAGGGGTGTACTTACTTTTGTGAGATAATGTACTTTATTTTAGACCCAGTGATGTCATCACTGGGTCTCTGTTCCTCTCTATGCAATGCCGTCAGATTGTGGCTGGTGGGCCAATGGGGTACTGTACACAGCTTCCTGAAAATAATCACAGCATCCTCCCTCTGTAGCAATGGGAGGAGTCATGCAAGTGTAAAAACACATTGATGGGTGGAGGAGTGGGTGTTCCTAGGTGGGCTGCATTTACATTGGTAACGCCCTACATGTGAAGCTGAGCTCTGCCATGATCATCTCTGTGCTCCTCTATGCAACGCAGGCAGATCATGGCTGGTGGGAGGGGCTGAGAAAACCGGAAGCTGTGAGAACACCCAGATAGAGTCCTGAGCCTCCATCACTGGGTCTCTGTGCTTCTCTATACAATGCAGAAAGATCAGGGCTGGTGAGAGGAGCTGAGAAAAAGAGGAAGCTGGAAGAAAGCCCACATGGGATCCTGAGCTTTCATGAGTAGACATGTGCAATTATTTTTGTTCCAAATGCGTCTTTGTCATAATTGGGCATATTCGTTAATTCAGAAACAAAAAAAAAATAAAAAAAAACACATTTTTCCGAAAACAACATTTTATAAAAAAAAAAAGAAGGAAAAACCAAGAAGAAGGAAAAACCAAGAAGAAGGAAAAACCAAGAAGAAGGAAAAACCAAGAAGAAGGAAAATCCAAGAAAGAAGGAAAATCCAAAAGAAGGAAAATCCAAGAAGAAGGAAAATCCAAGAAGAAGGAAAATCCAAGAAAGAAGGAAAATCCAAGAAAGAAGGAAAATCCAAGAAAGAAGGAAAATCCAAGAAAGAAGGAAAATCCAAGAAAGAAGGAAAATCCAAGAAGAAGGAAAATCCAAGAAGAAGGAAAGTCCAATAAAGAAGGAAAATCCAAGAAGAAGGAAAATCCAAGAAGAAGGAAAATCCAAGAAGAAGGAAAAAAAATCGAAAAGAAGGAAAATCCAAGAAGAAGGAAAAAAAAAAAATCGAAAAGAAGGAAAATCCAAGAGAAGGAAAATCCAAGAGAAGGAAAATCCAATAAGAAGGAAAATCCAAGAGAAGGAAAAAAAATCGAAAAGAAGGAAAATCCAAGGAGAAGGAAAAAAAATCGAAAAGAAGGAAAATCCAAGAAGAAGGAAAAAAATCGAAAAGAAGGAAAATCCAAGAGAAGGAAAATCCAAGAGAAGGAAAATCCAAGAGAAGGAAAATCCAATAAGAAGGAAAATCCAAGAGAAGGAAAAAAATCGAAAAGAAGGAAAATCCAAGGAGAAGGAAAATCCAAAAGAAGGAAAATCCAAGGAGAAGGAAAATCCAAGAGAAGGAAAATCCAAGAGAAGGAAAATCCAAGAGAAGGAAAATCCAAAAGAAGAAGGAAAATCCAAGAGAAGGAAAATCCAAGAGAAGGAAAATCCAATAAGAAGGAAAATCCAAGAGAAGGAAAAAAAATCGAAAAGAAGGAAAATCCAATAAAGAAGGAAAATCCAAAAGAAGGAAAATCAAAAAAATCAAAAAAGAACAAAAAACATTTGGATAATTTATATTATAATTAAAATATTAAGTTTATTAATTATTATTATAGGTTTTTTATTATTATTGTTTAATAATATACAATAATAAATAATAATAATAATACTAACTATAATAATAATTATAAACTATTAAATTATAGGTATTGGAATTTCCTTTTAAATTTGGCTGTGACGAATTCCAATTTTTCCGAAGTTACGAATAATCCGAAATAATGAATGCATCAAAAAGAAAAACAAAAATAAAAATAAATAATGAATTAAAAAAACGGAAAAATAACAAAAATAAATAAAAAAATAAAATTTTTGGGCAGTGCACATGTCTATTCATGATTATTACTGGGTCTCTGTGCTTCTTTGCACAATGCAGGAAGATCATGGCTGGTGGGAGGGGCTGAAAAAATAAAAAGAAACAGGAAGTTGTGAGAACGCCCACATTGGATGCTGAGCCTTCATGATCATAACTGGGTCTCTGTGCTTCTCTATACAGATCAAGGACAAGGGAGGTGGAAGGTGCTGGGGAAAAAAAAACGATTCTGGATGTCCTCCAGCCAGAATACAAGCCAGGCTCCGACTTGCTGCAGCTTCTAATGCACATGGTGAGAAGCTCACAGTGTGCGGTGAAATCAGAGGAAGCCATTTCAGTCCTGCAGAGGAGCCGCGACAACTGTGCAAAGACTGCCGTTTGTTTCCCTCGGGGGACACGGTTGGGGGAACTCTGCAGAAAATAAAAAGATACAAAGGCGCCTGAAGGTGACGAGGCCGTGACAGCCGCCGAGCTGTTTAAAGAAATGTGTTTTTTTGCTTTGTCAGGTCCGGAACCGACACAACCTGTTGGGTGAGGACGAGCCCCTTGTAATTATGTCGGGAACTTGCAACAGCTGCACTGCTTTGTCTTCTCGACCTGCCACTGCAGGGTGGATCCGAGGGGACCGCCTGGAGTTAACCTTTACCTCGCCAGAGCGGCACAATAAAAAAAAAAAAAAAAGCCAAATGACGGCGACGCACCCTTTCCACCATCATTATAAAAGGTTAACGAACCCGAGGGAGAAGGTGATGTAACCACCATTGCTCACAGAAACTCTGACATGTTGATGCAATTTTACAAAAAAATAATGAATTTTCTATATTTTTTAATGCAGGTTTCATGCGGCAATCCTGCCATGAAGGTCTTTGTTTGGGCACTTCCTGTTATAGGGTGACAACACTGTCCCGGTCTCCAAACTGAGTACTTGTGTTGTCACCCTTTATAGAGGGCTTTCGATGGAGATAAAGTGGCCATTTCAACAGATCAAAATAAATGCCTGATGATCCTTCCATGAAGGTCCTTGTTTGGGCACTTCCTGTTATAGGGAGACAACGTCAGTTTCCAACTTCCAACCCAACTCAGTCAACAAACTCAGCCAGCCAACCCAACTCAACTCAGCCAGCCAACCCAACTCAACTCAACTCAGCCAACTCCACTCAACTCAACTCACCCAACTCCACTCACCCCACCCAACCAACTCAACTCACCCCACCCAACCAACTCAACTCACCCCACCCAACCAACTCAACTCACCCCACCCAACCAACTCAACTCACCCCACCCAACCAACTCCACTCACCCCACAACTCAACTCACCCCCACAACTCAACTCACCCCCACAACTCAACTCACCCCCACAACTCAACAGAGTAAAATAATGCCTGGACAACCTTCCATGAAGGTCCTTGTTTGGGCACTTCCCGTTATAGGGAGACAAAGTCCGTTCCTGACTTCCAAGCCAACCCAACTCAGCCAACCCAACTCAGCCAACCCAACTCAGCCAACCCAACTCTTGCGTTGTCACCCTTTAAGATGGCCATTTCAACAGAATAAAATAATGCCTGGTCAACCTTCCATGAAGGTCCTTGTTTGGGCACTTCCTGTTTTAGGGAGACAATGTCAGTTCCCAACTTCCAACTCAACTCAGTCACCAAACTCAGCCAGCCCAACCCAACATCTCAACTCACCCAACATCTCAACTCACCCAACATCTCAACTCACCCAACATCTCAACTCACCCAACATCTCAACTCACCCAACATCTCAACTCACACGTTGTCACCCTTTAAGATGGCCATTTCAACAGAATAAAATAATGCCTGGTCAACCTTCCATGAAAGGTCCTTGTTTGGGCACTTCCTGTTATAGAGTGACAATGCGCTGTCCGACTTCCAATTCAACAACAACTCGACAACTTAAGTCTTGCGTTGTCACCCTGTCACATGGGCTTTTGATGGAGATGAAGAGGCCATTCTAGCACATTAAAATAATGCCTGGTGATCCTGCCATAAAGGTCTTTGTTTAGGCACTTCTGGTTATAGAATGACAATTTTCCATCCCTGACTCCCAACTCAACAACAATCCAAACTCTTTTCTTGTCATCATTTAAGATGGCCATTTCAACAGAATAAAATAATGCCTGGCCAACCTTCCATGGAGGTCCTTGTTTGGGCACTTCCTGTTATAGAGTGACAATGCTCTGTCCCTGACTCCCAACTCAACAACAACCCAATTCTTGTATTGTCACCCTTTAATAGGGGCTTTCGATGGAGATAAAGTGGCCATTTCAACACATTTAAATAAATAAATGATGATCCTTCCATGAAGGTCCGTGTTTGGGCACTTCCTGTTATAGGGTGACAACCCTCCATTCCAGACTTCCAACTCAACTCCTCAACTCAATTCCTGTGTTGTCACCACTTTAGATGGGCTTTCAATGGAGATAAAGTGGCCATTTCAACACATTAAAATAATGCCTGGTCGTGCTTCCATGAAGGTCCTTGTTTGGGCACTTCCTGTTATAGGGTGACAACGCTCTGTCCCCGACTCCCAACTGTACTCTTGTATTGCCACTCCACATCATGGGCTTCGATGGAGAAGAAGTGGCCATTTTAGCACAATAAAATAACACCTGGTGATCCTGCCATAAAGGTCAATGTCCAGGCATTTCCTGTTATAGGGGGACAACGCTCTGTCCCTGACTCCCAACTCAACAACCCAACTCTTGTGTTGTCAACCTGTCACATGGGCTTGCAATGGAGGTGAAGGGGCCATTTTAGCACATTAAACGAATGCCTGGTGATCCTTCAATGAAGGTCGTTGGGTGACAACGCTCCGTTCCCGACTCCTAACTCAGCAACAACTCAACTCTTGTGTTGTCACTCTTTAAGAGGGTCTTTTGATGGCGATAAAGTAGCCATTTCAACACATTAAAATAATGCCTGGTGAGCCTTCCATGAAGGTCGTTGTTTGGGAACTTCCTGTTATAGAGTGACAATGCTCCGTTCCTAACTCAACAAACAACCCAACTCATGCGTTGTCACCCAATCACTTGGGCTTTCAATTGACACTTCCTGTTATAGGGTGACAACACTCTGTCCCGGTCTCCAAACTGGTGCAATTTCAACGCACTAAAAAAATGCCTGGTGATCCTGGCATAAAGATCCTTGTTGAGGCATTTCCTGTTATAGGGTGACAATGATCTACCCCTGCCTCCTAACTGTGCACTTGTGTTGTCACCCTGTCACAGGGGCTTCCGAGGGAAATAGTGGGTATTTAACAACATAATAAAATAACGCATGGTGATCCTGCCATGAAGGTCCTTGTACAGGCACTTCCTGTAATAGGGTGACACCACTGTCCCTGTTTGCAAAGGTGCCCTGGCGTTGTCACCTTGTCAAATGGGCTTCCAATGGCAACGAAGGGGCCATTTTAACACAACTGGTGATCATTCCATGAAGGTTCTCGTTCACTTACTTCCTGTTATAGGGTGACAACAACTCCCAAATGTGCTCTTGCGTTGTCACCCTGTCACATTGGCTTATAATAGAGATCAAGGATGCTGTACTTTGCTTCCTGAACACATCACAGCACCCTGCCCCAGTACTCCTCTGAAGAACCCTGATGCACGCAAAGGGCTGACTCTTGGGAGGAGTCCCTAAACGCCTCCTGTTCTCTCCTGACATATATTAATCCATAAATATTATTAAAGTTTTTTTTTTTTACATAAACCAGTTTATGAAAAATGATGTCTTTTGTGTCAAGTATCTATAAAGTTTTTTTTGGGGTTTTTTTTCGCCATTCCTGCATAGGTACCGCCAAAGCGTCTCAAAGTTACAAGTCAATAAAGATTATCCTATCGTCCCCGTCTGCTTGAGATTTATTACGACAATGGATAGAGAGACTTTACAGAAGCTCAAAAGCCTCGTAAAACCGCTCCATAATAACGTTCATTTCAATCCGCTAAAAGTCATCAATACCTGCAGAAGATTCGTTATGGATTAATTTTTTATTTTTTTTTTCATAAAAAGGTCAAGAGAGAGAAAAGAGAGAGAGATAGAGAAGTGCCAGAGACAGATCTCCTTGAGAATGGATAATACGGAGCACTTAAGATAGGGCACGCAGGCATTTAGCTGACCGGCTCTGGCAGCGTGGAGACATTACGCTGCGGCCATTAAAAGGGGCCGCCGCTCTTCTGCTGTGATTGAATTATTGAAAAGCGTGGAATTATTTATAAAGAACATAGTAACGCGTACATGTTCTAGGAGCTGGGAAGGAGACGCCACGGTGATGACCGACGGGGGGGAAGTAGGCTCCCCATTCAGTGATAATCAACAAGGTCAAGGTGTTATAGAATACCAGATCGATATTTAATAGATGCCCAACCATCACATCTATACGAGCTTGTTGGGCATCCAATTTCAAAACCATGGGCGTGTTAATATAAAGTTGGCCTCCTCTGTGTCCATAAAGGCCTCCACTCTTCTGGAAAGGCTTTCCACAAGATTTTGGAGGGTGTCTGGGGGAATTTGTGTCCATTCTGCCAAAAGAGCATTTGTGGGGTTAGTTCTCGATGTTGGGCAAGAAGATCTGGCTCATAGCCAACGGTCCACGTCATCCCAAAGTTTCAACAAGGCGGAAGCAAGGCCTCTTAAGTTTCTCTACACCAAGTTGGTCAAACCATGTCTTTATAGAGCTGGCTACCATTTATGAGGTCAGGATTGGATGAGAAGACGAAGACCTGGCTCACAACTGGTGTTCCAATTCATCCCAAGGGTGTTCAGTAGGATTGAGGTCAGGGCTCTGTAAAGGCCCCTCAAGTTCCTCCACACCAAACTGGTCAAACCATGTCTTTATGGAGCTGGCTACCATTTATGAGATCAGGTACCGATGTTGGAATAGAAGACCTGGTTCACAATTGGTGTTCCAATTCAACCCAAGGGTGTTCAGTAGGGTTGAGGACAGAGCTTGGTGTAGGCCACTTCAGTTCCCCCACACCAAACTGGTCAAACCGTATCTTTATGGAGCTGGCTACCATTTGTGAGGTCAGGTACTGATGTTGGATGAGAAGATCTGGCTCACAATTGGTGTTCCAACTCAACCAAAAGTTGTTCAGTAGGGTTGAGGTCAAGGCTCTGTGCAGGCCACTCGAGTTCCTCCACACCAAACTGGTCAAACTATGTTTTTATGGAGCTAGAGTTGTATACAGGGTCACAGTCATGGTCGAAAACTACAAGGTTGAAGGTGCTTAACTGCCTAGAATACCTTTGTATGCTTTAGTATTCATAGTACCCTTCACTTGAAACACCAAAACGTAATAATTTGGAGAGATGTTCGCGTACCTTTTGGTCATAGTTGTAGGTGTGATGGTTAGGTATCAAAAGTCCACCTGCTCAAAGCTTACACACGGCTAAGGACCCCCTTCCCGCTCGGGCCCATTGACTGGCCTTAAAAAGAAACGTGCTGCATGCTTTCCATACCTGAAGGCTCTAGTGAGCAAATGAAAAACAGACAGAAGAAGAGATAATGTAAACATCAGCACCCCAGGGATAGGCCGGTAAGCAGGCTATTACAGGAACCCTGAAGGTCATGTGTTCAAGTCCATCAAATTGAGGCTTAACCAGGGCTAAGGACCCAACGCGCTCAGGCCTTGTGACGTGGCCATAAAGGGGAAAGTGTTACAGGCTTTTCTATACCTGGAAGGCTCTGGTAAACAAATGGAGCAGAGAGAAGCATAGGTAAAGTAAATATAGCGGAGTAGTAAGGACAGGGAGTGTGCCATTGCAGGAACTGTGAGGGTCAGGTGTCCAAGTGATTGAAGTTTACACAGAGCAAAGGACCCAACCCACACAGGCCTTGTAACTTGGCCATGCTTTCGGTACCTGGAAAGCTTGGGTGGGCAAATGGAACAGGGAGGAGCATAGGTAATGTAAGTAAGGTCATCAAAGGAAATGTGTGACAAGCTTTCCCATGAGTAGAAGGTTACAATGGGCAAAAAGAGCAGAGAAGGCCATAGATAACTTAAGTATTAGAGGGGGAGGGGGCTATTATTGGAACCCTGAAGGTCAGGTGTCCAAGTCCATTTGACAAACTTGAACACTTGACCCGACTTGGTCATCAAGGGGAAAGTATGACAAGCTTTCCCACACCTGGAAGGCTCTAATGGGCAAATGAAGCAGAGACGGGCATTGATAACATAGGTTACAGTTTTGGGGGGTGACAGGTGGTCAATCAAGGAACTCTTGAATGGGTAAAGTACATAGTCACTGGTTTTATTTTCTGATAAACCCTCCCAAAAAAGTCCCGGGCCTTGACAAGTCCATTTGACAGACTTGTACACTTGACCTAACTTGGTCATCAAGGTGAAAATATGACAAGCTTTCCCATACCTGGAAGGCTCTAATGGGCAAATGGAGCAGAGACGGGCATAGATAAGATAGGTTACAGTTTTGAGGGGTGACAGGTGGTCAATCAAGGAACCCTTGAATGGGTAAAGTACATAGTCACTGGTTTTAGTTTCTGATAAACCCTCCCAGAAAAAGTCCCAGGCCTTGACAAGTACATTTGACAAACTTACTTTCACTTTTGATGACCAAGTCAGGTCAAGTGAGCAAGTCTGTCAAATGGACTTGTCAAGGCCCGGGACTTTTTTTGGGAGGGTTTATCAGAAAATAAAACCAGTGACTATGTACTTTACCCATTCAAGGGTTCCTTGATTGACCACCTGTCACCTCCCAAAACTGTAACCCATGTTATCTATGCCCGTCTCTGCTCCATTTGCCCATTAGAGCCTTCCAGGTGTGGGAAAGCTTGTCATACTTTCACTTTTGATGACCAAGTCAGGTCAAGTGTGCATGACAAGCTTTCCCACACCTGGAAGGCTCTAATGGGCAAATGAAGCAGAGACGGGCATAGATAACATAGGTTACAGTTTTGGGGGGTGACAAGTGGTCAATCAAGGAACTCTTGAATGGGTAAAGTACATAGCGCCACTTGTTTTATTTTCTGATAAACCCTCCCAAAAAAAGTCCCGGGCCTTGACAAGTCTATTTGGCAAACTCGAACACTTGACCCGACTTGGTCATCAAGGGGAAAGAATGACAAGCTTTCCCACACCTGGAAGTCTCTAATGGGCAAATGGAGCAGAGACGGGCATAGATAACATAGGTTACAGTTTTGGGAGGTGACAGGTGGTCAATCAAGTGGGTAAAGTACAGTGTTCACTTGTTTTATTTTCCGCTAAAACCCTCCCAAAATAGTCCCGGGCCTTGACAAGACTAAAATGGTCAAGGTCATCCTTGGCATCACTAACCTTGGTCACAAGGGCACAGAACTTGGCAATCCTAAGTACTTGAACATAGAGTCACCCTTGGCCCAAGCTCAATCTTTCCCTAGGCCTGAGCCTTAGCCTTCTCCTTACCTTTCCCCATCACCCAGGTCTTGAAAAAAATTCTGCCAACCAAAACCCAGACGTACATGGCTTAGCGAGTAGCTTAGGCCCCGGTTTTAATTTGTCTCTATCCCTTAATCGAGGTGTACAGACAGAACTGGATTTAGCAAAACTGCGGAGGCTGACTCATCGCCACCTCTTGGCACAGAACGAGTGTGCCTAATCTTCTCTGCGTCTCCCGATGAGTGTTGTAGATCTTTTTCCCCCCTTCTTATTTTGGTACGGAGCCACGATTTGTTAAGCGATCCGAGCTGCGAATGAATCACAGTTTGTAGCAAAATAAACCTGAGACTCGCGCGCCCGCCTCCTAAAACACTTTCATATCAGCCTTTCTGAAGCCGCAGTCCTATTTAGAAGGATGAGATCACACGGCTTTTAGGACCCAGCAAAGTGCAATGTGGTCAATTAAAAAAAGAGATAATTCAGTAAGAGCCATCTACCCTTCCTACCGCGCCGATACAGAAAATCCCCCGTTGGAGTTTTGAATAAAAAAAAAAAAAAAATGTATCGAACACCTTTCTTCAAAACACATTATGTATTTGCTATCCGTTCCTTTAAGAGTCACCCCCTCCGACAGACAATCCATACTTTCTCTTGGATTGCCGAAGCTCTTCCCTCCCAATATGTGATGGCCAAGGAAAGAACTCAGTTCCCCTGATGAATTACCCAATACCAGTCAGCAGTTGGGCATTTTCACACTCGCAGTGGACTGCGGTGCCCTCTGAAGATCGATCCATGCTCGGAACACTTTTTTTTTTTGGAGGGCAGACGCCTCCTCACCACCTGATTGAACCCTGTAATGATGCACTACTGCGCCACAATCACGTGCACTGCATGAGGTTGTGGCGCGGCCCCTTTGAACCCAATGGGCAGGTCTGACAGGCAGTACCGCCTGTCAATCTCTGCACATCAAAGTAAAGATGCTATGGCCATGGCATGTGTACAGCCCCGTCCGGCTGTATTTTGCAAATTCCTGGTGGGCAGGCAGGGGGCAGCAAAACCCCAGCTCGGCCGCCCGTTTTTACTGCCTCCCAACTGCCCATCTTTGAGAGACCTTATGCAGTTCCTGCCACTGGGTTTATTTGAATTTCTTTCACTCAAAATTGTAACTTTGTTTAAAAGGGGTTGTAAAGGTTCATTTTTTAATTTCTAAATAGGTTCCTTTAAGCTAGTGCATTGTTGGTTCACTTACCTTTTTCCTTCGATTTCCCTTCTAAATGTTGTTTTTCTTTGTCTGAATTTCTCACTTCCTGTTCCTCCTCAGTAAGCTGTTCTGGCTGACTAAACACCGCTCGGATGATGGTGTGAAGTTTACTGAGGAGAAACAGGAAGTGAGAAATTCAGACAAAGAAAAACAACATTTCGAAGGAAAAAGGTAAGTGAACCAACAATGCACTAGCTTAAAAAGGAAGCTATTTAGAAAATAAAAAAAAAAACCTTTAAAACCCCTTTAAGAGGCTGCCACAGGGGCTAAACCCCCACGGAGGAGCTGGTGATCACTCAGACTGTACACTGCAACTTTGTAGCAAGTCACACGGTGGGAAGGTTGCAGCAGGGACTGATCCGCATGGAGGGGTTGGTCCCATAGTGATCACTCAGACTGTACATTGTAACAAGTCGCAAGGCAAGAGGCTGCAGAAGTGGCCGATTGGTGTCAGTAATTTATGAACACAGAGAACTGCACAGGCACCAGGATTTATGTGTCATCTCTGAGCCAGCATCTCAATTGATGACTATGACCACAGTCATAGGACATAGCCTTTCTTGTGAAGAGGAAAGCAGATGAAGGCATTTGCAGGGGGACTGGTACATACATGGATGCACTGATGGGGACCCTGAAGCAAGAAGGGGGGTGGCTCTGATGGAGACCTTGATGCAAGGGGGAACCCTGATGCAAGGAGGGCTCTGATGGGGACCCTGAAGCAAGTGGGGGGCTCTGATGGAGAACCTGACGCAGGGGGGGGGGGGCTGATTCAAGGGGGGGGCTCCGACGGGGACCCCGAACCAAGGTGGGGGCTCTGATGAAGACCTTGATGCAAGGGGGGCCAATGATGCAAGGAGAGCTCTGATGGGGACCCTGAAGCAAGGGGGGCTCTGATAGAGACCTTGATGCAAGGGGGGACCATGATGAAAGGAGCGCTCCGGTGGGGACCCTGACGCAAGAGGGGGCTCTGACGGGGACCTTGACACAAGAGGTGGGGTTCCGACGGAGACCCCGATGCAACGTGGGGGGCTCTGATGAAGACCTTGATGCAAGGGGGGACCATGATGAAAGGAGGGCTACGGCGGAAACCCTGATGCAAGGGAGGGGTTTTAATGGGGACCTTGACACAAGGTGGGGTTCCAACGGAGACCCCGATGCAACGTGGGGGCTCTGATGAAGACCTTGATGCAAGGGGGGACCATGATGCAAGGAGGGCTCTGATGGGGACCCTGAAGCAAGGGGGGGCTACGGTGGGGACACCGACACAAGGGGGGGGGCTCCGACGGGAACCTTGATGCAAGGGGGGCCATGATGCAAGGAGGGCTCTGATGGGGACCTTGATGCAAGGGGTGACCATGATGAAATGAGGGCTCCGACAGGGACCCTGGCGCAAGGGGGGGGGCTCCAGTGGGGAATTTGGCGCAAGGGGGGCGCTCCGATGGTGACCTTGATGCAAGGGGAGGGGGATCCAACGGGGACCTTGACGCAAGGGGGGGGACCATGATGCAAGTAGGGCTCTGATGGGGACCCTGGAGCAAGGGGGGGGGGGCTCTGAAGGGGACCTTGATGCAAGGGAGGACCATGATGAAATGAGGGCTCCGACAGGGACCCTGATGCAAGAGGGGGCTCTGGTGGGGACCCTGGCGCAAGGGGGTGCTCCAACGGTGACCTTGACGCAAGGGGAGGGGGGTCCAATGGGGACCTTGACGCAAGGGGGGACCATGATGCAAGGAGGGCTCAGATGGGGACCCTGGAGCAAGGGGGGGGCTCCGATGGAAACCTTGATGCAAGGGGGGACCATGATGAATTGAGGGCTCCAAAAGGAGACCCTGACGCAAGGGGGGGGGGGGGGGCTCTAGCGGGGACCCTGACACAGGGGGGCGCTCCGACGGGGACCTTGACGCAATCAGATTTAGATCAGAATTAACTATAGAGACTCAAAAATCCCACGGTGAAAGGGGCCAAAACACACCTGAAAATCCCCCATTTAGGACATAAAAGCACGAACCCCATGAGTCAGCTTCCATGCAACCTTCTCACAGCCATGTGTCTTTAAGATGTGCGAGCGTTCAGTCTGACGGCGATGACATCCTGGCTTTTATCTATAAAAATACAGCGCAAGATATTTATCTTTCCAGGGAGCTCAGAGAGGGCAGCCGCAGTGCAACCCTCTAGGGAGACCAATAAACTAATAATCTGGAAATTACTACCAGCTTACTGCACAAGACGAAACCCGACTTACAACGTCTGACACAAAACAAAAAAGGGGCAGAGACAAGGTGCAAAACGCAGTAAACAATAAACAGGCGGCTTTCGTTACGTAAGGTTGGAGTTTGGTGGGGACCCCTACGTCAGGTTGGAGTCTGGTGGGGACCCCTATGTAAGGTTGGAGTCTGGTGGGGACCCCTACGTCAGGTTGGAGTCTGGTGGGGACCCCTATGTAAGGTTGGAGTCTGGTGGGGACCCCTACGTCAGGTTGGAGTCTGGTGGGGACCCCTACGTAAGGTTGGAGTCTGGTGGGGACCCCTACGTCAGGTTGGAGTCTGGTGGGGACCCCTACGTAAGGTTGGAGTCTGGTGGGGACCCCTACGTAAGGTTGGAGTCTGGCGGGGACCCCTACGTAAGGTTGGAGTCTGGTGGGGACCCCTACGCCAGGTTGGAGTCTGGTGGGGACCCCGACGTCAGGTTGGAGTCTGGCGGGGACCCCAACGTAAGGTTGGAGTCTGGCGGGGACCCCAACGTAAGGTTGGAGTCTGGCGGGGACCCCTACGTCAGGTTGGAGTCTGGCAGGGACCCCTACGTCAGGTTGGAGTCTGGCAGGGACCCCTATGTAAGGTTGGAGTCTGGCGGGGACCCCTACATAAGGCTTTATGGACCTTGCTTTGTGCACTGGTCCAAATTATTTGGTCGAGGGGGGATTATGACCCCTTTCACACTAAGGCGGTTTTCAGGCGCCAGAAATAGCCTCTAAATAACACCTGAAAACCTCCTCCCATTCATTTTAGTGTGGCTTTTTACACTGGCACGGTGCCCTTACAGGACATTTAACCCCTTCTTCGGCCGCTAGCAGAGGTTAAAAGCGCCCCGCTAACGGACGAATTGCACCGCTTAATTGCGGCCGCGGCTCAGTGTGAAAGGGGTCTATGGTGTGGGATTGCTTTTCAGGGGTTGGGCTTGGCCCCTTAGTTCCAGTGAATGGAACTCTTAAGGCGTCAGCGTACCAAGACATTTTGGACACTTTCATGCTTCCAACTTTGTGTGAACAGTTTGGGGATGGCCCCCTTCCTGTTCCAACATGACTGCACACCAGGGCACAAAGCAAGGTCCATAAAAACATGGAGGAGTGAGTTCGGGGTGGAGGAACTTGACTGGCGTGCACAGAGTCCTGACCTCAACCCAATAGAACATCTTTGGGGTAAATTAGAGCAGAGACTGTGAGCCAGACCTAAGAAATGCGCAGCTACTGTAAGTGGAAAAGAGGGTCAACAATGCCCATTTGCAGCCATAGGTCCCCTGAACTTCAAACTTGGTAGTTAAGGGTTTCTAGATGCCTAGATTTAGGGTCTCTGGACCTCAAGGGTCCCAAAATTATATTGCTGCAGATGGACACAGTTGACTGACTTTGGGGCCCTGTATCTCGGGGCACTTGGTGCTAGGAACCCCAAATTTGGATTTGTTGTAATGTTGGTCAAGCACTTTTCTGCAGCAGAGAATGACATTTTCCGAAACGACTATGGGGCCCCTGTATCTCGGGGCCACTTGGTGCTAGGAACCCCACTACCACATATCCAAAGATGGGGTTCCTAGCACCAAGTGGCCCCCGAGATACAGGGCCCCAAAAGGTTGGGTTGGAAAATGTCAAGCACTTTTCTGCAGCAGAGAAGGACATTTTCTGAAACGACTTTGGGGCCCCGTATCTCAGGGCCACTTGGTGCTAGGAAGCCCCAAAGTCGGGTCGGAAAATGTCATTCTCATTCTTGATGATCAAGCCATCAAGTTAGGTTTGGATAGGGAGACAGGGTTAGAACCTTTGTTGGGTTCGTATTGTTGCTCATCCCAATTCTACACTACACCAGTTGGAATCTGGTCAATTACTAGAGTGTTGGCAAAGCACCAGGGCTTGACCTTTAACCTGGGGAATTTTAGGTTACATTGTTGACTTGGGCTGAAAAAAAATAACGTCGATCACATTCTATTCAAAATTAATTTGATGATTTGGAGGACAGGTTTTTACTGTTGTCCGTTTCCCTCACTGGTGAGATTTGCCCCTCACTTCCTGCCCTCGGTGACCCAACAGGAAGTGAGGGGGGAAGCCTCCTCACCATCACCATCAATATAAACCACCTCCTCACCATCAATATAAAAAGAAAAATTTCCATTCTATATAAATCTAAAAAGGCATTTTCACATCATACGCCTGGCTTTTAATAAAAAGACATCCCTCGCAAACGAAATTTCGGGCCCGGCCTCCGCAGGCTCCAAGGGTTAACGGCAGAATAGCCTAAAAATAACCGTGGCCCTTTTTACCCAACTGTTCAGTGCCGGGAAAGTGAGAGCGTGCGGTGAGAGATTGTGTAGGTGGCGAACAGTTACTCCCTCCAGCCTGGTGTTTGTGTTCCCCACTTAAACAGATACACGCGCTTCGCCGCCGATTGTCTTTAACGAGGTGCTCATTAGCACATTATAAATGGGTGGGCAGTGCCCCCCCACCCCCCTTTGATCTACTTACAATACGGGAGCAGAGGTGTGCGCTCATTAGCGAGGAACAGAGGAACGGCGAGGAGCCAGCGCCGACGCCGGTCACCCGAGTGGCAGCACCGGACTGCTGTGGGTAGGTAGCTTAAAGTGAACCTGCCGAAAATGATAAAAAATTATTTCCAGGTTTTTAAATTTATGTTTAGATGTATCTTGCGTTAAACTCACAGATGACCTCCAACCTGTCCTTCAGTCTTACACGGTTGTACAGATTACTCTCCTGGACTGAAATAGCTTTCTCTGATTTTCATATCAATGATGGGTTCGCTTTAAGAACTGATACCTTGCTAGATGGAGAAGAGCGTATATAGATCTCCACTGGAAGCAGCCCCCTGTGGTCCACCATCATTGGTTGAAACAGGGGTCTCCAAACTTTCTAATCAAAGGGCCAGTTTACTTTCCTTCAAACTTTGGGGGGGGCGGAATAGAAAATGTCCAGGAATCAGCGGAAGAAAACAAAGCCATCATGATGTCAGTGAAAACAATAGTGTCCCATCATTGGTGTCAGTGGAAACAATAGTGTCCCATCATTGGTGTCAGTGGAAACAATAGTGTCCCATCATTGGTGTCAGTGGAAACAATAGTGTCCCATCATTGGTGTCAGTGGAAACAATAGTGTCCCATCATTGGTGTCAGTGGAAACAATAGTGTCCCATCATTGGTGTCAGTTGGAGGAGTAATGCCCCTATTGCTGGTGTCAGTGGGAAAAAATAGTGCCCCCATCATTGGCGCCAGTGGGAAACATAGTGCCCCCATCGTTGGCGTCAGTGGGGAAAAAATAGTGCCCCCATCGTTGGCGTCAGTGGGGAAAAAATAGTGCCCCCATCGTTGGCGTCAGTGGGGAAAAAATAGTGCCCCCATCGTTGGCGTCAGTGGGGAAAAAATAGTGCCCCCATCGTTGGCGTCAGTGGGGAAAAAATAGTGCCCCCATCGTTGGCGTCAGTGGGGAAAAAATAGTGCCCCCATCGTTGGCGTCAGTGGGGAAAAAATAGTGCCCCCATCGTTGGCGTCAGTGGGGAAAAAATAGTGCCCCCATCGTTGGCGTCAGTGGGGAAAAAATAGTGCCCCCATCGTTGGCGTCAGTGGGGAAAAAATAGTGCCCCCATCGTTGGCGTCAGTGGGGAAAAAATAGTGCCCCCATCGTTGGCGTCAGTGGGGAAAAAATAGTGCCCCCATCGTTGGCGTCAGTGGGGAAAAAATAGTGCCCCCATCGTTGGCGTCAGTGGGGAAAAAATAGTGCCCCCATCGTTGGCGTCAGTGGGGAAAAAATAGTGCCCCCATCGTTGGCGTCAGTGGGGAAAAAATAGTGCCCCCATCGTTGGCGTCAGTGGGGAAAAAATAGTGCCCCCATCGTTGGCGTCAGTGGGGAAAAAATAGTGCCCCCATCGTTGGCGTCAGTGGGGAAAAAATAGTGCCCCCATCGTTGGCGTCAGTGGGGAAAAAATAGTGCCCCCATCGTTGGCGTCAGTGGGGAAAAAAATAGTGCCCCCATCGTTGGCGTCAGTGGGGAAAAAATAGTGCCCCCATCGTTGGCGTCAGTGGGAAAAAATAGTGCCCCCATCGTTGGCGTCAGTGGGAAAAAAATAGTGCCCCCATCGTTGGCGTCAGTGGGGAAAAAAATAGTGCCCCCATCGTTGGCGTCAGTGGGAAAAAATAGTGCCCCCATCGTTGGCGTCAGTGGGGAAAAAAATAGTGCCCCCATCGTTGGCGTCAGTGGGGAAAAAATAGTGCCCCCATCGTTGGCGTCAGTGGGGAAAAAATAGTGCCCCCATCGTTGGCGTCAGTGGGAAAAAATAGTGCCCCCATCGTTGGCGTCAGTGGGGAAAAAATAGTGCCCCCATCGTTGGCGTCAGTGGGGAAAAAATAGTGCCCCCATCGTTGGCGTCAGTGGGGAAAAAATAGTGCCCCCATCGTTGGCGTCAGTGGGAAAAAATAGTGCCCCCATCGTTGGCGTCAGTGGGGAAAAAATAGTGCCCCCATCGTTGGCGTCAGTGGGGAAAAAATAGTGCCCCCATCGTTGGCGTCAGTGGGGAAAAAATAGTGCCCCCATCGTTGGCGTCAGTGGGAAAAAATAGTGCCCCCATCGTTGGCGTCAGTGGGGAAAAATAGTGCCCCCATCGTTGGCGTCAGTGGGGAAAAAATAGTGCCCCCATCGTTGGCGTCAGTGGGGAAAAAATAGTGCCCCCATCGTTGGCGTCAGTGGGAAAAAATAGTGCCCCCATCGTTGGCGTCAGTGGGAAAAAATAGTGCCCCCATCGTTGGCGTCAGTGGGGAAAAAATAGTGCCCCCATCGTTGGCGTCAGTGGGGAAAAAATAGTGCCCCCATCGTTGGCGTCAGTGGGGAAAAAATAGTGCCCCCATCGTTGGCGTCAGTGGGGAAAAAATAGTGCCCCCATCGTTGGCGTCAGTGGGAAAAAATAGTGCCCCCATCGTTGGCGTCAGTGGGAAAAAAATAGTGCCCCCATCGTTGGCGTCAGTGGGGAAAAAAATAGTGCCCCCATCGTTGGCGTCAGTGGGGAAAAAAATAGTGCCCCCATCGTTGGCGTCAGTGGGGAAAAAATAGTGCCCCCATCGTTGGCGTCAGTGGGGAAAAAATAGTGCCCCCATCGTTGGCGTCAGTGGGGAAAAAATAGTGCCCCCATCGTTGGCGTCAGTGGGGAAAAAATAGTGCCCCCATCGTTGGCGTCAGTGGGGAAAAAATAGTGCCCCCATCGTTGGCGTCAGTGGGGAAAAAATAGTGCCCCCATCGTTGGCGTCAGTGGGGAAAAAATAGTGCCCCCATCGTTGGCGTCAGTGGGAAAAAATAGTGCCCCCATCGTTGGCGTCAGTGGGGAAAAAATAGTGCCCCCATCGTTGGCGTCAGTGGGGAAAAAATAGTGCCCCCATCGTTGGCGTCAGTGGGGAAAAAATAGTGCCCCCATCGTTGGCGTCAGTGGGGAAAAAATAGTGCCCCCATCGTTGGCGTCAGTGGGGAAAAAATAGTGCCCCCATCGTTGGCGTCAGTGGGAAAAAATAGTGCCCCCATCGTTGGCGTCAGTGGGGAAAAAATAGTGCCCCCATCGTTGGCGTCAGTGGGGAAAAAATAGTGCCCCCCGTCGTTGGCGTCAGTGGGGAAAAAATAGTGCCCCCGTCGTTGGCGTCAGTGGGAAAAAATAGTGCCCCCGTCGTTGGCGTCAGTGGGAAACAATAGTGCCCCCATCGTTGGCGTCAGTGGGAAACATAGTGCCCCCATCGTTGGCGTCAGTGGGAAACATAGTGCCCCCATCGTTGGCGTCAGTGGGAAACATAGTGCCCCCATCGTTGGCGTCAGTGGGAAACATAGTGCCCCCATCGTTGGCGTCAGTGGGAAACATAGTGCCCCCATCGTTGGCGTCAGTGGGAAAAACAGTGCCCCCATCGTTGGCGTCAGTGGGAAAAACAGTGCCCCCATCGTTGGCGTCAGTGGGAAAAACAGTGCCCCCATCGTTGGCGTCAGTGGGAAAAACAGTGCCCCCATCGTTGGCGTCAGTGGGAAAAACAGTGCCCCCATCGTTGGCGTCAGTGGGAAAAACAGTGCCCCCATCGTTGGCGTCAGTGGGAAAAATAGTGCCCCCATTGTTGGCGTCAGTGGGAAAAATAGTGCCCCCATCGTTGGCGTCAGTGGGGAAAAATAGTGCCCCCATTGTTGGCGTCAGTGGGAAAAATAGCGCCCCCATTGTTGGCGTCAGTGGGGAAAAATAGTGCCCCATCGTTGGTGTGCGGAAGAAAAATAGTGCCTCAAGGGCTGGATAAAGGCAAGCAGGATCTGGGCTGCAGTTTGGAGACCATTAGGTTGGAACATCAAAAACACTACAAAGGAAGAATATCTACAAAAAAAAAGAAAAAAGAAGAAACTACAGATGTTAAATGATATGACATATTTCATCAGGTAAGGGAAACGTTTGAACTTTTGAAGACGTTATTTGAGATTACCCTTCCACTCCTCAGAAATATGCCTGGCACGAACACCAGAGGCGCCTCCAAGAGTTGCCGAGTCGCCATTTTCAGCCGATACAACAAAAGGAGAGGGAGGATAAATAAGATTTTGTAAATGTCAAAAGGGCTTTGGTTTTAGGCAAAAATACCTGTGAAATACCTGCCGATCGGTCTGGTGTTTCCTCAAACTCCGAATACATCAAGTATGAATTTTAGTAAACAACGTTGATCCACAATTTTTTTTTTCTTCTCTTTTTTTAAGAAATTGATCTCAGTATTCCCGTCTGCAAAATTTCCTCTCATTTTCTGTCCCAGTGATGGAGGGATGCGGAGAAAGAAAGGGGAATCCCACCAATGGGGACACAGTCAGCCATAAAACACGTTGGGTTGTAACCATTTGTTTGGGAAAATTAAATTGATTTCACACAGACGGCATGAAAAAAAAAAAAAAAAAACGTAAGGTTTATTTAAACCCTTGCCAACTGTTTTTTTGGGGGGTTTATACTATTAGATCAGTGGTCTCAAAACTGTGGTCCATTGGCCGAATGCGGCCCTATCCACTGATACGAGGAACTATTCGTTCACCCGATATGAGGCATACTTCCTCCCATCGACACCGCCGATGGGGCACTGCTCCTCCCATTGACACCACTGATGGGGCACTATTCCTACCACTGACACCACTGATGGGGCACTATACCTACCACTGACACCACTGATGGGGTAATATACCTACCACTGACACCAATGATGGGCCACTATACCTACCACTGACACCACTGATGGGCCACTATACCTACCACTGACACCACTGATGGGGCACTGCTCCTCCCATCGACACCACTGATGGGGCACCGCTCCTCCCATCGACACCACTGATGGGGCACCGCTCCTCCCATCGACACCACTGATGGGGCACCGCTCCTCCCATCGACACCACTGATGGGGCACTGCTCCTCCCATCGACACCACTGATGGGGCACTGCTCCTCCCATCGACACCACTGATGGGGCACCGCTCCTCCCATCGACACCACTGATGGGGCACCGCTCCTCCCATCGACACCACTGATGGGGCACCGCTCCTCCCATCGACACCACTGATGGGGCACCGCTCCTCCCATCGACACCACTGATGGGGCACCGCTCCTCCCATCGACACCACTGATGGGGCACCGCTCCTCCCATCGACACCACTGATGGGGCACCGCTCCTCCCATCGACACCACTGATGGGGCACCGCTCCTCCCATCGACACCACTGATGGGGCACCGCTCCTCCCATCGACACCACTGATGGGGCACCGCTCCTCCCATCGACACCACTGATGGGGCACCGCTCCTCCCATCGACACCACTGATGGGGCACCGCTCCTCCCATCGACACCACTGATGGGGCACCGCTCCTCCCATCGACACCACTGATGGGGCACCGCTCCTCCCATCGACACCACTGATGGGGCACCGCTCCTCCCATCGACACCACTGATGGGGCACCGCTCCTCCCATCGACACCACTGATGGGGCACCGCTCCTCCCATCGACACCACTGATGGGGCACCGCTCCTCCCATCGACACCACTGATGGGGCACTGCTCCTCCCATCGACACCACTGATGGGGCACTGCTCCACATTATACATTTTTATACTCCCACTTACCACCAAACCTGAAACATTTTCTACTCCCACTTGCCACAGTGCTTCCCCCCTATATAGTCTAAAGGACAGTAAACTGGCCCTTTGTTTGGAAGGTTTTGGGATCCTTAAGATCCCCTTGCCACACTTTCAAAGCAGAAAATGGCCAAAAGTGGGCTGTAAAGTATTTATAAGTTTTTATAATGTCAGAGAAGAGGTCCTCAGTACCTCAATTAAAAAAGGTCCACCTGGCCTCCTACTAACTGCTGCCTGCCAAGGGAGATCGAGAGCTTTAGTCCTGGTTCACACTAGTGAACCGGGGTGGGGGCTGGCTAATGAGGAAACCTTGCATTTTCATCTATGGTCAGCTTTACGGCCCTCACACGGGCCATACTATTTTTGGACAGGGCCCAGGGCTGATAACAGACACTCAAAAAAAATCTGCCAGAAAACAAAAATGCAGCCAAGAGAACATGAAAGAAAACTAAAACCTTTGATAATTGACACACACTTATACACTTTCCAGCAGCCCAAACAGAACATCAATTATTAGGCAGAAGGTAGCCTCAATGAGAGGACTTATGCCACGTACTCACGATTGGAGTTCTCATCGGAAAAGCCTTGGATGTTTTTTCCGATGGAATTCTGCTCAAGCTTGTGTTGCCTACACACGGTCACACCAAATTCCGACTGTCAAGAACGCAGTGACGTACAACACTAAGACGAGCCGCGAAAAATTAAGTTCAATGCTTCCGAGCATGCGTCGAATTGTTTCCGAGCATGCGTCAGAATTTTGCGCGTTGGAATTGCCACAGACGATTGGAATTTCCAAAAGAAAACTTTTTCCGTCTGAAAAATTGAGACCATGCTCTCAAATCTTTTCCTGCCTAAAATTCCACCAGCAAAAGTCCGATGGAGCCTACACACGGTTGCATTTTCCGACCAAAAGCTGGCGGAATTTCCGATCGTGTGTATGCGGCATTACAGTCTGACATGTCTACTCTGGCAGGGAGAGAATACAGATGACTAACAGCAAACAGCCATCCCTAAGAGATAAGGCCATACTTTTATACAGCAAATATGGAGCACTGTAGGGATTCAGATGCCTACACAAATGGAGAACCCTCTAAGGCTAGCCAAATAACGGGCCACTTCACTCACACTTAGTAGGGTGATAAAAAGTCAGAGGTTAATGTTGCTGCCCGTGTCCCATTGTTTCCTGTCGTGTGTCTGGGATAGGAAGTTAAGGGAAATCCCCTAGGTAGTTAGCCCAGCCTGTAAGTTGCCATATTGGCAGGGCTTTTTGGCCAATGGTAGGCTTTTTTCACTCTGAAGGTGAAAACTGCTGCCTTAGACCCCCGTACATCGTACATGGCACCACTACCAACCAGATTCATTAAGGTCAAAAGCCTCAAGCCCCCCAAAGTGTCCCCAACACAGCCTAGTATGTCCTCCAGCCTCTGCCACATTGGCCCTAAAGAAAAACCTGCATATTTCTGGAGAGACCCCATAGTTTCCCCAGCCTGTAAGTTGCCATATTGGTAGCGCTTGTTGGCCAATGGTAGGCTTTTTTCACTCTGAAGGTGAAAACTGCTGCCTTAGACCCTCGTACATGGCACCACTACCAACCAGATTCATTAAGGTCAAAAGCCTCAAGCCCCCCATAGTGTCCCCAACACAGCCTAGTGTGTCCTCCAGCCTCTGCCACATTGGCCCTAAAGAAAAACCTGCCTCTTTCTGGAGAGACCCCATAGTTTCCCCAGCCTGTAAGTTGCCATATTGGTAGCGCTTGTTGGCCAATGGTAGGCTTTTTTTACTATGAAGGTGAAAACTGCTGCCTTAGACCCTCGTACATGGCACCACTACCAACCAGGTTCATTAAAGTCAGAAGGAAATTGGTCACATGATCTCTGCTCAACAGCCATGAAACGCGTGGTAAGATTTGATGACCTAGCCAGATCCCCGGTATGGGTGCTTGTAACACCCCACACTTCTGAAGTCCTAAATATCCTTTGCATGTCTATAGCACATCCTTATCTCCTTGTACAGTTGAAAAAGTTTTTTTTTTTTCTTCACGTCAAGAACACATGCAGATTCCCGCCCAACACAGAATTAATTTGACGCCCCCATGCAGATGAATCACTATCTCGCTGGGAATAACAGAAAACCTTATTTATAGTTAAGATGCCCAGAGTTTCTGCGTGGAAAGCCACCTTATTATACCTCACCGAGGAAAGAATAAAAGTGACTAATTGACCCAGGGAACCCCGGATGCGATGGTGGCCTTTGGTTGCTCAAAGTTGCTCAAGTGGACCAATAGAAAGCAGTTACTGAAAAAGTAAAAGGATCCTGGTTGGAACAGAGTCAAGCCAAGCTGGCCATACAGGTCAAAAATCTGGTTGTACACCAAGCACAGTTGGCTCGATGGTTAGTCTATTTCAGGGGTCTCAAACTGCCGGCCCTCCAGCTGTTGCAAAACTACAAGTCCCATGAGGCATTGCAAGATTGACAGTTACAAGCATGTCTCCCACAGGCAGAGGCATGATGGACTTGTAGTTTTGCAACAGCTGGAGGGCCACCAGTTTGAGAGCCCTGGTCTATTTGGTTAGATTTGATTGGATTTTTCTCCAGAACCTATATTAACCTTTTGACCAAGATTATCGGTTACTGATTGATTTGCTAATTTATTGCATTATTGATGCAATTCTTTCAATTAAATCATTGTCTTTTTAGATGTATGGCCAACCCAAGACTGTAAATGCCATGAGAACGGGTTCTTCTGCTACTGAACATGGCCATTTTGATTGAACAAAATTTTCAGAGTGGGTCTTCACATTGGGATACATTGGCAATTTTTCATCGAGTCATACGAGTTTAGTTCATACCATGTGGTGTGCACTGAAAAAAAGTAGGACCTGTTCTACACCAGTGCTTCTCAACTACTGGGCCCTGGCTCCCTGCCAGGCCACGGCATCCTTCCTCCCAGGCTTTTCGCTAACTGCAGATCCCCTAACCAAGGTGCTTCCCAGCATCCATATTGCCACCCAACCTCCCAGAGAGTCCTGCAACCTTTCACAGTACCCCAGGCCCCTTAAGAGCCCCCCCCCCCCCCCCCCACTATGCCCCTAAGCTTGCTGCAAAGCCTCCAGCCCCCCCCATAGTGTCCCCAACACAGCCTAGTATGTCCTCCAGCCTCTGCCAGTCTGCCACATTGGCCCTAAAAAATAAAAAAGACCCCATAGTCCCCCCCTCCCCCCCAGCTGCCTCCGGAAACCTCACCCCCTACAGGGAAACAAAGTCTGCTAACCCCCTCCAGAACCTTCAGCCACAGTAACACCAAGCCCCAACCAGAACCTTACGGAGCAGGGTTCCTCAACCAGGTTTCCTCCAAAGGAGGCTAGGGTTTTCCTTGAGCAATGAGCAATTTCAGCCTCTTAGATAAGATGATCTTTTTCGCGATCTGTAAGGGGGTAATTTTTCCCAATGGACCACTGACCATCACACCAATGTATCATGAGCTGTAGATAGGAAAAACCCTGCTAAAAATGACTGAGACTGGAAAGTTGTTTCAAGGGTTCCGCTGTGAGTGAGAAAGGCTGTTCCAATACCTATTGTATTCCCATGTTTTTATTGTGTATCAACTTTTCTTTTACTTTTGGGGCACCAAAGGTTTTGGAAGAATTTACCGGGCCCTGGGCTTATAAGGTTAAAAACACTGCACTATACCATATTGCAACACGTTGCAGGGCATAAAAGTTGAGTAAAATGTAATTTTGTGACATTTCAATAAAAAGGCAAATAAAAAAGTAAAAACAAGTCATTAGACCGCATATATGCACCGTTCCCTTATTCGCACACACCAGCAGTCACCGTATAGCGCCCCCTAAACAGAGCCTGAGAACAAGTATCGGTTTATTTTTTAGCTTCCCCAGCTTTAAAAATGGATTAAAAAAAAAATGACTAAACCATGGGTGTCCAACCTGGGGTCCTCCAGCTGTTGCAAAAACTACAAGTCCCATCATGCCTTTGCCTTTGGGAGCCATGCTTGCAACTGTTAGCCTTGCAATGCCTTATGGAAATTTTAGTTCCGCAAACAGCTGGAGGGCCGCAGGTTGGACACCCATGGACTAAGCCATTTAGGTTAAATTATTCTATAATTCAGCATGAAGGTCTTTTGCCAAATTTGACGTGTGCACTACAAAAAAGTTACTGCAACAAAATAAGTAATAGCTGAACTTTAATTACTTTTGGGTAGAGTGGGTAAGGGTTGGATCCTCTGCCAGATATGTATTGCTGTCTGACGACATTAGCCCCTACTTCCCATTATGTAACTGGAAGAGGAAGTCAGCAAAGTCTTTCCCATGAGAAATGCAAAAGCAAAAGGACAGGATTTTGGTAACCTGTGGTAAAATGGCTAATTTTACTACAAGCACTTTAGCGCACAGTGTACAGTGTGGTCCCATTTGGATGACAACCCATCGCATCTACAGAATGCAATGTGCATTATGGTGGCTGTGGCAGAAAGAACAAATATAACAAGAACAGGTTTTTTTTCTGTGTTGCAGCCCATTCAATTGCATGACGAAACTAGTTGAGGCTGCAGGGGCCATGTCCATCCCATCCATGTGCTGCGCACACCGTAGTCAAGGACCCTTTGGCTTGGTGCTCAATTGAGCATGCGCATGGTTGGACAAGGGCATGCTTTAAGCGTCCCCTGTTTTGGAGCATGCGCACGTGTCAAGGAGGGTATTTAAATTTATTCCCTTATGGTGGCTAGTGCTAGGATTTCTTGACAGCTACCCTGTTAGAGTTCTAGCCCAACTTCTACTTTTCTGTTGACTCAGATTGCTTGACTCTGCCCGTGTCTCTTGTCCCTGTTCCTAACTCTGCCTGCTCCCGACTATATCTATGCCTGCCACCTTCATCAACTCCTGCCTAAAGACCAACTATCCTTGCCTGCCTAAACTCCTGTCTCGAAAGCAAAAATCATTGTCTGCAGCCTGCCTGGAAAGAGACTATCCTTGCCTGGCCCTTGCTTCGACCGTTGCCTGGAAACCAACCATCCTTGCCTGCCTGGAAACAGACTATCCTTGCCTGGCACCCGCTTCGACCGTTGCCTGGAAACCAACCATCCTTGCCTGCCTGGAAACAGACTATCCTTGCCTGGCACCCGCTTCGACCGTTGCCTGGAAACCAACCATCCTTGCCTGCCTGGAAACAGACTATCCTTGCCTGGCCCCTGCTTCGACCGTTGCCTGGAAACAGACTATCTTTGCCTAGCTAAAACCCTGCCTGGAACCCAACTATCCTTGCCTGCTAACCTACCTTGACCTCTGCCTGTAAACCAACTAGCCTTGCTTGCCTCCTACCTGGAAGCCAACTCACCTGCCGGGAGACTAAACTATCCCTGCCTGCCACATGCCTTGACATCTGCCTGGAAAACGATTATCCTTGCCTACCCAAACTCCTGCCTAAAAAAAATAAATAAATAAAATAAATAAACTATTCTTGCCTGCTTAAACTTCTGCCTTGAAAGAGACCATTGCAGCCTGCCTAGAAACAGACTATCCTTGCCTGCCACTTGCTTCGACCGCTGCCTGGAAACCAAATATCCTTGCCTGCCTGGAAACAGACTATCTTTGCCTCGCTAAACCCTTGCCTGGAAACCAACTATCCTTGCCTGCAACCTACCTCGACCTCTGTCTGTAAACCAACTAGCCTTGCTTGCCCCCCCCCCTGCCTAGAAACCAACTCACCTACCAAGAGACTAACTATCCCTGCCTGCCACCTGCTTTGACTGCTGCCTAGAAACCAATCATCCCTGCCTGCCTCGACCCGCACCTGGTAGCCAACTATCTTGCCTGCTTCCTGCCTGGACTATCATCAGAAGCAGACCCATTTAACTACTGCCATTCTGTCTTCTAACAGTACCCTCCCCATTCATGCCCTGGTAGAGCAATCCAAAATGACAACATGGTGGCATCTTGCAGCAAAGCTTTTTGGCTACCTGGGATACTGGTCAGAACGCTCTGGTGAAGACCAAATTGCCTCATGGACTCCATGCCTTGGGTAAGCCCGAGTCACCTTTCAGAGAAAAATCCGTAACAAAGACACATACATTACCACAATGTTTCATGGCGTGAATGGGCCTTTAGAAGGGTTAGAAAAGCCACCAAATTAAGTCCCAGACAGAAATAAAAACCCAACTAAAATTTTAACTCTTCCACACTCTAGCCAAAACTCCAAAGAAAATTTTTTGGCTGAAGTTAGGCTTTAATTAAACCCCATGTGTTCATGTTTGACCAAAGCATACCTTCAACAGCCTGAATAAAAACCAAGTATCAGAGACCAGTCTATGGTGAGCAGATCAGAAACAGGAGAACAGGCAGAGAAGGCGCCGGCACAGCGTGGAAAAGTGGCATATGCCAGGTAGCGCAGCCGGGCACCCAGCAGTGCAGGAGAGAGCTGATGTCACGTAGCAGAGGGGACAAGATGTTTCAGGGCGGCTGACGGAATGCTTCCAGCAGCTGCTCTCCACACGGGTAGCTGGCAGGTACTACCGCCAAAACCATCGCTCCAAATGCTCACTGACGATTAACCCCTCACCTGCCGCAAGGCAGCGTCGCCGAAGATTATTACGGTTGTCGCTCCAGAGCTGATCTACATTCTATAAATAATTCAACAGCTGAGTAAAACAAGCCAGAGAGAGATTTAGAAGGTTGCTGCATCCAAAAACGATTGTTCACATTTTGAACAGATGCCATCAGGTAAAATAACCCGGCCCTGGGATTTTGGTGGCCAGGTCGCCCGAGTTCCCAGCTCTGCACACCTGGAAGACGAAGAATGACACGCAACAAGTTCAAAACCCTGGTACCCAACAAGCAGCCTGTTGGCTCTGAGTGTGTGGCCCCTCACCTGTTGGGCAGGGGTTGGCCAGGGGTTTAGAAACTATGAATATTCTGAAGAATTTCCTACAATTCATGCCCAGGTGGGAACATTATCATTGGGACAGGATGATGGGGTAAATCTTTAGTGTGACAGGAAGGAAGGGTAAATCTTTAGCGTGACAGGAAGGAAGGGTAAATCCTTAGCGTGACAGGAAGGAAGGGTAAATCCTTATCGCGACAGGAAGGAAGGGTAAATCCTTAGCGCGACAGGAAGGAAGGGTAAATCCTTAGCGGGACAGGAAGGAAGGGTAAATCCTTAGCGCGACAGGAAGGAAGGGTAAATCCTCAGCGAGACAGGAAGGAAGGGAGGGTAAATCCTCAGCGGGACAGGAAGGAAGGGAGGGTAAAGCCTCAGCGGGACAGGAAGGAAGGGAGGGTAAAGCCTCAGCGGGACAGGAAGGAAGGGAGGGTAAAGCCTCAGCGGGACAGGAAGGAAGGGAGCGTAAAGCCTCAGCGGGACAGGAAGGAAGGGAGGGTAAAGCCTCAGCGGGACAGGAAGGAAGGGAGGGTAAAGCCTCAGTGGGACAGGAAGGAAGGGAGGGTAAAGCTTCAGCGGGACAGGAAGGGAGGATAAATCTCTTCACCAGGACAGGAAGTGAGAGGAAGTCTTCACTGGGACAAGAAGAATAAACACCAACCTTTTTGTAACAGAGAAAGGTTAGAAACTGCGAACCTATATTTCCTTTTGTGATGGCCTTGAAGATTTCCCTACTTCCTGTGCTGATGAAAGCGATGTGAAAAAGACAGAAAATGGTGTAACCCCCACCCCCCCCTCCATGGGGACACAGACACTAAAGATAAAAAGGACACAAAGTTTTGCCTGGCAATCCACCAGCAGAAACATATGTAAAAAAAGCATTGTATATCTCAAAAGGACTCAACAATCCTTAAGACCGAAATATGAATCAGGAAAAAAGAAGGAAAAAAGTTTTGCCTTGGGAAAACTTCCAGCCGGCCGCTATCGTCACAAACAGCAGGAGGTCCCTGGGACAGGTGTGTTTCCAAGAACTGCTCACACGCCTACCACAAAATTTGCCAATTTACACAGTAACATTACAGCTCCACTAATTAGCATAATTCATCACGGGCCTCCGCCCAGCATTTCCCAACCTCGTGGCGACCTGGGTTTCTGTGTCTGTGCTATAAGAGGAACAGCACCACAAAAAAGGAAAAAGCCTGTATTGCAAAAAAAGCCCAGCAGAGTCAGGCTTACCGTAGTACTAAAAAGGGAAAAATGAAGGGCCACAATCCATATATTTCCATACCATTCAAGAAAAAAGTTGCTACATTTGTGGTGGACATGCGGTACACTTTTTTCATTCGAATGTATTTCTTCAATATCAAATGTGAAAAAAGAAATGGGAGGCTTTTCCAACAGAGGCAAAGGTTCTGATTGTAGAACTTGGTAGATCTAAAGAAGACTGTACAGGCAGACTATAAGGGATTACCCAGAATACCTTGGTGGACATACATAAGGCCATGCTAACCCAAAATTAATTTGCCGTACATACATGAATGAATGAATTTGTATAGAGTTACAATGCGAACTGAATCGCCTCAAGGCGCTGTCATCAGGCTATAAATTTTCCCAGAATACCTTGCTGGACATACATCAGATCACAGTGACCAAAAAGTCCCTGCTGACCCAGAATCCCTTGCTTAGACATACATCAGGCCATGTTTACCCAGAATCTCTTGTAGGGCATACATCAGACCAAGTTGACTCTGAATCCCTTGTTGGACATGCATCAGGCCACGCTTACCCAAAATCCCTTGTTGGACATACAGTACATCCGGGCATGTTGACCAAAAATCCCTTTCTGGACCTAGCTCTAACCATGTTTACGAAGAATCCCTTGCTGGGAATACATCAGGCCACGGTGACCTAGAATCCCTTGCTGGGCATACATGGGACCACATTGACCTTGAATTTCTTTTTGGACATACATCAGTCCATGTTGACTCAGAATCCCTTGTCAGACATACATCAGGCCTTGCATTTATCCAGAATCCCTTGCTGGACATACCTCAGGCCTTGTATTTACTTAGAATCCCTTGTTGGACATACACCAGGCCATGTTGACCCAGAATCCCTTGTTGGACATACATCAGGCCATGAATTAACCCAGAATCTCTTGATTGACATACATCAGGCCATGAATTAACCCAGAATCTCTTGATGGACATACATCAGGCCATGGTGACCTAAAATTCTCTGCTGGCCATATTAACCCAAAACCCTTTTTGGACATACATTAGGTAATATTTAGGCAGAATCCCCTGCTGGAATACCTTGGACCATGTTGACCAAAATCCTTCCATGGCCTTATATCTGGCCAGGTTGACCCAGAATCCTTTGTTGAACATTAACCAGGCCTTGTATTTACAAAGAATCTCTTGCTGGACATACATCAGGCCCTGTTTACCAAGAATGTCGTGCAGTCCCCATCTCCAAATACAAGCGGCCTCCCTGTACGTACAGCAATGAATCACCAGATCCAAGGCTGATAATGACTAAGTCAGTGCAATAATTAATACAAAGTCTTCTTACAAAAGGAGCAGGGCGTGTGTGGAGTGTCTGCCGGGTTACACCCCATGGGCAGTGTGGTAAACACACAAATTACAGCGTTTGCTGGGCGATTTTCACACTGCTCACTCTCTTCTCGCTTTCACGGTGACTCAAGGAAAGTGGAAACAAACCTGCTTTAATCATGACCTGGCCGCAGCCATGTTGGATTTGCTGCAGAAACAGGCTTGCTGCGCAGTCAGGACGCTAGGGAGATGCTATGGAATACTGCCCCACCTACCAAGAGGAATCTCCCCGATAAATACACAGATAGAAACCAAACCCCACAGGGGGTTTAACTCCTTCACAACGCAGAGTGACGCTTAGTGACGCCGCAGCGCCCCTGCTTCACACAGTGACGCCGCAACGCCCCCACTTCACACAGTGACCCGAGACTCCAGAGCACCCTGTGGTCCCCATTTCTCTGTGCACCCTGTGTTGTCCAGTGACTCTCTGTGCACCTAGTGAACCCCCATGAGGTACACTAGGCGCACATGTACCCCGGACGTTCCTGTAAGCTCCCTGAAGGTACAGACCCCTGCCTGTTACACTTTAAATAAAATCCACCACACAACACATATACAATTTCAAACTCTAAGCATAAACAAGGTCCAACATAACGTTAATATACAAGCCGATATTATTAATAAAACTGTATTATATATTGCGCTCGTTAATTTGATAGGGCCTTATAAAAGGTCTTTAAATAAATGGCTCCAAGTAAGGCATAAAAAATTTCCCTGACGCAGAAAGGCCCGAGATGCAATTAAAGCCTCATTAGAAGTGGTCGAGGTGACCCAGATACATGGGATCCGACTGTAATGGTATGAAGTTGGGAGGAATGCGATTATTTCGGGAATAATGAAGATAATGAACCCCGCAGTGGCAAACCTGGAGCCTGCCTGCTGCCTTGCTGCGCCTGGAGCTTGCCTGCAGGCCGAGGCTTGCAACATGGCAGCCTCTCATACCGCGAGGAGGGACAGAGAACGCTTCCACTTCCAGCAGCCAAAAATAGAAGTCTGCTCTTTTCTAGGAGGTGCGAAGCCAGAGGAAGGAAAAAAAAAAAAAAAAAGACACACGAGCACTGCCATAATTTTTTGGGGATTATTTAAACAGGGAAAACAAGCCGAGGCCTTTTTGTTTTGTATTGTTTTGTTTACATGAGGCCTAGTGTGCAGTTAGAAGCCTGCCTGGTGAACTCCTAGTTTAAAAAAGGAGAACACTATACTGTTTAGACCTCTGAAAAGATCCTATTATTAACAGTCTCAACATGTGATCAGCTGTCTAAATCCAATATTTTGTATGTGCACCAGTCCATCGGAGCCATTCTCTGCCTGACCCTGCCAGAAAACGAACGGGGACCCTATTCGGGTTTTTGTTTTGGTTTTTTTACACACACGTAAGACTTTTAGGCCCCTTTCACACTGGGGCGGTGAGCCGCGGTGACGGTAAAGCAGCGCTATATTTAGCGCTGCTTTACCGTCGTTTTCACCGCGGTTTTCGGCCGCTCGCGGTGCGGTTTTACCCCCCGCGAGCGGCCGAAAAAGGGTTAAACACCCCCCGCAGAGCGCCGCCGTAGCCGCGGTATTGCCGCGGTAACCGCGGTATTGCCGCGGTTTTACCGCGGTCTCCCATTGTAATCAATGGGAAGGAGCGGTATAGGAGCGGTGAACACACCGCTCCTATCCCGCTCCAAAGATGCTGCTAGCAGGACTTTTTTTGTCATCCTGCTAGCGCACCGCTCCAGTGTGAAAGCCCGCCGGCTTTCACACTGGAGTTAAAGGGGCCAGATTTTTTCATGCGGTGAACAGGCGCTATTTTTAGCGCTGCACCGCATGAAAAACGCCCCAGTGTGAAAGGGGCCTTAGACTTATGACTGCTCCCAAAAAGGTATATTTTACATTTATGTGGGTTGACTAGGCTACCAATGTATCTGTGTTTGCTGTCCTGTCAGGCAAAGGGAGACATCAACATAACAGTGGTTGAACCCGATGGTCAAGTGGGAAAAAATACAATGCAACTCGAAGAGATAGATATATATATAGAGATATATATATATATATATATATATATATATATATATATATATATATATATATATATATATATATATAGATATATATATATATATATATATATATATATATATATATATATATATACACTGTATTTTCTGGCGTATAAGACTACCTTTTACACCGAAATTACACAGCCAAAAAGCAGGGGTCGTCTTATACGCCGGGTGAAGAAGCCGCCAGATGGATTTCAGTCCGCTGGACGCTCTGTAAAATTGTAATATGTATACAGTATGCGCCGCTCAGCCAATCCCGGCGGGCGATGCACTCTGATGAATACAGAGCCTGCTAAGCCTGCTCGGATTGGGTAACAACCTCTGCCAATCCGAGCAGGCTACATGAGTCAGAGCGGCGCGGGCTGATGTCATAGCTTCTGCCAATCCGAGCAGGCTTTGTATCCATCAACAGATTAGGAAAATACAATGCCTGCCGTGATTGGCTCAGCGGTGCACACTGTCTGCACACTGTGTTCTGAAGTGTACCTGGTGCTACTGTACTAACACAGCATCATATACTGTGTGTACGTTGTGCTCTACATATTAACAAAGCATCCTGTACTGCACATCTAGCTCCAGATGTCCCCTAAAATACAGGTATGATTTATGGTGCTTTGGAGGAGAGGATTCATTGTTGCTGCCTACCAATTGTGAGATCTCTGGGACTTGTAGTTCACCAGTTTCCTTTTTCTGATGTTAAGCCTGATGTTGTTTTTTTTTTGTTTCTGATGT